>JASKUP010000147.1:600000-1200000 GCA_030448955.1 Trichopoda pennipes | reverse complement strand
ATGTCAGGAGAATAAATTTCAAAACAGACACAGACAATTTAGCGCAGAATTATAGGTACTTAATTCAAAAGACACATAATTTGTTATAATTATTTCATAAGAAAGAATTTGTTATTTAATTTTCGTTTTCTTGTTTTTGTATGTTTAAATATTTGAAATTTTAATTTTGTATGTATGTATGTATGAAGAAAATTATTTTATTTGTTTTTTGTCAAATGTTTAAAAAAAAAGCGAAAGCGAAATATCGAAAAAATATATATTGTTAAATTAATTAAAAAATACCGTTAAAAAGAATAACAGATATTTATTTAATATGAAAAAAGGTCGATTACAAAAATAAAACGATTATTGTAAATTATAAAAAGATTATTACAAATCGCTACTTACCACCATCATTCTGATATCGTGCATCACATGCTGCTAACAAAACTAAAGAAACAAATTTTTTGTAGCAGAAAAGATGACTACCGCTATTAGGGGGACATTTATTCCACATTTCCCAAAAATCTTTAGCAATTTGCTAATTGCCTAATTGACACCAAATAACCTCAGTTGTTTCTAGAATAATTTTCCGAACAGTTTCTTTTCCTAATTTAAACGAACATGCATGCCAGTGATTAAAAGGAATTTCCCTGTGTTAAAAACCATTCTTCTTCACAGTCTCGGTCTATTTCTCTGATTGAACAGGAACGTATTCTTTTTTGTTTCAGTTGACTTAAGGTTTTTAAAGTGCACATCCCTTCGAATGCAAAGTTTAATAATTTAAGGATCTTTAAACATTTTAATTTCTTTTCCATTTTTTTAACACAATATGCCACAAAATTTAGTTTTTTATTGTTAATAAATTCAATGATGCACAGAGTTGCATTTTTGAGTACTTTTGGCCCAAGTAATACAAACAGCGAATTATGTGTAATTTTTCTTTCGTAATTTTTTAAAACTATTAAAAAAATATATAAATTTTATATTAGGATAGTATTAAGTATAAAAAATATGATTATTAAACTTTTTTTGTTAATAAATTTCATTTATTTAGAAAAAAATTATTTTTTTGCAAAAGTACGAATAAAACAAATGTGCAACTCTGCATAATAATTTCTATATTCATGTAAGTACAATATAGCCACCTAAAAGTTTTCAATGTTTTGCTTAAGCATTAGCTTAAGCCAGATTACGCATATTATAGCTGTGCCTATCCCATTTCAATTAAACTTTATTGAATTGTGACAGTCGAATCGAATTAATGCTTTAGTGTTGCAAAGTATCGAAACAAATATATTTTACAATACTGTAAAAAAAGTTCTGTAATGTTGATCTATCCTTTTATCATTGTCGACCAGAAAACTCTATTTATTTTTCCTTCAGATCAAGTTTTTTTAATTTTTTATCTCAATAACCGTAGTTCTTAGGAAAATACAAATATCAAAGTCTTTGAGAATCCGCCGGCTATCTGTGGTGCATATTGAATATTACAGCTTTATTTGGGCCGCATGCCTACTAATAGGTTATTGCAGCAGGCTTTGGGATCCAGATAATACTGCAGGCACACTAGAATAAGTTTTCATAGCAGATAAACAATAAATTACTACGGTTCTGCAGCCAGAAAGTTTGCAGCTTTTTAGGACTTTGCAGCATTATTATTACTGTAACTACACCATTACCAACGATATTATTGGAGCTGGCTAAATTTTTGCTTACAAAGAATTTGTTCTCTGAGAAATTCTTGTGGCCGTTTTTGTTTGTCAATTCGATTAAATCTCATTCGATTAAACCTTATTCGATTTAAACGTATTCTATTAAACCTTATCCGATTATATCTTATTTGATTACACTTTATTCGATTACATTTTATTTGATTAAACCTTATTCGATTAAACTTTATTCGATTAAACCTTATTCGATTAAACTTTATTCAACTAAGCCTTAATCGATTAAGTTTTTATGCGATTAAATTTTACACAATTAAACCTTATTCGATTAATCTTAATACCTTATAAAATTCAATTTTATTCCAGTAAATTTTATGCGACTAAACTTTATTTGATTAAATCCTTTTCGAATTAAACATCTTTAGGTAAACTTATTCGCTTAAACTTTCGATTAAAACTTATTAGATTAAACTTTATTGGATTAAACCTTTATCGATTAAAACTTAAGAGATTAAAACTTATTCGATTAAATTTTATTCAATTCAAACGTATTCTATTAAACCAGATTCGAATAAACCTAATTCGTATTAATCTTATTTAACCTTATTCGATTAAACCTTATTTGTTTGATCCTTATTCGATTGAAACTTATGCAATTAAAACTTATTCGATTAAACCTTATTTGATTAAATTTTGTTCGATTAAACCGGATTCGATTAAATTAATTCGAATAAATCTTTATTGGATTAAAACCTATGCGATCATTCCTTATTCGATTGAACCTTATTCGATTAAGCCTTATTCGATTAACAGTTATTCGATTAAACTTTATTCGAATAAGGTTTATTGAAAAAAAATTTTTCGGTTAAGCATTATTCGATTATACTTTATTCGATTCAAACTTATTCTATTAAACTTTATTCGAATAAATATTAATCGATTAAAAGTTATTTGATAACTTATTTTTCGATTAAATTTTATTCGAATAGGCTTTAGTCGATTAAACCTTATTCAATTAAACCTCATTCGATTAAACCTTATTCGATTTAGCCCGTTGCGAATATCCCTTATTATTCGATTAAACCTTATTCGCATAAAAGGAGTTCGATTAAATTTTATTCGAATAGGCTTTAGTCGATTAAACCTTATTCAATTAAACCTCATTCGATTAAACCTTATTCGATTTAGCCCGTTGCGAATATCCCTTATTATTCGATTAAATCTTATTCGCATAAAAGGAGTTCGATTAAACTTATTCCGATAACACTTTATTCGATTAAACCTTATTTAAATAAAAAAAAAACTATGTGAATCTAACTAGAAAGTATGATTGTATTGTTAATTAACTTTAAGAATTGCAAGTTTTTCCTATGTGTAAACTCATCCTTGACATACTGTACATATCGCACAGCTAGTTCAAAAGTGACACAACTCGAAATTTTCATTTTTCGAGTTTATATGCTTAAACTATGCACAATAGACTTGTTTATCTGCAAAAAAAAACATCAGTGTATTTTATTGTTGTTAACTGTTACTCTTTATGTTTCAATTGGTATAAAGTTGCAATTCATAAAAGTGACTGATTTTTAGTTGTATTAGAAAATTCAAGAGTAGTAGATCATACTGCTAACTGCTAAATAGTCGTAATTCGAATTGTGACACTTTTGCTAAAATAATTCTTTTTTGGAGTATGTATTAATTAGACTTGTGTCAGTTTAGCTCATTGAGGTAAGTACGAATCATTTATATTATTTTTTTGTTGTGACGCTTTAGATTAAAACAAATATTAAGTTTTTGGGTTAGGATGCTTCTAAAGAAAAAACATTATTATTTCATTTCTGTATTTTAGTTTTGGAAAATGAACGGTTTTGCTATTGTGGAGTTTGGAAATCAAATATCAAATGCAATAAAACTTCATTTTGAAGTAACTAAATAATTTTGTTTGCTATAAAAAGGAGATTTTTGATTTAGGTCCGTTTAGACGAATTTTCGTTCTTAAACAAGGGTCATGTCGCAAGATGAAACTTATTCATCTGTTGTTAGCGCGGAATATATGATGCGAATTGAAGGCGAAATTGTTAAGGAATCAAGGAGATCGTTTGAAGAAAGAAAAATGGGACAGCCCTGATTTGCAAAGGCAAAGAGAATATATAGCAGGTAGTGTGGAACCTATAATACCAAAGTACCGATACTCATGTACAGGAAACTTCCGCAAGCAAAACAACGCATTTTATTTTACGGTGAACGTTATTAAAATTAGAGTTTGCAAGCTTTTTTTAATGCCTACTCTTGGAAAATGAACTCGAATGCGACTTGAGACGCAAACATAATAATCATCATCCCACAGTAGACCCAAAAATTATAGATAGCATTAGGGAGTTTATAAAGGGCATACCCAGAGTTGAGTCACATTACTTGCGAAACCAATCTTTACGTGATTTTATTGAAGGCAGTAAATGTATTGCAGACTTACATCGCGGGCAATGTTGCCGAGACTGCTGTTATTTTCGCTGCAAACTACGGGTTATAATGCAATTAGCGAGCACCTAGTGTGCATCTAAGCCTGTTTTTTAAAACGTAGGTCTCACTACGTTTCTGGTTTTTGAATGCACTTTATTAAAATGACCCTAAATAGGGCTCAAGTGGATAACCAACATCTCCTGCAATAAAAAGTTTAAGAAAATAACTGAAACGGTTAACCTTCCTATACCCGCGGCAATTTTTGTAACACATATGCCCGCGCACGGTCTCACAGACCGAAAGTTTGAACTAGATAAAATACTAGTTTTGTTTAAACAAAAGTTAAAAAAACGAGTTTCATTTAAACTCGATAATATAATAAAAACAATAAAACAATATATTAAATTAACATTCAGTGATTTTATTGATTTTCGGTCGTTAACATATTATAGTCTTCAAAATCGATTATTTTTTCTTCATATCACATTTCATATAAAAAACAGCCATCAAAAACGTTAGTGTTGCTGCAAAAAGAAAAACTTTAACTTTTTCCTTTATAACAAAAAAATAATAACTTTCTTAGCTTAAAAAATACTTTTTTTGAAATTATAAACAATAAGATAACTTATTCATTATTCTTATAGTAACAGTTAGAACATACCATTATAGCATGTTCCAAACAAAAATACTGTTTGCATGTGGTACAGTTGTAACGTGTGTTACAATTCTTTTTTTAATGTACAGTATCCAAAGCGACCAATTTTATTTTAAAAGATGTTCCCACAGATTCGGTACCATCCATTTTACACAACTCAGAGAGCCTAAGTTTGATGGTTTTAGGCAGACAGGTCGTAAGAGCTCGACTTCGCAAGTGCGAGTTAAAGTGACAAAGATTCAAGAAATATTCTGCGGTTCATTTGCAGAATTATATTGTGGATGAGTTTATACCCGCTACATACTTGACACTATAAAAAGTAACCATGGGCCATCTATTTGTGCCTCGAGCAACGTTATATGTCCCACACATTTTGTCTACAGTATCGACCCCATCTTTGGTCATATTGTAGGTTAATATCATATTAGGTTTACCAGTAATCTAATTGATTTCAACACCAGCATGCATGCTTGATACAAGAAGCACATTTTCCCCCTTTTTAGGCATATAGGAAACAAGAGTGTAGCTGCCACGATGTCCGAACAAGCTGGCTTTTTCCGCTCGTCCTCGTATCTCTGTGAATTTTTTGGGTAATTATTTTTTATTTTTCCTTATTGTCCCAATAATGGTGAGTTTGTGCTTGGATTCAAGTTTATCCAATAATGGAATACTCCGGCCAATATTGTGAATACTTTCGCTTAGTCGCACAACGAATTCGATAGACGAGTTACTAACTGCATATGGGCCACTAGGTTGCTTTCCTAGCTAAACATCCTTTTTAGAGGTGTAAAACATTTTGGCATCTGTTAAGGCGTAAATTTTTATACCATATTTATTAGGTTTTGAGGGGATGTATTGCCTGAGGCTACAACGACCTTTAAAAGCCTTCAATTTTTCATCTATTGTAACAAACTGGGACACACTGTCGTATTTTTGAAACATGGCTACAATTTCTTTTAATAATTTTCTTATTGGGGCTTATTTATCTACAGCAGCCCTTTCAGCTCGTGCGGCTTTGTCGTCAAATCTTGGACAACGCATTAATAAATAGAATCGATTCCAACTCAAAGCCAATCGAAATATCACCGGAAAGGAACCATCTGTTTTGAATAAACCTTTATCGACTATCACTTCAAGCGACTATCACTTCTGACTTCAGCAAAGATTAAAAGTCCTAAAAGTGCTTCGATTTCTACGGTGTCTGTATAGCCACAGCCTCTTTCTTTTGCAAAATTAGATTTTATATGGTCAATCTGTTCACTAATGCACTTTACGATACAATTCACAATTTTTCCGGAAAATATAATCTCCAAATCTCGCCTATTTCCTTCAAATTTTTAGCTTCATTTCTAGATCCTGGCAGTTGAGTGACAATATTCCGAGTGTTGGAGCGCACTTCAGTTCATTATTCTATTTTTATTCATTTCTGAGTTAGTCCGTTTTCAAAAAAAAATTAGTATCAAAATTTACAATTGTTACTTTTATTTCTCTTTGTTATAATTTTGTAATTTTCTTTTAATTCATTTAGTGTAAACATATGAAAACGAAACTTACTTAACTTCAGAAACTCTGTAAAATATTTTTAATAAGCAGTTCGCAAAAACTCATTGAAGAGATCGAACCATCCAGTGTTACATTTATTTAAAAGTAGCCAGAAGTTCTACATTTTTCTGGCGCCCAACGTGGGCCTCGACCTTCAAAAGAAGAAAAAACAAAATCGAAGAAACCGATCGTACCAGAAGAAACGTTTGTTATCCGCACGAGGAATAACTACAAGACAGACTCTAGATAAACTCATCGCCGAGTGAAGGCTTATCGCCGCCAGCCGGATCAACAAGGAAGGAATTCCCGTTATACAGAATTATTATACCAAAAATAATTTGGCGAGACAGAACAAAAAAAATCGGATTAAAATTATATTAACAACAATAAGCTCAACGGGTTTTAAATATTTGTACAAAAGATCAAATTACTGTATTTCGTTCGCAGTCAACAATTCAGTTCTGCCTATACCTGCTGCCGCTGCATATAAGTCTGTAATCATAAACAAATTAACAAGAGCCAAATTCTTAAACTGCCGCATTATAACAATTACAGATTCACGATTTTTTCTATTTCTACTCTTAAATCGTTAAAATGAGTGATTTAGAGTCTCTTCAAAGACAACGTTCGTCTGTAAAGGCAAACATAACTAGAATTAAGAATTTAGTGAATGATACAAAGCCCATCTCAGAACTTGAGTGCCGGTTAAGTTTAGTAGAGGCATATTTCAAGCAACTACTTTCCATACAAAATGATATAGAAATTCAAACCCCAAAAGATAGTGCACGGCCGGACATAGAAGAATTATGTATTCTTACAAAATCGAAAATAATTGGTCTTATGGGCGACAATTATAAACGATATGCTGAAGCGTCATTTGCCATTCCAGCGTCCAATAATTCTAAGTTGCCAAAATTACATTTACCACATTTTGATGGCAAATATGCTGCTTACCAAAATTTTATTTTCACTTTTAAGCAATTGGTACATAACGATACCTTACTCTCAGACATAGAGAGATTCAACCATTTGTTGCATTGCTTGTCGGGACAAGCCCTTGACACTGTACGTGCCTTTGAAGTTACCACAGAAAACTACAAAAAAGCTATTAAACGGCTTGATGAATGCTACAACAATAAAACCTTAATATTTCTCGAGCATATTACCAATATTTATGAATTGCCATCTGTTGAAAAACCATGCGCTATGCAACTTCGAGCATTAGTCGATAATGCTTCAGCCATTTACAGTTCCCTAAGATCATTAGGGAATGAAAAAGATATCTGTAATGCAATGTTATTCCATTTAATATTAACTAAAGTTGATTCAGAATCCGATATGAAATGGAAGGAAACAATTGATTTCGGTTCTTTACCGACATGGGAAGAATTAACTAAAGTTTTAGAACGTAGATGTCAATTTTTAGAATCAATTGAAACTCAACCACCGTTCACTAATAAATCAATCACAACATTGTACGGTAAACGTAATACATCACGTCGTCAACAGCAAAAATATTCGTTTGTGGCCCAAGTAAAAAAGAATTGTATTTTTTGCAAGCGTCTAGATCATTTGAGCAGTAGCTGCCCAACTTTCAAATCCATGGATTCCACTTGCAGATACGATGCGGTTAAAAAACTTGGTGCTTATATCAATTGTCTTTCAATTGGACACAACTTATCTAATTGTCCGTCAAAATATCGTTGCAAAACATGTGCTATTCTTGCCACAATCATTATTCTTATTTCGGATAGTACGGTGGGATGGTGACAAATCGTATTTCCGGATATTTACCACCTGAAAACATAGACGTTAGGGGATGGAAGCTACCGCATATCGACATGGCAGATGAATTTTTCTACAAACAACAACCGATCGATTTACTGCTTGGTACAGAATACTTTTTTGAGGTACTATGTAGCGGAAAAATTAGTCTTGGAATAAACATGCCCACTTTCCAAGAAACCAAGGCAGGTTGGATAGTTACGCGTCGCTATACGCCAAACTTTAAACCAACTGTGTTAAAATGTATGGTTTCTACTGCCCAAGACATCGGTCTCGACGAACAACTTAAGTTCTTATGGCAAACGGAAGAAGTACATCAAACAACAAATAAGTGGACAACAGAGCAGCATTTGTGCGAGTCGCATTTCTTGTCAACTGTCGAAACTAATTCTTTAGGTAGAACAATCGTTAAGTTGCCTTTCAAACAACATTTTTTAGCTCTAGGGTCCTCTTAAAATACAGCCTTACATAAATTTTATCTTCTTGAACGACGTTTAGCTCGAGACAATAATATAAAAACGCAATACGTACAATTCATGGCTGAATACGAACAAATGGGGCATATGTCTCTCATCAAAAATCCGAACATGGATTCTCCGAATTATTTTATACCCCACCATTGCGTGATCCGCTCAAACAGCACAAGCACGAAGCTCAGAGTCGCGTTTGATACTTCGGCAAAGACATCGTCGCAAAAATCACTAAACGATATTCTTCTTGTAGGACCAACTATACAAGATGAATTATTTCTACAAGTTCTTCATTTTCGTCTATATAAATATGCTCTCACAGGCGACATTGTTAAAATGTATCGAATGTTTCTAGTACATGAGTCAGATAGGCCCTTTCAGCAAATCTTGTGGAGGCCTAGTGAAAATCAGCCAGTTAATGTTTACCAACTGATCACTATAACATACGGCATGTCGGCATCACCATTTTTAGCCGTACGCAGTCTACAGTTTCTGGCAGATAAATTTAAAGAATCACATCCAGCTGGATCTGCAGTAATTCGAACCAATTTTTACGTCGACGACATGTTGACTGGCGCAAGTACCTTAGAAGAACTATATAATATTAAAAATGAAGTCGCTCATATCTTATACCAGGGTGGATTAGAAATTGCAAAACTCCAATCAAACCACAATCAATTTCTGTCTCATGACACCACACCGAAAAATATGAACATGGAAAAACTTCAAACTCAGAGTGCACTTGGTATCAGCTGGGATCCAATAAACGATACGTTTCACTTTGCTTTCAACTCAGAGCCGAAGTTTTCAATATACACAAAACGAGCAATCTTATCACTTACTGCGTCGATTTTTGACCCAATGAGGTTAATCGGCCCCCTAATAATAATACCAAGAGTTTTACTGCAAGACTTGTGGCTGCAGAAGTATGACTGGGACACCGCAGTTCCCACAAACATAGAAACCTCATTCATTAGTTGTTTAAACGACTTACATAACTTGAACACGATTTCTACACCCCGTTTTGTCTTTGATGACAACTATACTGAAATACAATAACACGGATTCAACGACGCTTCTATTCGCGCATATGGCTGTTGCTTCTATGTATGCGCTAAAAATTCGTATAAGAATACAAAAACAATGCTTTTCGCAGCAAAGTGTAGAGTCGCAACAACAAAGAAACGAACGATGCCACAGTTAGAGTTATGCGGTGCACATCTTTTGTCAATTCTATACAAACAAATTGCTCCTATGTTTGCAGCATTTGACCACCGGGTGTTCTTTTGGACTGATTCGTCAGTAGTTTTAAGATGGTTGCAATTACATTCTTCAATACTAACTACGTTCGTTGGGAATCGCATTTCTGAGATTCAAGAAATTACAGCAAATGGTTCGTGGCGTCATGTACCTACTGCACTGAATCCCGCTGATTATATTTCTAGAGGTTGCTCTCTCGAAAAATTAAAACAATCATCATGGCTTTCAGAACCTGAATTTTTAAAACGTGGCCGAACTCTCTACATGAATACAATGTAGAAGTCGTCAAATCAGCGGTTCGAGTATCACTTTTCAAGTGCGAAATTCAAGACAACTGTATTTTTAATATATGCGATAAATTAAGCTCTTGCTATTTCGCTATTGCTATTTCGATTTGCTCGTGGCACCACATATATTTCGGCCGAAGTTTAACAACATGCTTTGGATTGTATTGCATGGAATTTGCAGCAACACCATTTTTTGAAAGAAATCCATTGCCTCGAAAACAATTTGGATATTAAAACTTCGTTTAAGTCGCTTGGTTTATTCATCGACAAAAGCATGCATTTGCTCTTGTTGGTTCGAGTGGGAGGGGGACTACTACTGCTGCCAAGGCGGTGTATATACAGCTGGTTTCCGACCTATCATCGGACGCATTTATTGCAGCATTAAAGCGGCTAATCGGCCGACGTGGTATGCCATGTGATATATTCTGCGATAACGCGACCAATTTCGTAGGGGCAAACAACAAATTAAACGAATTAAAAAACATTTTTTTTGACAAACAATTTCAATCATCATTAAATAACTTTTGTTTAAAAAATCTCATAAATTTTCATTTCATTCCGCCAAGGGCCCCCCATTTTAGTGGCCTCTGGGAGGCCGCCGTGAAAACCCCAAAGGGCCACCTATATCGAACTCTAGTTGGAGCAAAAATGACGTTTGAAGAACTTACGACTGCAATAATCGAAATAGAAGCTATCGTGAATTCACGGCCGATCACAGTATTATCAAGTGGCCCCAATGATATCGAAGCCCTAACACCTGGCCATTTTTGGTTAACGGTCCTCTCAACTCACTCCCAGAACGAGAAATTCAGTGCGACGATATAAGTCTACTTGAAAGATGGCGTTGTATTAGTGCCGCAAAACAACAGTTTTGGCGTTGTTGATCTTCAGACTATTGAAACGAGATGCTGCAACGAAAAAAGTGGTTTACTACAGCGCCTAACCTAAAACCAGGTGCACTCGTACTAATCCATGAAGACAATTTGGCACCACTTAACTGGCTGATGGGACGTATTATTGCAACTATACCCAGAAAAGATGGCAAAATACGAGTGGCAGACGTTTAAACTGCAAGAGGAATCATACGCAGACCAATTTGTAAATTGGCACTTCTTGTAGAATCTTGAAAGTAGACACTTTTAACACCGCCAGGATGTTGGAGCGCAGTTCAGTTCATTATTCTATTTTTATTAATTTCTGAGTTAGTCCGTTTTCAAAAAAAAAATTAGTATCAAAATTTACAATTGTTACTTTTATTTCTCTTTGTTATAATTTTTTAATTTTCTTTTAATTCATTCAGTGTAAATATATGAAAACGAAACTTACTTAACTTCAAAAACTCTGTAAAACATTTTTAATAAACAGTTTGCAAAAACTCATTGAAGAGATCGAACCATCCAGTGTTACAATTATTTAAAAGTAGCCACAAGTTCTACACTGAGCAAATCGTCTTACATGGAGCTTTATTCCATCTAGTGCGTCCATCTTTACCAAGATAAAATCTTCTGGAACTCTGGCGATCTTCAATCTCAACAAAAACCTTGTCGTATTCTTCATCATTTTCATGCTCGGTATCATAAGTTGCTATATCTGCCTGAACAAAATCTTCAACCTGGCTGTCATTTTCATCCTCATATTCAGAACTCGAAATTTCTTCCTCCAAAAGTAGTCTGATTTGCTCTTCATTCATTTCGATAATTAAAGGTACCTGCAAAATAATAAAATACACAACAATGAAGAAAAAACACAAACAACAAAAACAAAAAGTTACA
The DNA here is from genome assembly GCA_030448955.1 of Trichopoda pennipes. NCBI lineage: Eukaryota > Metazoa > Arthropoda > Insecta > Diptera > Tachinidae > Trichopoda > Trichopoda pennipes. The sequence continues at coordinate 1,188,120 of JASKUP010000147.1, read as the reverse complement.
CATATGCCCGCGCCGGCTATATACACCAATACGTCCGTCTCGCACAAACACGTAAACAGCACTAAAAGAAAGTTTGTAAAAAAATCGGCAGCTAACAGAAAATTCAAATTTCTAGGGTTTCCTGAAAAAAGATTATTTACGTAAAAGCGTTTCGTTGGTCTCACATACCAACGCACGGTTATAGGAAGGTTAAAACAATATAATATTTTTACCTATTAACCGAGTATTTTATTCTCCATTTTCATAATTTCGTTTTAGCATTTGTCTCAAACAAATGAGTCATGTGCTGACCAAGGGTTAAAGGAAGAAATATATCTTATCCTTAGCCTATGATCACATACCTACAAACAACTTTACTTAAAAATGTTTGCTTTTTATTGTCTTACTTTAACTCACTACAGTGGCATTAAGGGTATAAGAAAACCTTTCCTATTATAGTATCTAAAGCTCTCTTCATTATTCGGAGTTACAATTTTGATGTGAGTACCATCAATACATCCTATAACTCCAGAAAAACTATATCTTTTGTAAAAGTATTTTTTTTTTGTTTCAGGTGTTTCTGATTCGTCCATTTCCATTAAAATCCGTTTAAAACAAATCTCACTATACATAGCGTCTACGCAATCTTCTTTCAGCTAATATTCTTATCGTTGCTGCAAGTTTTAAAATATTTTGAACAGGGTACTTTATAAACATTTAAACATTTTGAATCAGCTTGTGATTTGCCGGCGTTTTTTTTAAGGCGGTACCAAAAACAAATAAAAACGTCCGCGACTATACTAAACGTATTTTTACGCCACCGGCGTACACAATAAGGCTGATTATCTACGTAGGAGAAGATAACAAACTCTGAGAACACGGCAAACTTTTTCGCAGAGTTGCACAGAACGGACTATTTCCAAGAAAAATGGAAACAAACGCCATGTGCAAGAAAAAATATGTAAACAAACTATGTAAAAAATATACCATTTTTGAATACGATTTTTAATAGTTAATTTTAATTGTATTTTAATTAAAAGATATAAAATATAAAGCTTGTAGACCACAGAGTCAGATTTTACAGTTGTCACTTTTTCTAGTGAATAAACGAAAGCACTGGAGGTTAAATTATTTGGAGTTATTTTGAACATTTATGATTTCAGTTTTCCATCAATAACTCGATATTGCACAAATAGCAATATATAGGATCGATAGGGGATAAAAATACAAATCGATAGTGATATATCTTGTTTCTAAAAAGACTTTACGGAAAAAGTTATAAGGCAGCAAACTTCTTAAATTGTTAAAAAACCATTTATTTTTTTTGGTTTTTCATTAACAACTCAAAAACTTTTCCGCGTGCCCATATGCGGCCGTATATGAGAACGCGGAATAGTTTTTGAGTTATTAATGAAAAACCACAAAAATTTGACGATTTTTTTAAAACTTCAAAAGTTTGCTGCTTTAGCACTTTTTCCGTACAGTCTTTGCAGAAACAAACCATATTGTAATAATTCGTGTTGTTTCTGTTTATTTCTTTATTTAACTAATATAGATTTGATAATATTAATTCCAATTAATTTGTCTTTTATATTCAATTAAACTTTAGATATCAAACACGTGTATATCAAGCGGTGGTTAGTAGATAATGAATCTTTTTTCTCTTCTCCATATAGTGTTCTTCCCCTAATTCTCCTCTTTTCTCACATTCCAGAGTTGTATGGAGTTGTACTCACTCGGCAGTGTTGTACGCCTTCTTACACGCCTTTTTTTGGATTCATTCAAGGTATCTCTTCGGTGGTCGTACTATTCGTCCACTTCTTGTCCTCACCTCGTCCAGTACTTCCCCTTCATGTACTACCACTTCTTCCTGAAAACGGTCACTCTCATTCCTTACCGTCCCTGAGTCCTCAATTATACCCTTTGACCTATGACCCGATGGTCTATTCTCCTGCATTGGAGCTATCGGTTCAGTACGATTTGTCAGTCTACGGTCCAAACTATCATCCCCATATGGTGATGGTGCAATCTGCCCAATTGGTATGCATCCCTTAAAATCCTCCCCCATGTTCTCCCGAAGGAATAGACCAGAGCCCATTCCAGTGTTATCCGTCCTCGCAATAAACCTTCTATTCCGTCTAAACAGTCTATCACAATTGTCCCTAATGATATATGAACGATCATTAACCCTTTCCATTACCACGCCATACTGCCACCCTCTGCTGTCGTTCCTAAAAATTACTGAGTCACCAACACTAACCCCCGGCAATGATTTCGCGTTCCGATCATAGTAATATTTTTGCTTTTCTTTCTTTTCTCTAATTCTTTCCTGTACCAAATTCTCTGTTATATTATTTCTGGTTAATAACGATCCTGACACTGGCAGTTTCGTCTTTATCAGCCTTCCAAAAAATAACATGGACGGTGACAGCTTTATACCTGCCAAAGGAGTCGTATTGTATTCCAAAATCCTATATTGGTATGAACCTAGATCACCTGCCTCATAACATCGCTTCAAAATATTCTTCGCAATAGCTACACCCTTCTCAGCTAGCCCGTTACTCTGCGGATAGCGAGGACTTGAAAATCTGAATTGAATATTAGATTCCATAGCAAAACTGTCAAACTCCCTGGAGGCAAAAGGACTGTTATCAGCCCTGACCACCGTCGGAAAACCAATCCTACAAAATACTTGGTTGAGCTGCTCAATAATACACTTCGACGTTTTATCGCGCAATGGTATTGCCACTAAATAGTTAGAATAAGCATCCAAAATGGTTATGAAATCCCTCCCCGCATACTCAAACAAATCCATCGCTACTATATGAAAAGGATATTCTGGCGACTGCTACTGTTTCAACGGCTCCTTCTGATTACTCAGACGAAATCTCTCACAGACAGCACAGGATTGCACCACACTCTTAATCCTTTCACTCATGCCAGGCCAATAATATAATTCCCTAGCACGACCTAATGTTTTCTCAATACCCAGATGTGAGCCATGCAACCATTCCGTGATTGCCCCTTGCAATTTTCCCGGTATAACAAGTCTCTGGTTAAGTAGGAGAAGTCCCCTTTCAACATGGAGCCTCGATTTGAATTTATAAAATTGTCGACCCAGATCATCCAGTTGGTGAAAACTGGGCCATCCCTTTTCAACAAAAGAGCAGACGCGCCGATATTCCTCGTCCTCATTCAATACACTCCTATAATGTGTATAGTTCCTCTCCGATAAACAACCCGTTCCCACTATCCTATGAATTATGCCTGACAAATCCTTTAGCTCCTCCTCCCTCGACAACTGAGCCCGAGACAAACAGTCAGCCACCAATAACTCCCTTCCCGGTTTATAAACTATCGCCATGCGTGGATATTTCAATAGCATCATAAACATACGCTGAAGACGCATAGTGACATCATCAATATCCCGTTTGACCAATGTCTCCAACGGCTTATGATCACTCTCAACCGTAAACTCACGACAATATACAAAATAGTGAAACCGTTGACAAGCAAAAACAATAGCCAGAAGCTCCTTCCCAATTTGAGCCCACTTCTGCTCATTTTTGGACAATGTCCGAGATGCAAATGCAACTGGGTGCCCCTCCTGAATTAAAACGCATCCTAATCCATCCTTCGACGCATTTGTCTGAATCCTTATAGGTAAACGGGGATCATAGGCTGCCAAGATAGGTTCGGATGAAATAACATTCAACAAATCCTCAAAGCTCCTCTCCTGTTGCTCACCCCACTCAAAATCAACATCAAGTCTCGTAAAATTCCGCAAGCCGGCAGTCATCTTCGACAAATTCGGTATAAATCGCGCTAAGTACTTCACTAACCCAAGAAAACGTAAAACATCCGCCCTTCATTTTGGTCTCCCCATGCCCAGAATCGCTTCACAATATTTCCTACCTGCCTTGTACCTTCAGCAGTTATAGTATGTCCCATGAATTCCACAGACTCCTTACGATATTGAATTTTTTCGGGATTAAATCTAACGTTATTCTCCCTTGCCCGCTGCAGTACCATACCTACAATTCTGTCATGCTCCCCCAAGTCCCTTGCACTTATCAAAATGTCATTAAAATAAATATAAACTCCTGGAATGTCACCAAAAATTCTCACCATCGACCTTTGAAACATTTCAGGAGCGCAGCTGAGGCCAAAGGGAAGGCGGTTCAACTTATATCGCCCAAACGGAGTCATAAACGTAGTCAGATCCGATGATTCCTTCTCTAGCGACATATGCCAAAATCCGCTTGTTAGATCAATAACCGTAAATATTCTCGCATCAGCTAATCCCGATGTTAGGTCCTCAATCGTCGGAATAAGGAAATGCTCCCGTTTGATACACGCATTCAATGGCCTTGGATCCAAGCAAATGCGTAGTCTTCCATTTGTTTTCTCCACTATCTGTAGATTATTAACCCAGTCAGTTGGATAATCGACCACTGAAATAATTCCCTCCTGAAGCATATTCCTGAGTTCCGTCCTCAATCTACCCATTAACGCATGTGGTATCCTCTTCCTGTAGTGAAGCACAGGCCTTGAACCCTCTTTTAAATAAATCTTATACTCACCCGGAATTCTACCAAACCCTTGAAACACATCCCTACACTCCTTAATAAACACCTCCATCCTCTTGACTAACCCAAGTTTTATACAACTATCTAACCCAAGTATAGGCTTAAATTTATTATCAACAACCAAAAATAATACTTCCATTTTTTACCAGATTCCAAATCAATACACTTTAATTTCACAGTGCCAAAAACTTGCACTCTATTATTACTATAATCGAAAACAGGAAATTCACTATTCCGATCGCCAACATCTACCTTTAGTCTCTCTATAATCTCCAAGGGAATACAATTCACATCCGCTCCAGTATCTACCTTAAAATTAACCACTTCTCTCTCAATCCGATATTTTTTAGTCCATTTTGTACGATTCGATCCTATCGACTTTATTCTAAAATCATTTCCACTACTCAATTTAAGTCCAAAAATTCTGTCAGATTTCAAAGACCTACCTTGAATATCAGCCCAATTAATACTATCAACTTCCTGCTTGCTGTTGTTATAGCGACCAACTCGACCCTTATTGTTATTGTATTGACCACTTCTATTGCTGCTGCTGTCGTTATCTTTTCCAAATTGCATTTGTTAAGGTTTCCCTTTTTAGCGACACATTCTTGCATAATGTCCAACTTTCGAGCAAATACGGCAAGAAATATTTTTCGCCCTGCACTGACTCATATGTTTTAGGGACCACTCATCCCCACAATTAAAACAAAAACGTTTAAGAGATTCAACTTTTGTCATCTTACTGTTGTCCTCAGTTTCCAAACTGGCTATCAAAGATCCTTTTGATTCAAGAATACTCTTGTTGAGCGTAGCTGCCTCATAAATTTTGCAGGTTTCGATCACCTTTGCCAGAGTATCATCCCGGCCATCCACCAGTTTCATTTGTAATTGTTTTTCATAAACACCAATAATAATGCGATCTCGTAGCATTCTTTCTTCATAAGAAGCGCCACAGCTGCATTAAAAATCACAAAAAGGCAATTGTCTTCGCAGCTCCGTCTCGAATTCATTTATTGACTGTTTCTCTTTTTGCGCTGTCATATTAAATTTAAAGGACTCCATGGCCACATTCTTTTGGGGCAAGCAGTAATTGTAAAATTTTCCAATTACATCATCTAGTGAACGCTGAATTACTGCATTTTCGCCCGTACGAACTTCACCCAGCATCGAGTTTTGTGTTCCATTATTAGGAAACAGAGTGTTGTATATTACGGCCCCTTGTTCACCAATTAACCAAATGAACGTTGCAATTTTGTTATTTTCTGGCTTTTCCATTCCAAGTTGCTATCATCCACACCATGAAATTTTGTTTCCATTTTGGCCACTTCGCCGCCACGTTAGAGCAATCTAGAGGTCGTGGTGTGCGATTCTGACCTTCGTCTCCCATTATCTCTTGATTTGAAGTTCACGACACTTCTGACACCATGTAATAATTCGTGTTGTTTCTGTTTATTTCTTTATTTAACTAATATAGATTTGATAATATTAATTCCAATTAATTTGTCTTTTATATTCAATTAAACTTTAGATATCAAACACGTGTATATCAAGCGGTGGTTAGTAGATAATGAATCTTTTTTCTCTTCTCCATATAGTATTCTTCCCCTAATTCTCCTCTTTCCTCACATTTCAGAGTTGTATGGAGTTGTACTCACACCGCAGTGTTGTACGCCTTCTTAGACATATCACTATCGATTTGTATTTTTATCCTCTATCAAACGTATATAGCCGTATATGTGCACGTGCTATCGTTTTTAAGTTATTAATGAAAAACCAAAAAAAATTTGACGATTTTATAAAAATTTTAAAAGTTTGCTGCTTTATAACTTTTTCCGTACAGTCTTTGCGGAAACAACCATATCACTATCGATTTGTATTTTGATCCTCTATCAAACGTATATAGCCGTATATGTGCACGCGCTATCGTTTTTAAGTTATTACTGAAAAACCAAAAAAATTTGACGATTTTTTAAAAATTTTAAAAGTTTGCTGCTTTATAAATTTTCCGTACAGTCTTTGCGGAAATAAACCATATCACTATTGATTTGTATTTTTATTCTTTATCGAACGTATATGTTCACGCGGAATAGTTTTTGAGTTATTAATGAAAAACCAAAAAAAATTTACGATTTTTTAACAATTTCAGAAGTTTGCTGTCTTTTTTCCGTAATGTCTTTTTAGAAACAGAATATATCACTATCGATTCGTATTTTTATTCTCTATCGATCGTATATAGTGCTATTTGTGCATGCGGAACGGTTATCGAGTTATTAATGGAAAACTGAAAGCAAAAATTTTCAAAACAACTTCAAAATGTTTTACGTGCAGTGCCTTTGTTTCTTAACTAATAAAAGTGACAACTGAAAAATCTGATTCTGTGATCTACAGGCTTGGCAATTCATATTTTTTATTTAAAATACAATTTAAATTAACTATTTAAAATCAATTTTAAAAATGGTATATTTTTGTCATAATTTGTTTACTTTTTGTTATTGTAATACATGAAAGCACGTTGTTGTACACGTACCTTTTGTGCAACTCTGAAAAAAGTTTGCTAAAAAGTTTGTTATCTTCTCCTCGATTGATTATCTTTCACTTACATGCTTATACTTTACGAATGCTACCTGTCACCTTTTCGCATTTGAAATGCCATTAAAAAAGAACTTTGCGAATATCGCAATACAGAATAGCAATTGTTCGCATTTATGTATCTTCGCATCGCATTGATTTTCTGTTTGGGGATTGCAATACAAGACGACGTCTTTTTTTATCGTTTGTTATAAATCCGTTTTCTTGTTGGCAATATTGCCACTTATCGATGACTGGCTATACATGTTTGTATTCTGCAAGACAATTTGGCGTTAATGTTGCCTTAAATTGTCGCCTGTGATTTTGGTGTCGTTCTGTTATAAACAAAAATTTAAAAAGATTAAAAAAATTCAAAATAAAAAATAAAATGTAAAAAGTACAAATAAAATGGAAAAAATGAAAATGACCAACGCCAACGAATTCGAAAAGTTATTAGAGGCATTGGGGAAAAATCCATCGAAGAGGCATAAGGAATAATGGGAAGTGTTGCGAATGCTCTAAACGCCCTTGGCCCACCAAATAGAATGAGTGAAGGATGGCAAAAGGTATAATATGCAGTTCTTTATAAATACATGTTTGACAAAATTCTTTTTACAGATTTGGCGCCATTTTAAATTTAAAGCAAAAAAAAAGACGGTGCTAAACATTTTGATTTTCATTTATTTTAGGTTGAGTTTAATAGATTTTATTTATTTTGTTTTTTTTTTTTTGAAGAGAATGTAACACTTCAGGCAACAAGGCCTATTTAGTCAAGTACCGTGCTACATTCTTTAGAAAAGGGATAGTGAAGAGATGAGGCAGGTGGCGAGAGTAAAAGGATAGTCGGAAATTACCTGTCGTATAAGACAGCACAGTGGCCAGTGACCATGCCTTCTTCACTGAGCAGCTCCACCGACAGTCAATTTTTATTTTTGTAATAAAAAAAACAGTGAAGGTCTTTGTTGGGAATCGAACCCACAATCCCCAGACTGACAAGCTACTACACTACCTAGTAGCCTACAGGGGCACAGTTTATATTTTCTTCACCACAATTTTATCAAAAATAGTAAGCAAATGAATCAGCTGACACAAATATTAGATATGTCTATTATATTTTATTAAAATGATCGATAAACTGGTAACGTCGTTTTAAGTTTTAGGAGGACACGGGCTGCGCCAATTTAATGTGCCTTTTTTATTATTGAAAAGAAATCTTTTACTTTTACCGACTCTCTTCGACTGTCTCACTTTACTTTAGTTCGCGTTTTTATGTATAAACAAAACTAATGCAAAAAACTTAAATTAGGTGAAAAAAATGCAATAAATACAATTATATGATAAACGACAAATTGGCACTTATAATAAATTCAATAAAAATGGTGTTTATGCGTAATATTAACCTAAATAGTAATATTAACCTAAATAACATGGCTTAATAAATATTAGTAATATTAACTTAAATAACATGGTTTAATAAAAATGATGAGTAAGTGTAGTGTTAGCCAGTTTACTTAAGTAAGTTCAAAATTAAAATTAATGCTAATTAAGTTAAAGAGAAACCAGGTTATTAAAGCAGGCTAAAATAAAAACAGAAATATTAATGCTTAACATAAAAATTAATTATAAATAAAGTAAAAACTATAATGAGAACAACTCGTAACATTCCTCCACTCTCAAGAAAAGAAAACACGCAGAGTTTTCTGTTTGTTATCTTGTTAACAAATGTGATCTTGCATACAATTAATAACAATTCTATTCAAATTGGAGCTGCGCTCTGGGATCTCGTTCTGTATTTTAACTTTTACTTCCCGTCGGCTTTTACATAGCAGGAATATGATTATTGTAACTGCTATTCCCGTGATAGTTATAGCCAAATATAGTATACCATATAATACAGTCTGCTGAAATCTCAGTTCCTCAATAGTTTTGATATTACTTATCTGCGTGGTGTGGAGTTTTTACTTATCTGGGTGATGTGGTTTAATTGCCGTTGTTAAAATCCTGTTGCTTTCAACCATTAGAAATTTCTGGGTTACATCGATTAGCTGGCTGACGAAATCTTGTTCTCAGACTTTGATGGTGCAATTGTAAAAGGAAATCATGTAGTTCCCTGTGAGGTAGGCGACGGTCATCACAACTCGTTGTCATTGGAGCTTTCTTGGCGTTTATTATTATAAGCGTGCCTTCTTCAATTAGTTCCACTATCTCCATTTCATGTGAGATTAGGTTTCATTTCCCACAAAAGACACAATTCTGTGATTTCTACAAACTTTTAAAGTCTTTCTCGCCGTTGTAATTGAATATACCTTTGCTGGACTTTACAATGTATTCTTTGATGAAACTTTCCGTTTGGTATTGGAATTATTAACGACTTTTTAATTGGTATCTTGATCACTAACATCAAGTTACTATGCCTATGTAGAGCCACTCCCATCTGCATGTCTTGCACTGTTTTCACGTTTATTTTGTAATTTTCAATTTCTGTGGTAATTAGAAGAGCTGAATTAAAAATTTTCATCTTTGCAAGAGTTATGGATTCTTGTAGATTCCTGACTTGACTTTTCATATCCATGAGTTTGAAAGGTTGAAAGACCGCCGCTTGGAATTGTTTAAAGCTCTACTAGCAAAACAGATTGGGTGGTCCTTTCCCGGCTCTCCCTGTGAGAGTACTGCGCCGAGAGCCTGGGGGGTTGATTATTGAATTTTTCCATTGATCGTTGACATTCGTAAGTCCATTTGAATTTTGCGTCTTTTCTTAGCATTAGGAATAAATTTCATATAATAGTTCACAAAACCCAAAAATGCCTGCAGTTCTTTGATGTTTGCAGGTGCTCTGATCTTTCTTACACTTTCCACTCTAGATGGGTCTGGCTCGACTCCGTTTTTAGAGCATTAGAGTCCAAGCTAGACAATTTCTCTTTTCAAAAATTGAATTGGAAAAACGGGTTTTATTGTTTTCTCATTTAGCTGTCTAAAATCCACTACTAGCCTCCACTTATCTTCTGCACCACCGTCCGACTTCTTAGGAACTAGAATTACTGGTGAGTTCCAGAGCGACTTGCTGTGTTGAATGATGTTTTAGTCAATCAGTTTCTGCACTTGCCTATTTACTTCACTTTTGTGCGCCTCAGAAAGACGGTACTGTCTCCTATTAATAGGGCTGGTTCCAGGTATTGTTCGTATCTCATGTTTTAATACCGTTGTATATATCAGTTGGTCTTCAGGAAGATAAAAAATATCCTTGAATTTTTGCAAAATTCTCTCCATCGATTTCCTCTCCTCTTAATTGAGATCGTCATCCAATTTTGTCAACTCCCATATTTTATTAGATCTTTGGTCTGCTTCCTGCTCACTTTTGGGCAACCTTTGTTCTGTCTTCACGACTTTGATGTCGTCAGCGTACTCGAAATTCAGTTGGTTATTTGAATTTAAAACAATTTCCTTCTCACTGATATTTTTCCTTTTCCATTGGTTATAGTAGTTAATGTGTTTCCCGTGAGCACATTATTTTAAATTTTCGACTTTTTAATTAGAATATCCTGGTGTGGCACCGTCGCTTCGACACATACTATTGATTGCGCTCTGGCTGGGATTACTGTGCCCTTTTCGACGTAAACTTCGTACAGTTTGTCTTCTCTCACTAGTGATATGTTTATGCAATGTTTGTTGTGTATAAAGGTGACGTTTTTGTTGATGGCATCTATAATAGTTCTGTTCCACAACGTATCTCGACCCAGTATTCCATCTGCAAGTAATTAACACGCCGAAGGAGCTACTTCAAAACGGAAGTTTAGTTTCGCTATTGCCAAATGATTCACTTCGATTACTCCCTGATGAGCTTCTTTTCACTACACTCAAATCTGCGCCGGAATCCACAAGTAATAAAAGAATAATATAATAGTTTTTCATAGAAAAGTTGTATAGTTTGAAGAATACTCGTACGTTTTACTTATCGTTGGTTTTAAAAATATTGTAATTTTTTCTTTGCAAGTATCGTAAATTTCTAGTATTGTATTAGTGCATTGGAAAAATATCTTGGCTGTCATCAGTAAAACGTAGAGCAAACTTTCCGCTTATACGCCTTGTATTTTTGAAACCACAACGCTTTCTTCTATATTAACAATACTCATGCTGATATTACAAACTTCTAACTGCCCTTTTTTATTTTGCTCGTACTTTCGGCTTTCCAATCATTAGGGCCATTATAGGTTTCCCGGGCGTGGGATGTTGTTTACGTCGTTTAACTGTCTTCTCATGTTGTTATTGTTTCTAAATAGCTTATTTTCGCCGGAAGTGCTCGCGAAAAGTTCCATTTGATTGCATTTGAAACATACAATATTATTTCGTGCTGTCCCTGCAAATTGCCCTCTAAAATCTTGTGTCAATGAGTTATTTTTTTGTCTAAATCCTGTGTTGTTCCTTTCGCAAAATCTGTTCTGTTGATGTCCTTTGATGTTACAAGCTCCGCAAAACAACCCTTTTAATCTCTTTGGACATTCAGAAAAACTGTGTCCAAGATTTCCGCAAAATCCACACGTATGTCTTCGCATCGAAATTTGCTTATATTGTAAATACTCCTTGGAGTCTTTTTGTAACTGCCGTGAATTATTATCTTGGCCTAGTTTATGGCCATATTTTAGGCACATGTTACAAATGGGTGTATTCATTTCTGTTAAACTTTGTTCGCTCGTGTAATGTCCTTAATGGGAAAATAAGCCCTGATATACAGTGTTCACTATTCTTGCCTGTGTTTCTTCATAGAAACGATATGCCTTTTCTACTTCATCCATCAGTTGGGCTAGCGTACTTCCTTCCTTGCCAATCAACCTATTTGTCATAACTTGACTTCTTAGTCCTGTTATGAAACTTCTTACTGCCAATTGATCGATTGCTTTTTTAGCTCCTTGTGCGTTGCCGTATTCAGAATCTACAACTTCCTTCGCTTCTATTACGAGGAATTCTAAGCGTCCACTAAAAACGTTTGCTGGTTCATTGATGCCTTGTTTGCTGCAACACCTAAGTTCATCCCTCAGCTGTTCTATACTACGATATTTCAGATATGTCTTCCGAGTCGTTTTCTTCGACTCCTTTTCCAGTTGTCGTAATTTGGATTGCAGTTATTTGATTTGTGGGTTCTTTTCCTCGAGTATTTCTCTATTATCGATGACTTGTTGTATTTGTTCCGGAGTTAAGTTAGAGTTGATGCGTCCTGCTAAATCTTTGAATGCTTCGGCTTCTTGTTGGCTCTCCTTTATTTGTTGTTAGGCTTTCGTTTTGCCGCTTAAGGATCCTGTTGACATTCAAATTTTTCTTTTCAACTGGTAATGCAAATTTCTGTCCTAGAGAAAGAGCCGCTCATCTGATTACGTTTGGCATTAAAATTAAATTGTTTACCATCTCTGTCTAAAACTAACGCATAAACTAGTAATACAATTGGTTTTATTTCAAAATTGCATGTATACCTAAAATCTTTGAAAAAAATCTAACGGGAATGTTGTGCCGTTATCTTAATACATGCTGTAAAAGAAATATTGTATTAAAACAATGCATTTTTTAAGCTCATCAGAATAGGTTTAACAACAAAAACAAGTTTTTTTTTATAAAAAAAAATGCATATTAAACCTAAGATAATCACAAAATATGTGGATGATTTATTTTGTATAACTTCAGAAGATGCAGTGGATGATATTTTGTCAGAATTGAATAGTTTCCATCCGGATATTAAATTTACGATTGAAAGAGAATTAGAGTCTAGACTTCCATATTTAGATATGTTGATAATAAGGAAGAAAAATAAGTTAGTATTTGATTGGTATAAGAAACCAACATCTTCTGAAAGAATTATTAATTTTTATTCAAAACATCCAAGGAAAATGATAATAAACACAGCGAAAAATATGATAGACAGAATATTGACTATAAGTGATAGAGAATTTCATTTGAAGAATAGGGATACAATAAGAGATATACTTAATGCCAATGATTTTCCAGTAGAATTAACTAACAGATTAATTAGACAATATGGTAGTTATAGGCATAATTTAGGAAATTCTACAGCAGAGCCAAGAGATTATAAATCATTAACTTATGTTCCTGGAATATCAGAAAGATTAAGAAAGTGTAAAATATATGACACAGATAAATATATAATTGCACACAAAACACATAACACATTAAATAAATTATTTAGCAGTATGAAGGATAAAATAGGAAAAATGGAAATATCTGATGTAGTATACAGGATACCATGTGGAGGAAATGACCAGGTGAACTGTGACAAAGTTTATATTGGGACAACAAAAAATAACCTTAAAACGAGATTAGCTGGTCACAGGTGTGACCAAAAATATAGGAATATTTCAACACAGAAGACATCCTTATCTTCACATTGTAAGAAATATAATCATTATCCAAAGTTTGATGAAACATCAGTATTAGATATAGAAAAAAACTACAAGAGACGTTATATATTGGAAATGTTAGAAATTGTTAATGTACCAAATGTAAGGAGAATAAATTTCAAGACAGACACAGACAATTTAGCTCAGAATTATAGGTACTTAATTAAAAAGACACATAATTTGTTATAATCATTTCATAAGAGAGAATTTGTTATTTGTTATTTATTTGTTGTTTCCGTTTCCTTGTTTTTGTATGTTTGAATATTTGAAAATTTAAAAAAATTTTTTAATGTATGTATGAAAAAATATTTTATGTTTTTGTCAAATGTTTTGTAACATTTTTTCAATTTGTTAATAATTTTTTTTTTTGTTTTCAAAAATTTAAAAAATTTTTTCCTAAAGAAGCTTTCCAAAGGAAAGCGAAATATTGAAAAGAAAAAATATATAAAAAAAAAAAAAAAAAAAAAAGATCTAAAAAAAGAAAAAAGATATTTATTAAAGATAAAATAACAATTATTTTTTTAAATTTGTTTAATATTTTATAAATTAATAGTGTGTGCTTCCACCTTTATTTAGAATGACTTCGAATATTCTTTTTGGCATTGAATCATAGAGTTTGGCCAGATAATTCAGGTTGATTTCGCTCCAGGCTTCTTGAACAGCAGCAATCAAGTCATTTTTGTTTTCGAATTGACGGCCCGACTCGTAAACCTTACGTGAAAGAAATCCCCATACATTTTCAATAATATTAAGGTCGGGAGAATAAGGAGGCCACTGCAGTAAACCTACATTCTGCCCATCAATCCACTGTTTCACCAGCCTTGCAGTATGAATTGGAGCGTTATCATGTTGAAAAGTCTATGAAATGGGTCCAAAGATGTCATTGAACAGTGGAAAAGCTTTTTCTAGGACTCCTTTATAATTTACTGCATTCATTTTCGTTGAAAGAAACTGCAGTTCAACTGTGCCGTAATATGAAATAGCACCCCACACCATAATACCACCTGCACAGCTATGATTTCGCTTTACATAAAGTTCTTCCTTACGGAGATCATGGAAATAGTAATTAAAACCATCAGGACCATCCAGATTGAACTTTTTTTCGTCTGAAAAGACAACACGTTTCCATTCGTCCTTCCAGGTCATGTAATTTTCACCAAACTTTAGGCGGTGTTCCTTACGTAAAGGATTAAGTGGTGGCTTTTTTTGTAGTTTCAATTTTTTAAATGTTTGGCATTTTGAAAGACTTGCTTTACAGTCGCTAAACTACTTTTACAACCAACTTTTTCCTTTATTTTTGCCGCTGATTCCTTCGAATTGGAGGCAAATCTAACGATCGTCTTTCAGTTGCTGAAGTTGCTCTATAAGTGCCTCCTTTCATGTTTTTTCCATAGGTATTTTCATTTCGTAAGAAATTACTCACACAATTTTGGCTTTTGTTAATATTTTTTGCAATTTCATTGTGAGATAGACCTCCTTCTGCGTAAATTTTAATTTTGACTCTTTCGGCTTCAGATAAAGGTTTTCCACGACCCATTTAAATTACAAATTGTTGTAATAGTTTAGAAATTAAAAAAAAAATTATTCAAAACAACGCACTCGCGGTCAAACGTTAGTGTAAACTAATACAATTAGTCGTAAACCTATTCTGATGAGCTTAAAAAAATGCATTGTTTTAATACAATATTTCTTTTACAGCATGTATTAAGATAACGGCACAATATTCCCGTTAGATTTTTTTCAAAGATCTTAGGTATACATGAATTTTGAAATAAAACCAATTTTATTACTAGTTTATGCGTTAGTTTTAGACAGAGATGGTAAACAAAATTATTTTAATGCCAAACCTAATCAGATGAGCGGCAGTGTATGTCAGTCTTGTTGACAAACCAATCTTCATTATAGAAAAAATTTTGCTGATGATGAAGGTAATTTCAGAAGGAGATGATTTGCTTCAGACTATAAAAGAAAAAGAGGATCAGCAAGTAGCGCGGACAAAACTAAAAATGATTATCGATAGGCACATTAGCAACATTAGACATACAGCGAGGGATATTTTTATATTAGATAAAGTAAAAACTGCTAAAAAAAATTTTGAATACTAATAGGAACATATTAATTGTTAATGCTGACAAGGGTAATGTTACTGTTGCTATGAGCAAAGAAGATTATAATTCGAGAACAAATGACATTCCTAACGATTCTTCTAAATACTCAATATTGAATAAGGATCCTACTACTAAATCGCAGAAAACAAACACTGTTTTGGTTGGTGAACTTTTTAAAAAAGATATCATTTCAGTAATGGAGAGAAATAGACTTCAGACTAATGTATCAAATTCTCCAAAGCTATATGGAGTGCTTAAGATCCATAAGCAGAATTTTCCTTTAAGGCCTATTTGCTCTTGCATTAATTCCCCGGCCTACGGACTGTGCAAATATATAACGAATATTCTTAAGGTAATAACAGGACAATCAATATATAATATTAGAAATTCATTGAAATTTAAAGATAAAGCCAAGAGAATAGATATACAAGATAATGATAGATTGTTTTCATTTAACGTAAGTTCACTTTTTCCAAGTATTCCTGTAGGTTTTGCTTTGAGGATTATAGAGGGAAAATGGCAGATAATAGAGCAAAATACGAATATTGAGAAGGAATTATTTTTACGTATTCTTAAGTTTTGTGTTGAAGACAACAGGTATTTTCAATTTGATAATAGGATATATCTGCAGAAGGAGGGCCTCCCCCTATGGACTCTCCAGCATCTCCAATTATAGCTGATACTGTGATGGAGGAATTACTAAATTCATGTATTAGTAAAATGCATATTAAACCCAAGATTATCACAAAATATGTAGATGATTTATTTTGTATAACTTCGGAAAATGCAGTGAATGATGATATTTTGTCAGAATTGAATAGTTTTTATCCGGATATTAAATTTACGATTGAAAGAGAGTTAGAATCTAAACTTTCATATTTAGATATATTGATAATAAGAAAGGGAAATAAGTTAGTCTTTGATTGGTATAAGAAACCAACGTCTTTTGGAAGAATTATTAATTTTTATTCCAAACATCCGAGAAAAATGATAATAAACACGGCGAAAAATATGATAGACAGAATTTTGACTATAAGTGATAGAGAATTTCATTTGAAGAATAAGGACACAAAAAGAGATATAATTAATGACAAAGATTTTCCAGTAGAATTAGCTAACCTTTTAATTAGACAATATGGTAATCATAGGCATAATTTAGGAAATACTATGGCAGAACCAAGAATTTATAAGTCATTAATTTATGTTCCTGGAATATCAGTAAGATTAAGAAAGTCTAAAATATATGACACAGATAGGTATATAATTGCACACAAGACATATAACACATTAAATAAATTATTTAGCAATATGAAGGATAAAATAGGGAAAATGGAAATATCTGATGTAGTATACAGGATACCATGTGGAGGAAATGACCAGATGAACTGTGACAAAGTTTATATTGGGACAACAAAAAATTAACTTAAAACAAGATTAGCTGGTCACAGATGTGACCAAAAATATAGGAATATATCAACGCATACATGTTTTTGTCAATTGTTTTCAAAATTTTTTTCAAATTGTTAATAATTTTTGTTTATATCAAAATTAATTTCCTGATGAAGCTTTTCAAGGGAAAGCGAAATATAGTGTTAAATTTATTTCAAAAAGACCATTATTAAGATTAATACTTATTTATTTAAGAAAAAAAGGTCGAATAAAAATAATAATCAAATTAACCTAATAACATAGTAATATTAACCTAAATAACATAGTTTAATAAAAATGATGAGTATGGGTAGTGTTAGCCAGTTTACTTAAGTAAGTTCAAAATTAAAATTAATGCTAAGTAAGTTAAAGAGAAACCAGGTTATTAAAGCAGGCTGAAATAAAAACAGAAATATTAATGCTTAACATAAAATTAATTATAAATAAAGTAAAAACTATAATGAGAACAACTCGTAACAGTCGTCATAAGACTGTTAGGGAATACCAAATTAGCACTGATGTTGTGTTGCCTCAAAATCGACGACGATGTTGCCATCGCTAAACAAAATAAGGGTGAATGTTAAACAAATAGTGTTTTAATTTTAATACTGTTGTTATTTCCCGTCTTATCTGCCTGTTGTTCTCTTGAAGTTAATGGCAAGCGCTTTCGACGTGAAAACATCATTGTCAAGCCGCGATATAATTCGTACTGCTGTTAAGTTCGTATCTATCCATGTAGGCAGAATGCCAGACACCTTATGCACTTTATGCAAAGTAGATCTCTTAATAACTCCGGCTTTTATTATTATCTAGGTACGTGTGTCCGTCTGAGGGTGTTTTTCGTTTGTTCGTGTGCTCGAGTAGTTTAAGTGGTGTGAAAGTTGTGTCTGAGGTCGTGTTTACCTTTTCCTTTATAATGTCGCTGTTGAAAGTTTTTTTGTAGATTTCCATGTTTTCCAGAATGTCCAGCCCTCGTCCTTTTTTGCTAGGATTCAGTAATGTAGTACATTCATTTATTTCCCTTGTTCGTGAGTGTCAAGGTGTAACGCTAAGTTGGAATCTTCCCTTTTTCGTTTGTATGAACGTATGTGTTCTGTAAACTTTGTTTTGGTGTTTGTCCAGTTTGTTTGCAGGTACAGTTAAGTCTTTATACCCCGCTGGAACTAAATTTGTCATTTGTTTTTGTCGTTGTTGCTAGTTTTTAATGCTGTGAGTATTCCTTCTTTGTGAAAAAGGTTAGTCTGTATATTTCTGGTCCTGTGTAAGTAAAGGTTGTCTCTTTGTCTTCTTAATTCATGTTTTTTGTGTTGTATTGTCTAAGAAGTTTATCGATGTTAGTGAGCTTGTAGCCGTTATTTATAGCTATGGCGTAAATTGTGTCGAGTTCTTTGTTGTACTTATCTGAAGTGGGATTATCTTAAGTGTGTGTATCATATATCTAAATGCTGCTAGTTTATGTTGGGTAGGGTGGTTCGAGGTGTTGTGGATGGTAGTGTCCGTCGTAATGGGTTTTCTATAGATATCAAATGTTAAACAGTCAGTTCCTCGTGTTATAGTAATGTCAAGATAATGCAAATTTCTGTCTTGTTCTTTTTCCATTGTGTATGTAATCTTATTATGGATTGTGTTTAAGTTTGCTAGAATTGGTTCGCCGCTGTCTTGATCGAGGATGCATGAAATGTCAACTACGTATCTATAAAAATGAACTATTTTGTGTTTTTACGTGTAGTGATTCGAGAGGTTGCATGAAAATTTCCATGAAGATTGCGGCATTTGGGTTTCCTATACCGAGTCCGTCAGGTAATTTGTTAAAATAAAATCTAAAATAGTTCTGTTTTATTATCGTCTTTGCAATATCTATAATATCAGCGCTGTATTGGCTTTCGTATAAATTGCGTAGGATATCTAAGGTTTCATGTGTTGGTATTGAAGTATATAGATCCTTGATATCAAAGGAAACGAGTCGCGTGTTTTCGGTTATTTCGATATCATTTAGTTTATCGATAAGGTCTTGTGTATTACGTATAGTACATGTATTTTGAAATTTATCGTTTCTTTAAGTAGGCCGGTGAGGTGTTTAGCTAGGTGGTATGCTGGTCCAAGTCTGTAGTTTATAATAGCTCTCATTAGTATGTTTTCCTTTTGTATTTTTGGTTTGGTCATGCATTTCTCTTTGGAAGGATTCAGTTTGATCATTTTTAAATTTATTGCAGTTCGTCTGCTGTATAAATTGTTGTGTATAATATTTTTTGTACATTACTCCAGTCGTGTTTCCTTTGTCCGCCTTTGTAATTATTAGGTCATTGTCCCGTAATTTTGCCTTTATCTATTTAACAATTTTTAGCTCGTTGGGATTCGTCTTTGCTTTATTGTGTTCTTTTATCCTTCGTTTAAGTATGTCGGCTGCTCTGTATCTCATGTGTTCTGGTCGGTCGGTTGATAACTGAATAATAGCTGCCTCGGCGTCGACAATTTGATTCCCAATTGTTCTTTGCATCCTGTTAAATGGTAAATTATGTTCCATTCCTTTTCCCATTAGTTTTGTCTCGTTTTCATTGAATCGTATATCGTTGTTTTCGACGCGTGAATGAAACTCCATCTTGGTGTGATTGTCGGTCCGTTTTGTTAGCCTTGTAAATTTTCCCTCCATCCGTTAGTATTTTTCACTCATCTGGTTTTATACCCTATCGCGTAAATTGTGTAAAAATAGTGGAAATATGTGGAATAGATTATATCTAGTCAATCACCCTTATTCTGTTTATCGTCGTCGTCATCGTCATCAATTTAATATCAATCTCAAATTTTATCGACATCGTCATCAATTCAAAACGAAACTGGTATGCCCTAAGGGCAGTGTAACGATGTCGATGGTTTATCGTTTTTTAAAGCACATCTCTAACAATTTGGACAGCTGGTTTTTTTTTTTTTTTTTTTTTCAATTTTTGTAAAGTTTTTTTTTGAAGGAGAGCGAATTATTGACAAAAATATAAAAAATTAAAAGGACCATATAACTTTAAATAACTAAATGCTTCTTCCTCCCCCAGTAGACGTACACTCTGCCTTATTTGCCACTAATTTTTTCTTCACTTGAAATTTTAAATCCCGCCAAACCTATAAAAATAATTTTATTATACAATAATCTTTTTAAAACTATTTACTTTACCTTTTGCCAACCATCACCTGATCTTTTCGGTGGACCAAGGGCATATAATATCGTTGCTATTCTTTCCCACTGCTCTTTGAAGTCACTGGGAAGACTGCCTTTTTGGAAACCCTTGGCAAGTGGTGGATTCTTTTCCATCTCCTCCACTAACTTATTAAATTGAATACTGTTTGTAATTTTTTTTCTTTTTCCATTTTTTTTTAATTTAAAAGTGCTATTGTAAAAAAATCAAAAACACTAAAACTGTTTCGACACAAACCAGACCGACGATAAAATCAGAGTCAATTTAAATCGATGCCATCGTTAACGTTGCGTACGGCATACCAAAAATACATCGACGCTTGTCGATAACACTTGATATTGATAATGGGCATACCAATTAACAACAATTGATACAAAACGTTATCGTTTCATATTGATGACGCTAAATGGAATAAGGGTGAATATGTCAGCTACCTCTATGTAAACTCTATATAATTCTTTATTAAATTTGACTTTTTTGATGTAAAGTGAGCGTACTTCAGCCTTTATCCATGATTGTTCTGCTATACGTTTAACCTCATGAGAAGCGTAGGTTTGGGTGGTGATGTTAACAGTTACGTAGCGTGGCGTAATGTTGTTGTCAATAAATTGTATGTTTGTGATCGTCTTGTGTAGTTGTAAAGTCTTTTTAGTTAGTCTGTTTAGCGTTACCTTAGCCCGACTGGCTGTGTCTGGTATTATGTTGTTTATACTTTTTCCGCCAGTAAATGAAATACTGTTGTTATATCCCCGTCTTATCTGGCTGTTGTTCTCTTGAACTTAATGGCAAGCGCTTTTGATGCGAAAACATCAGTGTCTAACCGCGATATAAATCGTACTGGTGAGTCAGTGTTCGTCGTTAGGTAGTTCTGTTGTTACGTTCGTATCTATCCATGTAGGCAGAATGCCAGCAACCTGGCACTTTATGCAAAGTAAATCTCTCAATAACTCTTTTATTATTATCTAACTAATTAATTTTAACTTTAAACTTGACATTGGTCTAACTAGAGAAAACAATAAGGTATAACTATGTGTAAATATAAGCAATTTTATTATACTTTGATTGTTAAGATGATAGAATAAATAAAAAAATAAAAATAATAATAGAAAGGACTTTTCAAAAAATAAATAAAAATTTAAGTTTTTGATACACATTCTTGTTAATTTTGTTTTGCACAGTACTGTATATATATATATATATATATTTTATTTTATATATATTTTATTTTTGATACACGTGGTATATTTTTACAACTAAGTATTAAAATGATAAATATAAATATTTTATTTAATTTTTAATCAAGAATTCATAGAGACGTTTAAATAATTATATATATTATATACTTGTATGTATGTATGTATTATATGTATGTATATATGTTTTGGGGGGGAAAATAGGATTAACTGTTTTTAATCTAAGTTGGTTGATTTATTATCGTTTCGTTTCGACTTTCTTCTTCATCCTTCATCATCATCATATTCCATTTAGGTACTATTTTCCATTTCTTTATTTAAGAGCGATTTCGTAATCATTTTAATATTTTTTTCTGGTTTAAAAGCCTCTAAATTAGCTTCCAAAAACTGATCTTCACGTGGCGTAATTACTGAATTTAAGCTGCTTTTACCTGTAGGCTCGCTTTCATATTCTTTAGTTGTCACGGTTGTTGTTGCATTCCTAATATATGTATAAAAGAACGTTTCAAGTAAATATTCAAATTAAATTCAATTTCAAATAATAACCCAGATTCTGTGACGATGTTTGCTTCGCCGATATTGTAAAGTTGTGCGACATGTACTGGTACTTTGGCTTGAAGTTTTTGCAACACTCCTAAAAACAAAAGAAAAAGAAATGAGAAACCAAAAATTAGAAAACACATTTTTTTTAGACTAGCACCATCCCCTGATGACAACTTCACTACACATGCAATGCATTGTGCCAGAACTCAAGATGTTTATAAATAATAATTTTTTTAATTTCTGATTTATTACCCACAAATTTGAGTTTAGAAAGTAAATTGGCTTAAAACACACACACACTTTGTTATGACAACTTCAGTTTTATTGATGCCCAAGATGCAAACTGCAAGTTTCCGAAGTTTGCGAAGCTCTTACAACTAGACAGTATCAGAGGAAAGCTTATGACTTTTAGATTAACAATTTATTATCATTTTTATCGCGTCGCATTTTTTAAAAGTGACGTTAAAGTGGCTGTTTGAAAAATAAAATATAGATTTTTAATTGCCCCAAAATCTAAACAGACCGCAATATTATTACAAAATTTTGAAGCAATAATATAAAGGAGCCTTTAGTCCAATGGTAAAATAAAATTGTAACTTTTTTTAATCTTAAAACATAAAATCCTTAAAAGGGAAAAAATTGTGTTTGCTTTATAAACCTGACTTTTTTGTTAACTACGGAGCTGTCAAATCTCTTTTGAAGTATATAACCAAGAGAGGGAACTATAATAACATGTTTACTTTTTTTTTTAATCAATGCTTTGCACTCCTACGAATTTTGATTTAATTCATAAATTTCAACATAGACATTTATATTTGGACATTTTTCTTTTGTTCCCATTTGCTTTTGGTTGTCTTTAAAATAGTCAAAAATTATTCGAATAAAACTTATTCAATTAAATATTACTTGATTAAACCTTATCAGATTAAAGCATATTTGATTAAATTTTAAACAAACCTTATTTGATTGAACCTTATTCGTTTAAACTTTATTCGATTGAATTTCATTTGATTAGACGTAATTCGATCAATTAAATTAATGGAAATTAGACCTTATTCGATCAATTAAATTACATTCGATAAAAAACCTCTTCCATTAAATCTTATTCGATTAAACTTGATACGAATAAAACTTATTCGTTTAAACTTTATTCGATTGAATCTCATTCGATTAGACCTTATTCGATCAGTTAAATTACATTCGATAAAAACCCCCTTCAATAAAATTTTATTCGATTAAAATAATGCGTATAAAACTTATTCGATTAAACCTTATCAGATTAAAGTATATTCGATTAAATTTTAATCAATTAAACCTTATTTGATTGAACCTTATTCGATTAAATCTCATTCCATTAGACCTTATTCGATCAATTAAATTAGATTCGATAAAAACCCTCTTCAATTAAATCTTATTCGATTAAACTTGATACGAACAAAATTTATTCGATTAAATTTAATTGGATTAAAATTCGATTAAATCCTTTATAAGCCTTTGTAGACTTATCATTTGAAAAGTTTCCTGTCCTCTACTAATTGGTGGCAAACTTGAACTTAAATTGTCTGTCAAATGATTGAATGAGAAAGAATTATGCTGTAATCCTTTGGCGTTCATTTATTTAATAAAAGGTTGGGAAATTTTTTATGTCGGGAACGCTGCACTTTTGAGCAAAATATTTTAATTATGAAAATCAAATGATAATGAAGAAAATTTGTATCACTTTGTAAGATTCAATCGGCTTTTCGTTGGTCTGTCCACCACTTTCAGTGGTTTTTTTATTTCACAGCCAATAAATTATTACAAAAGGAAAACGAATGATGCAAAAGTTCTGATTTTCGGCGCTACTTTCACATGCAATTCTAAGAATTGAGAACCAAAATCATGTGGTTGTTCTGTGTAACAAATTTTTGACCTTTGAATTTATCAAGTCCAAGAAGGGCAAAATGATATTCGATAGCCAATAGACAATTTAATTATAGCGTAATTTGCTTACCATGGTTTTCAATATTTTTTTGCGCTTCTTCTAATACTTGAAATGTGTGCTCCTCCGCTATGCGCCGTATTGTATCGATGTCATAGTCTGGTTGTACTGCCTGATCTTCGCTGTAAATTTCCATAGATGTCCTAGCAGATATGTTTGCTTCCTTGGCTTCATCTTAATTGAAAAACAAATTATTTATTTTATTTTTAAATTAATTTTTGTTATTATTAGTTGAACTGTTTCATATAAAAAATAGATTAATTAGTTCGGCTTATGTTCAGTTTTTTTTTTTAATTTCGAACATTTTTCCTAATAAAGAAAAATTATTTACAATTTTTGGGGACTCTAATTGTATTTTTACATTGACTGTATTTATACATACGACCATCATCAGCATTCTTGGCAGCTACCTTTACTTGTAAAGGGTATTTTTTATAGAGGCATAGAACTTAAAATTGGACTAAAATAAGGAATGAATTTTTTTTATTGACTTAACATGAAATATGAAACTGAAATTTATTCGAAAGATAATCTTATGTAAAGAAACATAGCTTTTGAACTAGGTCGATTAAACTTTATTCGATTAAACCTTATTCGATTAAACTTCATTCGATTAAACTTTATTCGATTAAATTTTATCCAAACTCTATTCGAATAAACCTTCGGTTAAACCTTATTTGATTAAATCTTATACGACTAAACTTTATTTCATTAATTTTTATTCGATTGAGAAATGCCTTTTCTTCACTTTGGCGTCTCTATCGAATACCAAATTGTAAGGATAGATTTTTACCCTCGAAAATACCATATTTGTTATTATTGAGACAAAACATGTGTGAGTGATAGTGATGCCACATGTAGTCCAAATCCTCAAATTTCCCCAGCCTTTATAACCCTTTTTTAAGGATCTTAAATTTAACAAATTAATAAAAAAAAATGACTCACAAAACAGGAAAATCACTTAAAATATCTTGTTCTTACCTGTGTCTTCTGGTATAATTTGTTGTTCTTGGGATGCGTTTGATTTATCAACTTTTTCTTTTATAATAGGGATTGCCGTAACCTCAGTCGCTGCTTCTGCTTTGTTTCTTTGCTCTGCCGTTAAGGAAGCTTCATTTCTGTAATCAGTAATACCTTCTACTCCATCTTCGAAGAGGTGTTTTTCGGCCGTTAACCTTTCTATATCATCGGTAACAAGTTCAACATTATCGATGCAGATATTGACAATATCATCACGTCCAATTTTTTTAAGAGCCTGCTGTAATTTGTTACCGGTGGCTTGCTTACCTTGCAGACCCAGCCATAGGCGTAGCATAACAATTGCACGCTGATTTTTATTCTCGTGTTCCGCATATTCAGCATTGATAAGGTCGATATCGGTCTCGGGTACACCCAATTCTTTGGCCAATAGCTTCCAGTCATCCTCAAGCATGTGACATATTTGCGAAAGGTGCATGTCGGCCTTATGAATTGTTTTGTTATTCTCCATTTCCGTTTCGCCGTTCTGCTGTCGCAGCTCGAATTCGTTATATTTCTTCTTGTATTTCGCATTAATTTCATCGCGTTGATTAAGACCTCGGTCGATAAAGTAGATGCCGTTCATACTGCGTTGGCTACCTGTACTAATGTTCCCTTTATTGGCAACCAATTCAACGCCAAAATCCTGTAGCGAAATATTAAGTGTACAAATGGGCTGTTTGGGAGCTTCGCATTGTCCTGTTTTCGGTTCATTCATAAAGCTTATGCGCGTAAAAGGTTCATCGGGATTTTTAACATGCACCAAAAAGGATAGACGATTTTCGCGAAAGGCCTGGAATTTTAGACTGAGTTGTTCGCCCGTTTTTAGTACAGGTATTAAATTGCCACCAAATTCTAAATAAACATCCTGATCTTCCAAGACCTCAACATCGCGACTTTTGGCCACTTCCAAAAAATTATCTTGATGCTCTAATGTTTTCTCTTCCTTGTCGTCGGTCATGCAGAATATGGAAATTTTGGCTTCATTCGGAGACACACGCTTGGCGAATACTACAAACTTGGCTAGGAATGGAACAAGTGCCATGTAAGAGTAAAGTTCGGAGGCCATACGACTGGCTTCGGCAATGTTACGGCAATCCATCAACCAGAAACGTGCTGACACTGTTGTTGTAAATGTGACGCTGTCCTTAACAAATGCCAAGGGCGTTGAGCCGGTAACGTCTTCCCAAATCGCCCGATTCTGACCACCGGTTATGGAGCATAACAGACGTAAGGTAGGCGCATTGCCGGTATAGGGTGAATTCACCATACCCTGTGTATAAGCTTTTGGTGCCGGAATGCTTAGAGTGATTGCTTTATGAAATTTACGACGTCTTGGTTCTACCGTAACAACTGGCGATACGGCTACACCTTGGCCAAGCAATTTACAGCAACCGTTCAAGTCAACTGGCTGTGCCTGAAGACCGACTCGAATTTTCTTCGTCAATGCATTTGGCGGAAATATTGCTTGAACCTGGGGTACAGCTTGCGATGATACAGTACCACCATCCGAACCAATAGCATGTACCTCTTGTCGTATACGCGACACTACAGCAAAAAAGTGAGGAAAATTTCGCGTTACAATACGAATAATTCTTTTTGTGCGTAAATCCTCCAAAGGACTTAATTCGGTCTCCATATTCTCTTGCAATATCTCAAGTGCCGACTCTTCCTTTTCGTATAGGGTATGCTCCCGCCAGCTTTCACCATTATCAGAACGCAATATTATAATTTCTCTTTCCTTATCACGCAACGATCCAAAATGTGGAATTTCCAATACAACAGGTCTAAAATTAGTAGACAAAACAATTTAATTATAAGCGTACACTTAAAGAAATACGAAAGGTAAAAAAAATCATATTATTTTAGAACGATTTTAAATTAATAATGTGTGAGGGAAAAAGATATAACCAAAAAAAAAAATCTAAGGTGTACGAAAAAATGGTAAAAGTCGGTACTGAAGACAAAAAAAGATTTTGTTTTCAGTTTCTTACAGTGTGAAACACCATTGCTTTACGGATCAGTTAAGCCCGTATGGTTTGCGTCTTCCTGACAACAGAAGCGACCTTAAACATGCTGCCAAAAAGATATTCTTTTCTGTTTTATAATCGTACTTCCAGGGAAGTCTTTCAAAGAGAGATATGGCATGGTTGGATAAAAATAGCATGAAAAATACTGATGTGTCGCTATTTTCCCCTTGGGCCTTCTCAACAGCAGCCCATACCAACATAATTGCTTTATCTCCCAGCTGCTACTAACCTTTCTCACCGATAACGTATCCTAACAAAAAAAAAAGTTTTACAACAAAAACAAAATTATAACTGCATTCCTGCATAGCACAATAGCACATTCATTAATGGAGACAGATGTTGATCTCCCATTGTACACTTTCGACCTTGTCTTATTAGTTGCCACATAATTTTGTTTCACGACCCCTAACTTTTTCAAATAGGCAGGCAACCTCAGCTAGCAGGCTTGGAATTTTTGAAACATTTCGAAAGCTCCGAAAGAAGAAGCCTGGCTAATACAAATAGAGTAGAATATCAAACAATCAGATCAACAAGCCTCTAGATTTAAACTGAAATGTAATTAAAAACGCGTATTTTTCTATAAACTGCAATCCTACACTCAGACAATATCTTCATTGAATCTTAACTTTAACAGTTACAGCGGCTGGGTAAATTTGAGGTTAGAAAGTAAATTGGCTTAAAACACAAATTTTTTCTCGCACAACTGCTGTTTTAATGATACAAATCTCAAGCAGAAATATGGGAATTAATTATGGGCCGATGTCCACCTCTAGCACATCGTAAGACGTCCGCTCATTTCACAAAATTTTTACGCACATGTTGCTTCGCCTTACTGGTGGCCAATGAGTAGCGTTTCATCTCTCTTCATGTTTAGACGTTTTCTTTTTTTCGGTCTATGTTGGTAATTTTACGTTTCGATTGTTTAGCGTTTTTTTTGTGCTTTAAAATATAAAAGAAAAAATAACAGAATCAACATAAATGTTCTATGCGGTTTATGAGAGGACAAAAGGATTCTTGAAAAATAACAAGGGTATTATACTTATACAGTCGGATAGGGGAAATAGAACGGCGATAATGAACCGAGAAGACTATAAAGAAAAAATGACGAGAAGGTGGATATACGTATCGGACAATGAGTACTGACCCAACAATTAGACTACAAGGGGGGAATGATCTCAAATCTTTATAAAGATAGTTATATTGATGGGATTCTATGCTAATCTGCGATAGCTCCTGGAATTTACGGTCTGCCTGGGGTTCATGGGGAGGGCATCTCTCTCCGTCCGATTGTATCATCGGTGAATGTACCTTGTTACCAATTATCCAGATATATTGGGGGAGTAATGTGGAGTATTGTATCTTCGAAATATAAATTAACAATTCGGGACAATTGAAGGACTAGCTAGGATCGGTAGAACTTCAGGATAATGAGGTCCTAATATCATTTGATGTAGTTTCTCTTTTTACAAACATTCCGGTACATATTGCAATTGGGGGCATGGTGGAGAATTGGGACATTGTTGGGACTTTTACCGAGGTACCGAGGGATACTTAATTTTTGTCGGACTGAAGACGATTACTTTTTGTATGATGGCAAGGTTTATGATCGGACGTTTGGAATGCCAATGGGAAACCCTCTTTCGCCCACTATATACTGGACGACCTACTGCACGAGGCATTGGCTGAACTGGGAAGTGGGAACATCGGTCTAAAATACATAGTTGAGTATGTAGATGACATTTTAGCCGTAGACGAACTTGACGATAAGGATGGAGTTCTAGAATCTCTCAACAGTTACCACCCGGGGATACAATTTACTATTGAGATGGAGGAAAATGGAAGACTCTCATATTTGGCCACAACACTGCAACGGGAAAATGACAGAATAATTTTTGATTGGCGTACAAAGGATATAGTATCTGGAACACTAACGAATTTCAATGCTACAAAACCCATGGCACGGATGATTAATACTGCCAAGGGTTTCATCTTTGGGTTTTTGAATATTGGTGACGATCGATTTAGCACTGGAGACGTGGGCGAGATTACAACATTACTTGGACGCAACGGTTTTCCGATGGAACTTATCGACAATTTAATGGAAGAGTCTAGAATTGAACTTGAAACTAATTATCCCCAAACCAACGTTACTAATGGTGACAACAATCAACAGAGAACTTTTTACGGCGTACAATTTATACCATGTTTGACTGACGGCAAGGGCCTAAGGGAGATAATGGGAACTGATGGGATATGATTTTCATATGGGCTAAACGGCACATTAAACGGAATATTCACAAATGTAAAGGATGGAATGGGAAGGTGAGTACAATGGGCAAGGGCTGTGATGGCGAAGGCACAATGGAACGGCAAAACTAACACTGGAGACAAGAATGAGTGAACATAATAACGATATTACGAAACGGAAAGGGACTTTGAAGGGTTCAAGGTTTTGGATATAGGGTGCAAGGAAAGAAAAAGGTACACGATAGAAAGTCTCCGTATTCAGCAGAACATCCACAAAACCATGAACTTAAAAGAAGACACGAACAACATGGACACAACCTATAGTGTTGCAATAGGAACGATTTGAACTACGATATTTGAGTTAAGTTGTGTTTGATTTCACTTTATGTTTGTTTTTTTTGTTATTTGTCAAATCTTATGATGGTAATGTGATCAATGTTATATTGTAAATAGATTATTTTTGGTGTTTTCCTTTGTAATAATATAAGGTTTTAATTTTTGAATAGACGGAGCTGTTGAAAAAGTCAACAAAAATGTATGAAACGTTGGGTAATAATGTAATAAAAAGTTTTTTTATTGACATAAACTGTATTAGGCCTGACTAGCTAAAGAACTTAAAATCAATAACATCAAATTCTGAATTGGCCAATATAAAAACAAACAATAATTTAAATGTCTTATTGTTTTGAAAATTTTAAGTTAACGACAGAAACGATAAAATAAAGGAAAAGATTTTAAATAAATATCTGTTATTCTTTTTAACGGTCTATTTTCATTAATTTAACAAAATATATTTTTTCAATATTTCGCTTTCCTATGGAAAGCTTCTTCAGGAAAATTAATTTTAATAACAACAATTATTAACAAATTGAAGAAAAATTTTTTGGAAACATTTGACAAAAAACAAATAAAATAATTTTCTTTATATATATATATACATACAAAATTAAAATTTCAAATATTGAAACATACAAAAACAAGGAAACGGAAATTAAATAAATAAAAAAGTGAAAGAACCGTTTTGAATGCTAATAAGATAAGAGTGAACAAGAGAAAGAAAAAAAGCAACAGAGGTGTAGTTGCAGTTTTGTTTAAGCGTTGATGATAAAACGCGCCGCTTTAGCGAGAAAAAGTATCAGGGCTTTTATGGCTCTTTTCTCTGTAATGAAATTTGTACCATCTCTCCTTTTTCATTGAAATTACATTTTGCTTTACTATTTGCGATGAAGGCCTAGCAATGGTCACTATGTAGTTTAATAAGCGAAGGTTATTGCACTAATTGCAGTATAGCAAAATAGACGGTCAGATTTGACTTTCTTGCTTGTTATGACAGGACAATTCAAAATTGACTTCTGCAATATACGTGGGCTAAAGGCAAATTTCTTCTCTGTATATGCTTATAATAGTCTTCATCAGCCGGATATTTTAGCCTTGGGTGACACCCAGGCGTCAATTTCCATCGTGGCCTTACATTATATATATACGCAATACAGTTGTGTACCAGTGCCAGCAACCGTGAATTTAGCTGCCTGTTGGTAAAATTGGTGCAACTTCATACATCAATTCGGTAAGATGGTGGCTCTAGACATTTTCAAAGCACTATGTGTCATTCGTATTCATTAAATAATAGACCGGACCCGTAATGGTGCTGCATCTGTTACTATGGGTGATATAAGTATTACGGAATCGGAAACTGTTGATGTTCTTGGCATGAAAATTCAGTGTGATGTTCGATGGACTAAACACATTCTTCAGGTTTTTAAAGAATTGAAATTTTCGGTGCCTCGGTTTCCTAAAACGGTGTACGAGATTCTTCACTCCATCCGATCTCCGTACTATTTACACCACCTTTATGTGTCCAAAGATGGAATACGACTCTCATGTACGGGCCGGCGCTCCAAAGTCTATTTTGGAGTTGCTCGAACGCGTACAAGAGAGGGCCAAGAAGCTCATTGGCGACAGTAGGGTATCCAACTTTATTGATTCCCTCGAGCATCGACGCAATGTGGGCTGTATTTCACTGTTTTATCGTTCTTACAATGATAAGTGCTCTGACGAAATTAGGGAACTTGTTCCCCAAACTTGCACGTTTTTTCTTTGAACTCGATTTTCGTTGGGAGCACATCCATTTGTGGTTGACTGGCCAGTGAATCGCACAAGGAATTACAGGGAAAATTCGTTTTTAGCAGAAGAGTCCGTATGTGGAATAAGTTCTCTCTAGAGGTCTTTCCTGTCATTTTCAATGTAGAAAAGTTTAAATTGAACGTCCATAAACACTACTCCCTCTTTCCTCCTCCCCATACCCTTATTTCCTAGTTCTGGCATGTCTAGGGGTCATCCCATTAGTTCTGGTCCGAAACAAAAAAATGGTGTAGCAATGAAAGCCCTGTTGAATGGCGAGCTGCTGTATTAGGTGGTTCTCATTTCATGTTCGTGCTTATGAGACGCTACTTGGGTGTTTTAGGTGATTGAAAATGGACTGTAAATTGAAGCAGGATGTCTCTCTCGCTTGCCGTAATTATGATGTTGGCTGCTTGCCTATTGTATATTACCATAGTTGGTCAGGCCAATGCTAGACATTAGAATGACAGAAGGGATAGTCCAACTTAATTGTGAGGGATCGTATTCTGTTGGTTGTGATTTAAGTGAGTTTTTTTGAGAATATGGCAGCGATTTTGCATTAGTTCAGGAACCCTATACAAATTCTCGCTTTTACGCGAGTAATTCCCAGCCTAAAGGCAAATTCCACTGTGGTGGTTAATGATGTGAATTTTAATGTATGGCACAGTGGGGTGTTTGTGTCTGTTAAGGGTGTATTTGAAAGAGTGATGTTGGCAAGTGTGTATTGTAAGTTTTCTGTGTCTTTGGAGTTATTTTTAGCATATATCGATAGCCTGCTACCACCTACGAGTAGCACTCCGCTTATCGTGGGGATGGATGCGAATGCAGTCTCCCCTACTTGGTTCAGCAAATTGCACAGACATGCGTCTGGGCAGCCGAACTACAATCGGACTCTGCTACTGAGTGAATGGATGGTGACTATTGGTGTTAGTGCTTTGAATGTGCCCAGTGATCTATATACGTTTGATAGTACTGCAGGGCAGACTGATATTGATGTGACTGTTGTGAATAGAGTGGCTGCGAATGTGTTCAATTTCAATTAGAGTGTGTATGTTGGGGTAATCATAAAATTTTGAAAATTGAGCTGGCTTGTGAACGTATGGGCGTAGTGACATGAAATGTTCGTAATGTGAATTGAGGAGCTTATGTTGCATGACTGAGGGATATGTTATCTGTGTCTATTGGTGAGTTTAATGCTGAATATTGACGAACCGATTGAACGTGTGAATGAATGGGTGGCAAGTGTGAATGATACGGTTCTTGGTAGGTCCCGTAGGACGAATTCGGGTAGGGTTAAGTGGTGCAGCCAGGAGCCTACGGATAAAGGGAAATCACACAGGCAGGCACGAAGACTGTTCCAAACAACAACAAAAAACCTAAAATTTTTCTACAAAAGTAGACCTGTTGTCTTATCAACTATACTGAGGCCCTGGAAGTAAGGAGATCTCTTGAACTATTGTTCAGTTACGGAAGAAATGGAATACCACTGTTTGAATGCAGTAGCAAATCTGACAATAAAAATTAAAAATGAAACTTACTTATTCCTTAACTAGGGCTATGCACGCTAAAAGGCAAGAGATGATTCGAAGATGAAAAATACTTTCACTCAAAATCAAAAATCTGTTCGTGCATCTTAATATTAATTTATTTTACCCGCAACTTACCCCAAAAATTTTGCCCCCACAGGGGATAGTTCTAAGATTCTGCTTATGAGGGCCTCGCCTTCCATTAATGGCGGTGGATAATGGACTCGATTTAATTTTACATAACGGCAGGTGATACGTGTAGGTTGCGCACATGATTTAGGAGGAACAATTATACGCACACCACTGTGACGGCAACCGCGCATTGAGCCACCGCGGGCATCTACCATAAATGAAACGAGAAACCTGTAAAATAATTCAAAATTAGAAATTTAGAAAGTTTTAATACCGTTTTTAAAGTATTTCAAAATAATTATGAAACTCACCCTAAATGTACAGGAGGCTTTGTTATTGCTACATTATCCGATTTATTGGCATACTGATGGGAAGCTTGGATACTTTCGTTAATTTCTCCTGGAACAAGAAAGAGGGTTTTTTATATTATAATTCTTCAAGAAGCTTCAATAGAAAGGCATAGATAAAGACTAATAATTATTAACAACAGCCGAATGTCAGTCAGTACTACAATATTTACGAGGATCGGATCCCTTTTTAAGTGAGCAACTGATGGTTGGGACGTAAAACATACAAATTTTAGTAATCATCGCTTATCAATTCGAAAATTCATGTATTTCTAGGCCGTGATTAATAAAAGGGATTTGAATGCGTTTTCGAGAGACGAAGTATATTACTCGCCGGCCCAATGATTGCACAAAATACTTGATGTTATTGACTTTGACGTTTTAAAACGCGTTCCCAAAGAAGAGATAAAAAATAACTAAAGCCTTATTTGTTTTTTGTACAGACCATTGATACACTGTTGTTATAACGGGTGGGCAAATTTATTATAAGCATTCATTCGACTAAAATTATTCGATTAAATCTTATTCGATTAAATTTAAACGATTAAAATTTATTCAATTAAATCTTATTCGATTAAACCTTATTCGATTAACCCTTATTCGGCTAAACTTTATTCGACTAAACTTACTGGATTAACACTTATTCAATTAAAATTTATTTGATTACATCCTCTCAAGTAATTTGCCAAGTACTGGAAGGAGGCAGATGCCCCGATAAGACCGCGGATTACTCCGAACCCTATAAGGAATCTTCAGGAGAACAACAACACTAGGGAAATAGCCCTCACTTAGACACTTCTCATAAACTGTCTCCATATATTCTGGCACGGCCTTCCAGATGCTTTTACATATCTCTCCAGTCATGCCGTCAATACACGGAAACTTCCAACTCCTTACCCGACAGATACTATAAGAAAACTCCTGCCACAGAATTAGCAGGCCGAATTCCTCCCGTGCCGCATTCGGAAAGAAAGTCGCCAACAAGGCCTCCATACACTCCTGCCAGGAAGTTAGTTTTGTACCGCCGACCTAGATGGACTCTACGGTAACCCCCTTGTTCTAACCCCAACCAACACGGTAAACTCTACCCCAAGAATCGTTCCTATTCTCCTGAACAAAGGCGCTCCATTCCTCCTCTTTAACCTGTTCTACACGTCTTTTGTAGAGCCGCAGGTGCCCAAATAAAGCGCTTTACGCGCAGCTAAATCATCAGCTTCAGTGCGCCTGGCCCTCTGGCTACGACTCACGACAGTACAAGCGATGTTAGGGTCATCCTCGACCACTAGAAAAGAAGTCTGCCGCTGCCTGACAGCAAGACCAAAAGCACAAGTCGCCGGATACGCCAGCTGAAGATTCTGCTGTACTACGACAATTATCTATCCATATCTAATGAAGGGAATAAGCCCTAGCAACCATGGCACCGCAAATTGGGTAAATTGACAATATCCTGTGATAGCGGCGACCTCGCCCGCGACACTTTTCTAGACGTCATTCTCCAACACCACCGCCATTAGCGCAGCAGTACTTGCCGCAACTCCCCTCCACCAACCTCAAACCTCTTGCTCGGGCGACTATTTGTCCTCACCGGGCCTACCACCCCACTAGTGACATCCACTTTCTCCTCCACACTTCGATCAGCCATATCCATCCCGACGCCTTTCTCCGCCCTCTTACCAGTAGTAGCAGCAGCACTAGCAGCGGCAAGCTATGCCTCTCCTTTTTCGTCGACCTTCGCCGTCGGCATCGCCTCCGACGCAACATGCGAAGTCATGTCGCCAACTTCACTCTTAGGCTTCTTGCACCTGCTGACAGGCCCAGGTGCCACTTAAATCAATAAATACAACAAATTTCATCTACCTCTCAGCAGGAGATCCTGTTAACGATCCAATATGATAACATGTTCTTGTGAAATTAATCTATTTCACAACAACCAACAGCCAAGCAGACTGTCCACTGCAACTACCCCCCGGGGGCACATTTATGGTCTTTATAGTACGTAACAGCTATCTAGATCTGTGCAACTGGGGGAAAAAGGGAGCCCAGTCCCCTGAAGACAGGCAGGGAGCCAACTGGAAGCTCCACTTTATTTCCACGGGGATCAATGAGCCGCAGAGTTCATTATTTATCTCTTTAGACATTTAATAGTTCTCTGGCTGATCATTGAGGTTGGCGGCTATATGGGAGTAACGTGGTGGTTGTGGTTTCGCGGTCCCATAACAGTATAATGGTTATTATGGTGGCCAGGATCACCTCACTGATAATGACACGCAAAGTGAATGATCCAGTCCAGTGAGCATGCTAGACATGTGTTCTGGACAGGAGTTGGAAAGTCTCCAACTCTTTAGCAAGGTGTGATGGTTTGCAGCCCTGCCCTGGAATCATTAAAGTTGCAACTAGGTGGTTCTGTTACTTAGAATTATATCTTCGGCTTCCTAGGACGCATGTATGAAGTTCCAAATTATACAATTGTGGTTTGTCCACCATCTGATTAAGGCTACATAGCCAGGTGCGGATGTAAAACGAATCACACTATCTGTCCACTGCAACAAGTGAAAAACACTGCCACGTAAACTTCTGTTCAGCATAAAAACAAATGGATCTATGCCATGCAAGCTTCGTCTATGGCAATGGCTGTGTGCAATGAAGACATAAGGCAATTCACGCTCGAAGGGTCAGATTTACTCAGCCTGGGACCTGAATGCATCTTTAAAAACAAATTCATGTCAGTACAAGGACAACAGGCAATATCAAGCTCTGTTAAGACTCCATACACTAGGCTATGAGAAATCACTAAACAACCGCATTCAGAACGTTTAAAGCCATTGTTGAATGAAATACATTCAAACAGGTACATGACACAAATTGAAAATCTGACAGCCCTACGAACCTCATTAACTGCACAAGAAATTCTGCAGCTCAACTACCACCACACTTTTGTTGGTTACTCGCCATTGATCCTAATTGGTTTTATTTTTGTGTCCTTAGTGGTGAGACGAATACGCAAAATGGTTTCAACACCTATCTCCACTCCAATACCAACACCGCGTAATCACCAAGAAACATCATCATCATCAGATTTTACCATACAAATTTAGCAAATCAACAAAACTTAGTACAGGATCAACATAGCATCAGATCATGCAGCCAGATTGCTAACTACACCCCAATGCATCATAACACAGGCTTTTGAGTTGCGCTCAACTCGGGAAGCATTATAATAAATAATTATATTGTTACGGATGCGTCTTGCTTAAGTTTTAAAAGAAAATACTTAAGTAAACAACTGGGCATAGTGTTTACTAACTGCGCAGTTTTCTAAGAAAACGTATGCACGCAAGACAACAGTTTTCTAGTTACAAACAGCGTAGAAATTTTATACACCCAAAACAACAACAATGAGATATGCTGTTTACTAACCGCGTAGTTTTCTAAGAAAACTTATGCATACAAGACAACAACAACTATCTTAAAATAAATTCCTGGAAGAAACTGTATCAGCATAAAAACAAAAATATTTGCAGACCGTCAGGCGCCTTTACATTGAATGAATAACATAACAACAACAAAATGTGATACAAAGGGAATAGAAAATTCTTAATTTTTCTAAACCTCTAGTGAGCAAATATAAAAGTTAGTTAGTTGAAAAATAAAACTCGTGAAGTAAAGACGTGCATCTTAAGTAAATTGTTCTGTAGTGTCAACTTTATGTGTAGTTAAAGTAAATAAACTTGTAATAAATTTAAAAACTGTAAAATCTAGTGTTATTTATTTTACAATAAAGAACTCAGTAACAACAAAACATTTATAAAAGATATAAACGTAACAATATATTGAATTTCTGGTTCTCTCGAAAAAGCTCGTTTTTGATCACCCTATTCGAAAAGAAATAATCGAAATAAAAATTTACATTTCTGGATTTTGATTTCCACAAGAAAAAATTAAATCGGTGACACAAAAAAAAATTTTTGAATAGTTTTGGCCTCCTTCTAGTGAAATGTGTTTCTAATTGCGCCATGCCATCAAAATTCAGGGATTCTCTCTCTAACTGAAAATCAGCGCAATTTGAATACAGTTTCATTTTGTTTGGCTAATTTTATAGTTCAGTTTCAATTATTAAATTTTTATAAAGTTTTACAGGTTGTTTCTGGTTATAAAAAGGTAAATATTTTTCCAATTAATTTATTGGCAGAGTTATATTATTTTTTTTACATGTAATTTTACTTGTAATTTTTTTACCCAAATGAGTAAAAAGGTTCGAGCAAATCAGCACAGGATTTCTCTCAAAGGCAGCTACCGCTGATATAACTGTTGCCGAACGCTACCAGCTAGATTAATTCATGAAAGTGGCTATGATCCGAAGTAAGTTTTTAATGTTGGCGAGAATAGGTTGTTTTGGAAACGTCTACCTAACAGGGCTTTCATATCAGAAAAATCGGCACCAGGATTTAAGATAGCAAGGATAGATTGACTCTTCTTCTTGGTGGTAATGCAAATGGTGATTTCAGATATAAACCATTTCTCATTTATCAATCATGATAAT
Source organism: Trichopoda pennipes (assembly GCA_030448955.1). NCBI lineage: Eukaryota > Metazoa > Arthropoda > Insecta > Diptera > Tachinidae > Trichopoda > Trichopoda pennipes. The sequence continues at coordinate 1,150,185 of JASKUP010000147.1, read as the reverse complement.
CTTGCATGTGTTGTGTTATTTTTGAAAGTCACTTTATTAATGGTTCAATATCTGATATACATGATACAGTGATGAAATATAATGTAAGATTAAAGTAGTAATAATAGTAGTAGTAATTATTGTATAAATAATAGAATAGTAGTAATGTACAAAACCTTACAACTAATTATACAACATCCTCCCTTTGGACAAACTTCCAAAAGCAAAATGCTTGTATTAATCATATACATATTCAGATCTTCTTAGAGGGATTACTCTTCTACCGGTTATATAATTAGATTGATACAATCATTATTTGCATTTCCTTCATTCTTATACATGTTTCCATTGCTGTTATCTATAGTATTTTCGTCTGACCTTTGAGCACTTTCCTGTCTTTCCTTTAAATCTGTTCTCACTACCTGCGAATTTTTACTCTTCTCATTTTGTAAATCTATATTTTCTCTCAATTCAGGTTTCTTATGAATATGTTCCCTATTACGCCTATAAATCACTCCTCCTGTATCTTGAATCAAAAACGACCTAGGTTGTTCACAGTTCTCAATTACATTTCCCGGGAACCATACCGACGTTGGCGTCTTTTTGAACATCACGCTTTCACCTTTTCCGATTGGTTTTAAGTTTTTTGTTCGTTTATTGTAGCGCTCAGCTGATTTCTGATTGCGTTCGTTAATGAGACGTTTATAACGGTCGAAATCAATTACTGTTGGCCTTAGGTTTTCCGCGTGCAGTGGGATTTTAGTTCGAAGATTTCTAGACATAAGTAGCTGTGCTGGGCTCGGCATATTACCCTTAGGAGTGTTACGATAATCAAGTAGTGCAATATATCGATCTGATTTAGTTTCTCTACACTTCGCTAACATTTTCTTTACAGTCTGTATCGACCTTTCTGCTAACCCATTAGACCTAGCTACGTAAGGGCTCGATGTCTGGTGTTTAATCGTCCATTTTTCACAGAATTCTCTGAATTCTCTGGAGTTAAATGGCGGACCGTTATCAGATATTAAGAGCTGTGGTATGCCATGTCTTGAAAATATCGATTTGAGCTTAGTTTTTATTTCAATTGTTGAAAATCCGTTATTTAAAAACTCAATCTCAATATATTTTGAAAAATAATCAACCAACATTAAGTACTTTTTCCCATCCCATTCAAAAATATCACAACCTAGCTTAAACCATGGAATTTCAACTGTGTCATGGGGCTTTAAGTCCTGTTTCGCATTTGAGTTCCGAAATTTCATGCATATCTCACAATTAGAAACTAAATTGTATATGTCATTGTAAATATTTGGCCAGTAGATAGTTTGCCTGGCTAAGCTTTGAGTACGCTGTATACCCATATGACTTTCATGTAAGCGGTGAAGCATTGCCTGTCTAAGTTTGTGTGGAATAATTATTTGATTGTTCTTAAAAAATACACCGTCAATGGAATAAATATCATCTTTCGTTTTGTAATATGGCATTACTCTTTTATCAACCATTCGTTTGTGTTGTGGCCAGCCATTCTTAAGGTATTCTAATATTTTCTTAAAAGTCTCATCCGTTTCACAAATATTTTTAATTTCCTGAAATTCGTTTGACAGAATGACAATATCCGAAATAATCATATTACAGTGTAACCTTAAATCATCTTCAAACTCATTCAACGCAGTTTCCTTAAGAGAAGCTCTTGATAGCGTAATGTTTTCCTGGCTTATATTGAACTACTAAGTTATACCCCTGGAGACGTAACATAAATCTCTGTAATCTAGGCGGAATTTTATATAAGGGTTTGTTAAACAACGCTACAAGTGGTTTGTGATCAGTTTCCACTATAACTTTCAACCCATAAATGTATTGATGGAATCGAAGACATCCAAACAATATTGCAAATAACTCCTTTTCGATTTGTGCGTAGTTGGTTTGCGTTTCAGTCAAAGAAGCAGATGCATATGCAATAGGGTTCCGACCATGTGAGATCGCCGCACCCACTGCATACTTAGATGCATCCACTGATAGAGTAACCTGTTTCTTTAAATCATAATAAGTCAGTACTGGGGTTTTTGTTACCACAGACTTTAAATTTTTAAACTCTTTTTCATGACTTGAGTCCCACTGCCAAAAAACTTCTTTTTTCCACAGTTCACGTAAATTTTTAGTCTTATCTGATAAATTTTTAATAAACGCGCCTAAGTAATTTATCATGCCAAGGAAACGTTGTAACTCCTGCACTGTGCGTGGAGCTGGCATATCTAAAATTGCCCTAACCTTTTCCTCATCAGGCGTAACACCATTCTTATCGAAATTATGCCCAATAAACTTAATTCGTTCTTTTCTAATGAACGATTTTGACTTATTAAACTTAACGCCCACTTGTCTTGATCGCTGCAATACTCTTGAAAGAATTTCATCATGCCTTTCAATGGTCGGTGCATGTATTAAAAAATCATCGATATAAATTATCAAGCCTTTAATATCACCAAAGAGTTTAATCATTTCAGCGTGAAATATTTCCGGGGCAGCATTTATACCGAAGGGCAACCGCAAATACCGAAACCGACCTAGGGGAGTGTTAAAAGTACAAAGTTTTGATGACTCGTAATCTAAAGGTATCATCCAAAAACCTGCACTAGCATCAAGCGAACTAAAATACCTAGAATTACTTAGATTTGCTTTGCAATCATCAATATTCGGAAAGGGGTAGTGTGGTCTCAAAATAGCCTTGTTTAAGTTACGAGGGTCTAAACACACTCTTAGTTTATCATTAGCCTTTTTGACCAGAACAATAGAGCTGACCCATTCCGTTGGTTCAGATACAGGAGCAATGACTCTTAGATCCATCATGCGTTTAAGTTCAATCTTTAATTCCTCATATAATTTAAATGGAATTCTACGTGGTGAATCTACAACGGGTACACAATTTTCCTTAAGTTTAAAACTACATTGATTCTTCAATGTTCCTAAACCTTTAAACACCTCAGCATACTCTTCTAGCAATTCACATTGTACTTTATTAATATTGTTAAATTCATTTTTTTTGCAGTAGTTAATCCAATAACATTTTTGCAGCTAATATTTAGTACGTGGAAATCTACATTATGATTTTTCGTATTATTGAATTCAAAATTTAGTTTTAAAACCCCCAGAAGGGGCAAAATTTCTCCACTGAAAGTGAATAGTTTTACATTAGCTTTTGCTATAAACTTACTTAACTTAAGTAAACAGGCAGTTTCATAAGACAATATGTTAGTTCGAGCACCGGTATCCACTTGACACTGTATTATGTTATTTGCGACTTCTATAATAACAGTCCACTCGTTTTCTAGGTTCTTCCGCTCCAAAGCTACTTCAATTTGATTTACCTGCTCTTTTTTATTATACGCTGTTTTTAGTTGTCCTCCATCTGATTTTCCATGTTGAGTTGATTTATTTTCGCTTCGCTGTCCCTCCTTCGGGTTGATTCTTATACCTCCAATAAAAAGATCCGTTTCATCATCATCATCATAATCTGGCTCTTGATATTTCTCTACGCCTCTCACGAATTTATTATAAGATGTACCTCTTGCTTTCGAATTAAATTGCCCGCCATTTGGCTGGTTATTATAAAAACACATGGCGGCAAAATGATTCTTGTTGTTGCATTTGTAACATTTCGCGCCAACTGCAGGGCAATTTGTTTTATGATACTGGCCGTATTTCTGACATACAGTTTTTTGCTTAGTTGTTGTGTCAAACCCACCTCGAGACTTTTTAATAGCACTGATATATTCATTTGTTAATGTATTATCATTAACACATTGAAGCGCGGCTGCATTAATTCTGGCTACTTCAATGTTTTTTGCTATCTCAACAGCTTTCTCCATTTTAATATCACCTTCACTTAATAAACGTTCCTTTATGTGATTTAAGTTTGACGATAGCCCACACACAAATATGTCCTTTACCAAACTGTCTCTAAGCGCCCCAAATTCACATGTAAGACTTAGGTTTTTCAAACATGTGACGTATTCGTCAATTGTTTGTTCATCTTTTTGCTTACAAGTAAAAAATTTGTGTCTTTCTACTGCAATATTCACTCTTGGAAGAAAGTACTTATCAAATTTTCCAATCCGATTGGACATCACAATCGAACGAATTAAATATGTCTAAGCACTCTACACCTAAGTGGTGCAGCAACAAAGCAACTTTTCTTTGGTCAGTTTGGTCTTCAAATCCAGAAGCACGCATAAATATGGTAAATTGCGTTTTCCAGTTTTTCCATGTCAACGGTAAATTAGTAGCCCTTAAATTCATTGGCGAAATATTTGCTGCCATTGGTAAAAACTGAGACACTTGTATTCTATTATCTTCACTATTAGCCATTTTTCTTTTTTTTTTTATATATATTTCTCTTTTATGTGTATTAACACCTGACACCATGTTGTGTTATTTTTGCAAGTCACTTTATTAATGGTTCAATATCTGATATACATGATACAGTGATGAAATATAATGTAAGATTAAAGTAGTAATAATAGTAGTAGTAATTATTGTATAAATAATAGAATAGTAGTAATGTACAAAACCTTACAACTAATTATACAACAGCATGAATGCTGTTTGGTGCAAAATATGGCCTGAATGTATTCACCAAATATGAGCTGCAAAAATTGATGGTACACAAGCTGTTTGACATGGAATTACTAATTTAGTTAAAGAGTCTAATTTTGAAGGTATGGAGGAGACTGACATACATAAATGAATTGCTAACCCCGCACAACCAAGAATTATCTATTGAAGAACTATTGCAACTAGAATTGCAATTTGCTAATGACATGACATGACAGTGACAGTTCAATAGAAATTTCAGAAGAACAAAATTGAACCTCCAAACAAATTTCCAAAACAATGTGTTTCATTGATGAAGTTGATAGCGGAACGAGTTTAAAGTGTCCCAGGCGGTAGCTACGTATATAAATTCCTACAAGGAAATTTATTTTACGTTCAAAAAAACTGTTCAGCAAACATTGGACCAATTTTTTGTAAAAGAAAACCCACAGTGATTAATTTTAATTTTGTTTTTCAAAAATTAATTGAACAGTTTATTTTAATTGAATACGTTGTTTTTTGTTTGTATGTATGTAATAATATTTAATATTATTTATGTTTTTTAATGTTGATTTTGTTCAATTTTCTTTTTGAAAAGTAGTTGTTGCCGGCGGCCACTGCTATGGGTCAACGTCAACTGTTACTGACTTTGAGTTTTTATTTTCAACCGCATAGTAACTTGCGGTTTATTTTGTATTTCTTTTTTTCTACCCTATTTTTACTTGTGACCCAGAGAGACACAAGAAGCCACTTTTTGTTCGGATATAAATTGTACTTTTTAATAATTTTTAAAATAAAAAACTGCAAGCAAAAGTATCTTAAAAAGTCAACACAGCAACACGAAGAAATAAACAGTAATATTTTCGTAACCCTGGAATCTATATTCGATCATTACATGGTTTGCTATAGAAAATCTTAATAAAATTGCATCGTTTTTTTTTTGTAGTAGCCGCAACGCAAAGTGAGGTATTGGTGTATTGTGTTCTTATATTAATGGTTCTTACATTTGAAATGTTTTTTATTTCTTTTAAGATTTAATGTACTATTGCAACACTAGTGGAAATTTACATACAGTCAAAATAAAAACAAACGCCCAATAATATTTCTAAACCACAACATTGTACTGTGTATATGAAAATATTTTTTTGTTTTTGTATAAACAAAACAACCAGCAAACATATCAATCACTTATGTAGTTGCTAAATATATTTTTATTTTAATATAAAGTTTACAAAGTTTTTGCTTTTGAAATTAATTATTATAAATACCTCTATTTTGATCTCGGATAGTATAACTGACATTATCAACATGATCTGGTTCCATGGTAATTGTTGTTGTATCATATTTTTGATGATCCTGATCATTTGAAGTTTTCAAATCATCGGTTGCCATGTATTTATATTGATGATGATCCAAATGTTCGTCACCACCTTCGTCCTCAGAATCAGAGAGAAAAGCTTCATGCATAAGCTCTGGGGCAACAACTTTATATTTTTTCTCTTCCAAAACACTTGTTAAACTGTTTGTTATTGAAGTTTCAGTAACAACTTTTAAAGTTTCCACCGCCGTAACGTAACCCAAACTATTGGCAATGCTCAATGCGGTTTGCCCGTTCTAAAGGAGAATATAACAAATAATGAAAAAATACACCACAATGAGTCAGAGTAAAGACATCAGAATGAAATGTGTTTTACAAAACAAAAAAATTAGCTGAAAATTTTGTGTAGTGGTGTGTGGTGGTATACATAAATGTTTGTGTTAATTTCTAAAAATAAATTCAAATCTAATGGAATTAGTTGTGTTCCGTGAATGAAATTGAAAGAATTTGTGGCATTTGAAATCTTTTTTGTTATTGTAGTTGTTGCCAGATAAATATTTTTCTTTATTCCCGAAAAAATTGCAAAATAAGACTCTAAAGTAATATAAAGTAAAACCGGGACTTTAATATTTTAGCCTATTAGAAGGCTCAAATAAAAACGAAAATTATTATAAATTGAGTTATGAACGAAAATAAAAAAAGCAGGAAAAATAAAACAAAACAAAAAATGTAAAATGAACAAAAACCCTACACAAGAAAAAAAAAAACCCTCCGAGAAAAAATCCTGAATAATAAGACCCCAAGAAGAAATCATTAAAATAAGAGAAAATCATCGAGAAAAAAACAAGCCATTAAAAAATATCGACTCCTTCCAGGATCCTCTAAGAACTTTTACAAGAGAAAATCAAAATTTGTTTAAACACAGCTGCGATTCCTAAGGACTCCTCCAGTTCTAGAAAAATATAATTTTTCATTTAGGAGATCAAGAGAAAAAACTGTTTAACGGAAGGAATTAGCTAATAATGAGATTTTTGCTTAAACATTTCATTTATTACAAAATTGGGTATACAAGTTAATAATGTCGATTTGGACAATATATAGCATTATTATCACTCACATATGATTCGTGTCAATAATAACAATTATGGTATTTTGCAGGATAAACATCTGTCATTATAATTCAGTTTTCGATAGTGTTAATCGAATAAGGCTTAATGGAATAAAATTAATCGCATAAAGCTTAATCGATTAAGGTTTAATAGAATTAAGTTTTATCGAATAAGGTTTCATAGAATAAAGTTTAACCAAATAAAAGTTTAACCGAATAAAATTTAATTGAAATAAGTTTAATCAAATAAGGTTTAATCGAATAAAGTTTAAACAGATAAGGTTTCATCGAATAACCTTTAATCGAATAAGGTTTAATCGAATTAAATTCAATCGAATAAGGTTTAATGAAATAAAATTTAACCAAATAACGTTTAATCGAATAAATCTTAAACGAATAAGGTTTAATCCAATAAAGTTTAATCGATTAAGTTTTAATAGAATTAAGTTTAATCGAATAAGATTTAGTCGAATAAAGTTTGATCGAATAAGGTTTAATCGAATAAGTTTTAATAGAATTAAGTTTAAGCGAATAAGGTTTAATCGAATTAAGTTTATTCGAATAAGGTTTAACCGAATAAGGTTTAATCGAATAAAGTTTTATCGAATACGGTTTAATTGAATAAAGTTTAATCAAATAAAGTTTAATCGAATAAAATTTAATGCAAAAAGTTTAATCGAATACAGTTTTATCGTATAAGGTTTAATCGATTAATATTTATGCGAATAAAGTTTATTCAAATAAACTTTAATCGAATAAGGTTTAATCGAATAAGGTGTAATTGATTAAGATTTAGTAGAATGAAGTGTAATTAAATAAGCAAAAATTTGCGTAAAAAGAGCGGACGTTTGATGGCGTTCTACAGATAGAGCGCCTTCGTAGCAAGGAGTAGCAAGAACTCTTGGCCATTTGTTAAAAGAGTAAAGTATAATGCTAGTTCTTATATTCCGACTCTTTTAGGAAATGATCAAATATTCACTGACCTGGGTAGTATATTTGCAAATAATTCTTATCAATCAACCACCGCCCGAACTCGACAGAGTACCCGTTATTATGCCGAAGGTATTCTTTCGAACTCGAGCGGTTAAAAAGTTTTTAGCAGATCTCAACATCAAGTCTTCTGGGCCGGATGGGATACCACCACTGGTCTTGAAGCAGTGCTCTTCGACGCTAGCGCGTCCCTTAGCAACCCTTTTCAGCAAGTTGTATCATGCCGGTAAATTTCCAAAGCGCTGGAAGGTTGCTAATGTAACACCAATCCCCAAAAAGGGTGAGGCTAACAGCCCTGAAAATTACCGCCCAATTTCAATTTGTTCTGCACTTTCTAAAGTGATGAAAAGTATGATTACTTTTCACCTTGTAGGGTACCTGGAGTCCAACGGCTTACTTAGCAACCGACAGTATGGTTTCCGTTGAGGGCGCTCTACGGGCGACTTGCTGGCCTACCTGTCTGAACAATGGTCTAACTTCATACATAATTTCGGAGAAAGTAAGGTGGTGGCTATAGATATTTCCAAGGCGTTTAAAAAAGTATGGCACGTTGTACTTCTGTCAAAACTAGTTGCTTTTGATGTTGGTGATAATTTCTCTAGATTTATGTCGAGTTTTCTCAGGAATGGTAAGTGCTCTAACGAAATTAGTTTTGTTCCAAAAACTCGATTTTCGTTGAGAGCGCATCCATTTGTGAGCGATCGCACTACGCATTACAGGGAAAATTCGTTCGTACGTGGAACAAACTCTCTCTAGAGGTCTTTCCTATTACTTTCAATGTAGAAAAATTCAAATCGAATGTCCACTACTCCCTCTCTCCTCCTTCCCATAACCTAATTTTCCAGTTCCGGTACACAGCATTGCATGAGTGTGGATCATCCCCTGAGCGCTGGTCCGAACGAAAAAATTTTAGACATGTTCGCTCTTATTTGCTCCAACACTTAAACGTTCAGCGCGAGTGCTATGTTGCATTCATGCAGTTGCATTCAAATAACACACATTATAATTTTATCTCTGTCTCCTTTGCTTTGGAATTTTAAAACTTTCACGCACGCAGATGGTGTAGCGAAGACTGTATCTTGCATCTACGACAAAAACAATAAAAAGGCTGTTTTTATTCTCCAGAAACTGTCTTTATCTGATCTGTGCAAAATACTTGGGCATTATCTTAGTAATTTACTATTCTGAAAATCAAACTTTCAGAGAAGTAACAGCATTTAAGGCTAAGATTGTAATAGAAGTATGTATGCATAAAAATTATAAGCGCACCTTCGTGAAATAACCCGAGAGACACTTATTTTGGGAAGGCAGCCAAAAATCTTTTTTTTTCATGGTTCCCGATTTTAAAGCTATATTACTCATTTGAAAATAAATGCCTCGGGAGCCAAAATATTGATCATATATTTTAACAATATCACAGCTAATAGTGTGATTCAATATGGACTTTTCAGAAAATTTTCATTGTTAAATGCCTACAATTTTTTGTTTTAAAAGTTGTTGACACAAAATAAATTTTTATTAAATCAGGATTAATCGAATATGGTTTAATCGAATAATTTATTTCAAATGGTAACTCTAACAAGGGCTTCAAATGTCGGTCGACAGAAGTTTGTGTTTTTTTACAAAATTTCAATGCTTCGCCTTAATATTTGTGGGTTGTTCACGTAAACCAAGAACGAGGCGGGAAGTTGGCATCGAGAAATTATACGACCGGGAAATTTTTCAATCAATAACTGACTTGATTTGGGGGGCTGTGGTGTTGAAACGAAAAGTCACTGCAGTCATCATGAGCCAATTGTAGCCACAAAAAAATGTTTTATCATAGTTTGGTAGCAAAAAGAATTCATTATATCAAAAGAATGCAGGCCAACAATAGCGCCTGACCAGAAACTTTACCATACGGACACTTTCTTTATATGTAAGAATTTATCGAGGACTGTTTGTGAACATTGTCTGTTTGTTAACATAAGCGTCTTATTGAAAATAAGTCCCCTCATCAGTAAACGGATGATTTTATTGAAAAATGCATTGTTTGTTCGTTCAGTTCGTTCTAACAAACAATTCGCAAATGTTCGAAGAAAACAAATGGTCAGGTGGGTCACTTTAATTCTAGAACGAGTTGAATTTTATAAGCATGAAACAAAACTTTCACGCAAAATGTTGATTAAATTGGCTTTAGTAACATCCAAATATTGTGAACGTCGGCAAGTTATCGCTCCAGGATCACTCTCAACCTTGTTATCATACCTTCCGATGAAAACCGCCGTTACTGGCTGTTTGTTTGGTACGATTGGGCGAGCGCGATGACAACATTATAAAGCTAAATCCTAAGTAGTACTGGAGAGTTAGTATTACGTATGTTAGTTTAGTGTGGGGCTATGTAGGTAAATTTGCCGTCAGCTGGCAATTTATGTGAGGTTAATTTTCTCAAATCTTAACACTTTGCTGTACAGCGGCTATTTTTATATCACTTTCACTACAACGAGCATATTTTTTTGGTTATTGTCAGCAACAATTCAATGAACCTCCAATTTAATCATTGAATTACGCACAGCAGTTTTAGAAGTGATCCAGTAAACTTTTCGACATTTTGATAAATTAAATGTACACAATCAACACGTTTTTTTTTTTGCTCCAGAGTATAGCATTTCTTGCTAAAAACTTCCCAACAATTGACTGGCAATTAACTTTGCAACATTTCAAATTCCCATATTTCTACTTTACATTGGCATCAATACCAATTCACTACTCACCCTCAAATATGCAAACTCGTTATAACGTTTGAAGATGAAGAATTGGAAACACTATTCGATGAAGCTCGTTGTCAAATACAAGAAGAAGTTGCAATATCATTGGAAGTTACACAACGATAAGCCATTTCCATACTTTTAAAAGCATTGGAATTCCTTCAAAAGCAATGAAAATGACTACCATATAAATTTAAGCAGAGAGACGTTAAAAGACCATTTTGCATGTCGGAAATGACGCTTGAACGATATAAAAAAAAGTAATTTTTGCATCATTCTGTTCCTGGTGATGATGAAGCGCAAAGTGTAATATATTAAGCCAACTAACCAGCCAAATTAACACCGAAATCGCATATTCACGACATTATGGTAATGCTCTGTATTTGGTGCATTCAGATGTGTTTTTTGTATTAGGTGCTGTTGAAATCGGATCAGAAGCGAAGGCAATAGATTTGTTTAAAGAAAGCAGTCAACGAAAAGCCTAAATGTTCGACCAAACATGGTCAAAAACTATTTGGCAAATAGTCGATAGGAAGTTTTGACCCACCCGCTTTATAGTCCAGACCTTGTCTCTTTTCTCTGGAATACGCTTCATTTTATAACAGAGTATTAGAAATAGACTTGATTCGTTCTTTACCTTAAAGCTTAAGTTCTCTTCTTGGCGCGGTATCTATGTGCTAACAGAAAGATGGGAAAATAAGTAGCTACATGGACAATATTTTGAACAATGTATCAACTTATGTTTTTATTAGAGCAAATGCATTTTTCAAGCAGAAAACATCAACAAATAATTTTTATTCAATAAAGCCTTATTCGATTAAACCTTATTCCGTTAAATCGACTAAATCTTATTCGATTAAACCTTATTGGATTAAATCTTTTTCGATTAAACCTTATGCGATTAAACTTCATTCGATTAAACCTTATTCGAATAAAACTTATTCGATTAAAGCTTATTCGACTAAACCTTATTCTTATTCGATTAAAGTTAATTGAAATAAATCTATTCCATTTATTTCACAGCCATGAAATCAAAAGTTCTTACTTTTCACATGCAATTCTCAGAGTTGAGCCTCAAAATCATGTGTTGTACCGTGCATTGCAATTGATTTTTCTCTGTGTTTTTGTATCATTACAATAAAGTCAAATTTATATAAAATTTCTAATTTATAATTTCTATTATTTGTATGTATTAGTATATAAGCATTTACTCTATAGAAAAATTTAACAAAGAAAAGCTTTAAGTAGTTGACTTACGTTTGTAACAGCATTGGGATTGGCCTTGTGCTTTAAAAGTAAATTGATAATCATGGTGTGACCCTGTTGTGCTGCTTGATGCAACGGGGTATAGCCGACATTCGTTGACATTTCTATGTTGGCATCGTTTTCCAATAAATATTTGACCATATTTATTTGACCGTAATGGGCGGCAAAATGTAGTGGTGTATAGCCAGTTTTGGTACGCTCCGATATGTTGGCATTGTGTTGTAAAAGTAATCGAGCTACTTTTGTCTTGTCTTCTTGAGCTGCCAGATGTAGAGGTACTAAGCCATTTTTGGCTGCTACATTAGCATCCACACCATGTTCTAATAGCAATTGTACCATTTCAACGTGACCTTCTTGTGAGGCCAAGTGTAAGGGGGAAAAGCCAGATTTACTGCGTATGTTGACATCGGCATCATGTTGCAGCAAAGCTTGAGCGATTTCCATTTGATTTTTCTTGGCTGCGATATGTAAAGGACTGTGTCCGTTGCGTGCGCCTAATGATGGTGAAGCACTATTCGCTAACAGAAGCTGCACCACACGCGGATGATCGTAGTGGGCAGCAACATGCAAAGGTGTAACATCATTGCGACCTTGCAAGTTTATGTTGACGTTTTTTTGTAGAAGCAAAGCCACCACTTTCTCCTTTCCATACTTGGCAGCCAAGTGAAGCGGTGAGAAACCCTTTTTTGTACCAGCATCTAACTTTGCTTTGTTATCAATTAAAACCTGTGCCACCTCTTCCTGGCCCTCCTTGGCGGCAATGTGCAGAGGAGTGTAATTGTCTTTAGTAACTGCATCCACATCTGCACCATGCTGAAGCATTAACATAATTATGTCAATGTTGCCTAAACGTGAAGCCACATGTAATGGAGTTTGCCCTTCACGAGCACGAACATCTACTTGTCCACCATTGCGCAAAAGTATACGAATGATGTCGGCTTGATTGGCACGAGCAGCTAAATGTAGTGGCGTTTCGCCTCGCACTGTCGGAGCATCGGGATTGGCTTCATGTTGTAATAAATAAATCACAATATTCATGCAGCCCATAAAGCTGGCCACATGCAAGGGGGTTAGGCCAGATTCAGTGGTGGCGCTAATATTTCCACCGTGTTTCAACAACAATTCCACAATTTTTATGCGGTTCTTTTTACAGGCAATATGCAAAGGTGTGAAACCATTTAAGGCCCGAGCATTTGGATCAGCATTGGAATCCAACAGTAGTTTGGCCACACGAACATGACCACAGTGAGCAGCTACATGCAAAGCGGTTAGATAGTCAACGGTAACCTCATCGACCGGTGCATTGTGTTCCAGCAGAATACGTGCCGCATTATCGTGTTCTCCCTGAGCTGCCATATGCAATGCTGCCAAGCCATTTTTAGTTTTCGACAAAATTGGAGCCTTATGATCCAGTAAAATTTCAATAACCTCTACATGACCCGATCGAGCGGCACAATGCAACGGTGTCAGACCGTCACGTGTGGTGGCATCAATACGGGCATTTTCTTTCAACAACAATTTCATTATGTTTGTCTTGCCCCATTTGCAGGCCACATGTAAAGGAGTTATGTAATGTTTGGCCGTAAAATTAACATCGGCTCCACTCTCAATTAACAATTTCGCCACATCTACGTTGCCGTAATGGGCTGCAATATGCAAAGGAGTAAATCCGGATTTTGATACAATATCGGGATTCGATTCATGCTGTAGCAGCATGTTGGCCGCCGTTACATCATTTTTCTTGGCGGCAATATGCAAAGCCGGTAAACGTACTTTGCCGCGCACATCACTTTCAAGCAAAACCGCTACAACTTTATCATGACCCTGCTGCATAGCTACTGCCAGTGGTGTAAACCCGTCCTTTAGAAAAAAAAAATAATTTTTTATTTATTTTTACTTTTTTTTTAATTATTAAATTTTTTTTTTTATTTTGCTTAATTTTATTTAAAACACTGCCTACATACCTCAGTAGCCAGTGATGGATTTGCACCCTTTGACAGCAAAAATCGTACGCATGCATCATGATTTTCTTGAGCGGCCATATACAGTGGCGTAAAGCCATTTAATGATTGTATATTAACATTCGCCTCGTACTGTATTAGTAATTTTATAACCTCTTTTTGACCAGCCAAGGAAGCGATGTGTAAAGCCGTGTTTCCCTTTTTCGTTGCATTATCAACCCGTATGCCACGTCTTAATAGTTCGGCTACAATATCGACATAACCATCTTTCGCTGCCAAATGCAAGGCATTTAAACCATTCTAAAAAAAACAACAACAATAACACTAATTAGTAATAAAAATAAATTAAGAAAAATTCAATTCTTCTTCTTTATAATAATCCTTTTTCTTAATAATTTTTCTTAATTAATAATTTAGACACTACTCATTGCAAATAGTAAGTTTGTTATTCGTTTCCTTTCTGCCAAATAAAATGCATCATCATTACTTTATTTTTTCCATCATGTGTTTGAGAAAATCCTTACAATATAGTGAGCAATGTCATCAGAAATGTGAAGGCGTACTGGTGGCAAAATTTACCATTACTATTGAAATTTGAAGTTAGGAAGTAAATTGAATACGGAATTATACGGATAATTGTACCTTATAGATAAGGAACTATACTAAAAGGGAACTACAAGGATCAAGAATAATACGGACACGGAATTATACGGATTAAAACTATACAGATACCAAATTATGCGGATAACGAACTATTCGGATACGAGACTATACATACGGACACTACGGAACTAAACGTATACAGAACTCTACTAAATACAAAACTGCACTGATAGGGAGCTCTAGGGACAACAAATTACACGGATTAGAACTACAAGGATACGGAACTATACCGAATTATATGACTATTCGCATACGAAACTATACGGATACGGAACTATATGGATAAGGAATCATACCGGGTATGTAACTATACCCAATACGGAACTACACGGATAGGGAACTAAAAGGATAACAAATTATAACGATACGGACCTATACGATACAAATTATGCGAATATGAAGTTATACGGATAGGGAACTGTACGGATAAGGTACCTTGCAGATAGTTCTGTACGAACACAGAATTATATGGATACAGATCTTTACGGATAGGGAACTATACGGATAAGGAACTTTGCAGATACAGAACTATACGAACACAGAACTATATGGATACGGATCTTTACGGATAAGTCACTATAGAGATTGTTGCTGAGAATAGACCTAAACAAAATGCCCGCAGTGACCGCAGTGATTCAAAAAAAGCCGATATAAAGCGAAATATTGAGCATACGCCTGAAACGAAAACTCGTTCGCAACAACTGTCACTAGAGTGAATTTAAGCATTTTGCATAGAGATCTTCATCTTTACGCTTATATAACTCAACTCGATCAACAATTAAAGCCGATCATGTTTACCATCGTTTGAAAAACTAAATGAAAACAACGCATTTTGAAACAAAATTCTCTCTTTAGTGATGAGGAGGCCGATTTTCAATTAGGCCTTATTGTAAACAAAGAAAATTGTCCTAAATGAGGGCCACATAATAATTGAACAGTCCTCGAAAAGTCATAATATTCAAAGTAAATGATTGTTGTATTGTGGCAATTACGGTCAGTCGTTATTACCGGCCAGTATTTGCTTTCCAAAAAGACTAAGGAAACGCCGTCTTTGCGAATATTATGTTCTAACAAACCATGATAAACAATTTTTTGTGGCCACAATTGGCTCCCCCCGGGAGCACATTGATATGTTTTGATGGAAATCCACCATCATCACATGTATCAACGGGGGAAAAACGGGAGCCCGGTCCCCTGAAAGCTGGCAGGAAGTCAACTGGAAGCTTCACGTTATTTCCACGGGAATCTGGAAGCCCCAGAGTTCAGCTAATTGGTTCTTTAGCTTTTAAGCTGTTCTCTGTCTGACTATTGAGGTAGGCCCTGCAAGAGTATCGTGATGGTTGCGGTTTCGCGGCCCTCATGAATTTTGATTAAGGGGCCAGGATCATTTAACGTTTACTGAGAAGAATGGGTGAATGATCCGGATCTAGTGAGCATGTTTGTCATGTTTTCTGGACCAGGAGTTGGATAGTCTCCAGCTCTTCAGCAAGGAGTGATGGTTGGCGACCCTGCTCCTAAACATTTGAAATTGCAACTGGAAACAACCTGTTGCTAGAAATTAGCCTTCGGGGATTGACCACCGTCGAATTATAGCATACACACGCTAGGTATCAGCGTAAATCTTATCACGCCACCATTGGCTAATGTGGGCAATCAAAAACTTTCAGCAAGACGCCGTTACAAGCCATACAGCCACCCATACTTTCTGAATTTAAGACGTTATTCGTACTAGTTTGAGGGGAATCACAATTTTAGTTCGTTCTGAATTTTAAAATTTCCCAAATAACTTTTCCAATTTTTCTTTCCATAAAAAACTTTTTTCAGACTGTTACACACATTTTAACCAAAAAAAAAATTGCAAAATTGGTCAAGGCGTTCGCATGTTATGCCCTTAGCAACAGGCACATTTCATTATTACTTTTGTAGATCATAGCATTTCCAGCGCTGGAAACAAAATTGTAATATTAAATTCTAAAATGTAAATAATTCAATATGTACAGTAAACAAATAATAGTGAAAATTATTTATAAACTTACAGCATTGCAGGTGTTAATGTCTGTAACTTGGCCACTTTCTAAGAACTCCACCACTTTGCTAAGTTCTCCACTTCTGGCTGCTCTCAAAAACGATATAGTGACATCATTCTAAATTAAAAAACATAATAAAAAAAAAACAAAACCGCAACTTTAAAATAAATAAATAAATCTTTTTAAAGTTTTACAAAATATTTCATTTAAATATTTATTCTCTGAATTTTGGAAAATGTAACAAAACAAAATGTACATACTTCAACATAAGCCCTGACTAAGGGTTGGAAACTTTACCGTGTTCCAAAGCTTATTCAACTAAACATTGTTCGATTAAAACTTATTCGACTATACTCTCTTCGATTAAAGTTTATTCGATTCAAACTTATTCGATTAAAGCTTATTTGACAAAATTTTATTCGGCCAAACCTTATTCATTTAAACTCCAATTCGCTTAAGCTTATCACATTAAAGTTTATTCGATCAAACCTTATTCGACTAAACTTTAATCGATTAAACATTATTCGTTTAAACATTATTCGATTAAACATTATTCGATTAAGCTTTATTCGATTAAACCTTTTTTGAATAAATATTTTTCCATTAAACCGTATTCGACTAAGCCTTATTCAGCTAAAGCTTATTCGATTAGACGTTATTTGTATTAAGCGTATTCGATTAAATTTGATTCGATTTAATCTAACTCTGTTACAACTAATTCGATTAAACATTATTCGATTAAATCGTATTCGATTAAGCCTTATTCGATTAAACCTTACTCGATGGCATCTTATTCGATATTAATTACCATGCTTGAAAACTAGAAATTAGAAGATATGTAATGAATGGGCCATTTTGTATTTCGCGAACTATAAATTTCTCATCTCTCGGTTAAAGCTTACTTTCAAAGTTCATTGTTTATTTGTGATTCTGATGCGTTTTGTTTTTCGTTGTTTTGTTTTTTTTTTTTTGTAGCGCGTTATAATGTCGTTTGCTTTCATTAAAGATAAAGACTTCTCGCTAAGTTCGTTGAGTTTTATTTTCTAAATAGTCATTAATTGCTATTTTTTGCTTTTCCAAAGTAGACATATAATATTTGATTGTACGCGGGGCATTACAAAAAATGTTTACTTAATTTCTTACTATTTAATAGCTTTTGAAATATAATAAGCCAAAATCTACCAATGATTTACCCGAATTTTAATGTGAGTCTCTGTATATCCTCTCTATATAACCATTTTATACATATTTGGAAGTACGTAAAAATGTACCAATTTTTGTAACTGTACAGGTTGTGCCTATACTTATTACTACTTATTCTACATAAAAATCCAATCCTAAATACAAGAGGGTCAAAACTCAAAATACTAAAATTTTTAGGAGAGACAAAAAACTGTTTAGTTCATCGTGCAGAAGTATTTTTCCAGTTGAAGAAGATGTATAAGAAATTTTTGCAGTAGTTACGAGATGTGTTGTCTGAATTAACTTATGGAGAAGAAGTCAGTTTGAGTTGCGACCCTTTTGTATTTAGGGTGCGATATGTGATGTTGGATATTTTAGATATTTTGTTTTATTTTTTAACGATTTCACATGAAACAGAAACAATATTTTATTGTTATGTACAGAATGTCAAGAATGAGTTTACACACAATAAAAATTTAAGCTTTTTTAACTTTGTTAGCAATAAAATAATATTTTCTATTTAATAGTACTTAGTTTTCTTTTATTTATTACAGTTATTTACATATTTACAAGGAAATTAATTTAAAAAGTCAACAACTTCAATTGAAAGCATATCAAAAATAAAGAAAACATATAATAAATCAGTATTAGTACTGTCAAATAACTTTATATTATTTTATTTTATTGTATACAAAATTAATTTTTTGTTAGTTTTTGGTATGACCACCCTGAGCATGAACCACATATTCTAGACACTTCTTCATGGACCTAACCAGCTTTTTCAGGTCATTTTTTGTGGTATTTTCCGCCATTCTTTTAATAATACAGTTTTCAGGGCTGCCTTGCTGCTTGCCGTTTAGCAACTCTCCTCTTCAAATATACTTTGGGCAGGAGTGTCTATAACTTTTCCACTGTGGTAAAGGAGCCACATACGAACCATGTGAGGTTTATGTTTTGGATCGTTGTTCTGCTGCTCAGTGATGAACGCATAGCCACTGGTCACTGTGCCGTCCTATACGACAGTTAATTTACGTAACTATCCTTCTACTTTCACCTTAATTAGATAAGGACATAAGTGTCTTCTCTATCACTTTCCTAAAGAATGTAGCACGGTTGTGACTAAATAGGCATTTTTGCCTAATAAAAAAACAGCGGTAAATTTAAATTTAACTCTATTTTAAATGAAAAGAAGATCAAAAGAAGGAATGTGTAAACAGTTATTTAACTTTAAAGGCGATGTCAGATAAAACTTTGTTGCTTTGCGTGACATTTGAAACTTTAAAGCAAATGCGTAAATCAAGTGGTGTATGTCACAATAAACTTTGACAACACTCATGAATTTTTTGTTTACATAAAAAAGCTACATATTTTCAATTCTAGTGCTATTTGTTTTATTAAAAAAAAAAATACATAAAAAAGCTGCATATTTTCAATTCTAGTGCTATTTGTTTTATTAAAAAAAATACATAAAAAAGCTACATATTTTAAATTCTAGTGCTATTTGTTTTATTCAAAAAAATACATAAAAAAGCTACATATTTTAAATTCTAGTACTATTTGTTTTGTTTAAAAAAATACAAGTTAAAAATGTTAATTTTTACGCCCACACACAAATACACAAACACAAATAATAAAAGTCAGGTGTTTGTCAAAGCGCGCAAAAAGTTGAATGTTGGTTAACTTTTCGCTTTGCGCTGCGTCAAAAGTGCTTTATGTGGCAACTTTCATACATTTGCGTACATTTTAACTCAAATATCAAAGCGAAGCTCTGACGCAACGCAAAGCAAAAGTTTTATCTGACACGGCCTTAATGGTTTTTGTTGTATATAAAATTATTCTACGTTAACGTTGAAATTTTTCTTTCATTATATCGTTGTAAGCATTGTATATAACGACAATGAATGAAAATACTAAACTAATTAGAAAGCATGAATTTATTGTTAATTAACTTTAAGACTTGCAAGTTCTTCCTATGTGTGTAAACTCATGCCTGACATACTGTATGTACATATTTATATCGTCATCTCTGTTGTAATTTTTGGTGTGCATGTGTGTGTGTATTTTAGGAAAATTTGGAGCAATTTGCGTTTATACAATTCTAAAATTATTGAAAATTTAAAAACTAATAAAAGTTCTCTCACCTGTTTTGAATGTTGTTGTTGTTGTTGATTTTGTTGAGAACTACCATTGGTTACATTGTTGTTATTGTTTTGATGGTAATTTCGTTCGTTTGTAAGATTTGTTTTATCCATTTGTAAATTGTGATTTTGAGAATTACTCTTTATTGAAGTCACAAGGTTGCCATTTTGCATTTCATCTAAAGTCATTATTGTTTTTTGTCTCTTTTATAATTGTTGTTGGTCAATACTGCTTCTTCTTTTTTTTTATTTTATTTTTTTAATACTTCACACCTTCAGATTGTTTTGCTAAATCTTCAAATAAATTATACCGTTTTTTAATGAGGTTTAGATTTAGAACCTTAACAAGCCGTGTTCTTCGCAAACATGTCAAAAGGAATCAAATAGACTTAAAAATGGCGATATTTAATAACTAAGAGTTACCCAACTGTTTACTAAATAAATGCCATATATGTCCACTCATGTTATACATATTACTTATCGAGGATGCAAGGCATTAGTTCAAGTGTAGGCCTATAACTTGGCACAACCCCTTTTAAATCGTTACAATAACCAATAATTTTTTATTCACCAAAAAAAAAAAAAAACTTGAATAAGTTTTAATCGAATGAGATTTAATCGCATAAGGTTTTAACGAATAAGGTTTATTCGGCCAAGATTTAATCGAATAAGGTTTAATTAATTAAAATTTTACTGGTTTAAGGTTTAATCGAAAAAGTTTCAATTTGAAAAGGTTTAACCGAATAAAATTGAATCGAATAAGCTTTAATCTAATAAGTTTTAACCAAATAAGATTTGATCTAATAAACTTTATTCGGAAAAGTTTCAATCAAATAAGGATTATGCGAATACGATTTAATCGAATCTAATAAATTTTAATAGAATAAGGTTTATTCGAAAAAAAAGTCGGTACGTGCCTTATTTTTGCCACAACAACTTGATTAATTATTATTTTTGTTATTTCTAATACAATTAGTGTTAATATTATTATTTTTATTATGAATATTTTTGTTATTTTTTTACATTCATGAATAATTCGATTTATTTTGTTTGAATTACTTGACATTATAAGCTGTGTACTATTGATTTGAATTTAATGGTTCGTAGTTTTAAGCAACGCCATCTTTATCTCGAACTCGCAACTAAACTATAACCCATTACCAAAAAATACAACTATGAAGGAAAATAAGTACCAAATACCACAACTATAAATAAACCACAGCAGAAAATCACTATAAAAGGTCATTTGTATTGAAGGGGCTTTTTCTTTGAGCAGAGCTCAAGTAGGTAAGACAATTATAATCGGTCGTGTCCCGCTGTTTATAATTTATTACCTAAAGTTAAATAGTAAAGCCCCTGTAGGCTAGGAGGTAGTGTACTAGCTTGTAAATATAGGGGTTGTGGGTTCGATTCCCAACGAAGACCTTGGTTTTTTTCACTACAAAAGATAAAAATTGACTGTCGGTGGAGCTGCTCAGCGATGAAGGCATAGTCACTGGTCGCTGTTGCTGCCTTATACGGCAGTTAATTTCTGACTATCCTTCTGCTTTCACCACCTGTTCCATCTCTTCTCTATCCCTTTCCTAAAGAAGGTAGCACGGTACTTGACTAAATAGGCATTGTTGCCTGAAGTGCTACTTCTCTAAAAAAAAAAAAAAAAAAAAAAAAATAGTAAAGCTAAACAAAGTTGTTGGTGGTGTCCTGCTGACCATTTTGTTTAACAAGTACTACAACTAACAAATAGTCAGAGAAGTGTCGAGGACGGGTAAGACAAATATAATCGATGGTGCCCCGCTGTTTATAATTTATTGCTTTGAGTTACAGTACGAGGCTAAACATAGCTTGTTGGTGGTGTCCCGCTGATTGCGCTGATTAACCCGTACTATAGACTTAACAGTAGTAAGGGAATTAGGACGCTACGCAGTGAGTTAATTGTTTTCGGTGGTATCCCACTATCAACCAGTGTGTCACACTGAGCGACTGAATATTGGTTAAGCCCGGGATTATTGGTGGTATCCCGCTGGTTGCTGGCGCTTAGCCAATACTCAAATACGTAACCCGATTTTCCCCAACGAAAGGAAGTACTGTAGGTGATAGCCTACAAACAAAGTATTTAGTTTTGTTTTACGTTCTCTTCTCGAGGGTCACGAAAGATTAAAGAAATTGTATTGTGACGAATCTTGGACACCGGCGAGTTATAGCCCAGCTCAGTAAGCATCGTAACAAAGTTTAATTTGAAAAAGGTTTAGCCGAATAAATTTTAATCGTATAAGGTGTAATCTAACAAGTTTTAACCGAATAAGCTTTAATCGAATAAGATTTAATCTAATACGTTTTAATCGAACAAGGTTCAATAGAATAAGGTTTAATCGAATAAGTTTTAATGAAATAAGTTTTAACTAAATAAGGTTTAATCTAGCCGAATAATGCTTAGTCTAATCATTAAAGTTCTAATCAAATAAGTTTAAATCGAATAAGGTTTTATTAAATAAGGTTTAATGGAATAAAATTTTATCACATAAAAAAGTTTAAGGTTTAGTCAAATAAAGTTTAATCTAATAAATTTTAATCGAAACAGGTTTAGTGGAATTAATCGAATAAAGTTTAATGGAATAAGTTTTAATCAAATAAGGTTTAATCGAATTACATTTAATCTAATAAAATTTAATAGACAAAGGTTTAATCAATTAAGGTTTATTCAAATCAGGTTTAATGGAATAAGATTTAATAGACTTAGTATTAATCGAATTACGTTTAGTCGAATACGGTTTAATTTAATAAATTTTAATCGAATAATGTTTAATCGAATAAGGTTTAATCTAATAAATTTTAATCGAATGGGTTTAATTCAATAAGGTTTAAACGAATAGGATTTAATCCAAGAAATTTCGATCGAATAAGGTTTAATCAAATAAGATTCAACCAAATAATGTTTAATCGGATATGGTTTAATCGAATAAATTTTGAACGAATAATGTTCAATCAAATAAGATTTAACCGAATAAGGTTTAATCGAATTAGCCCTAATCGAACAAGATTTTACTGAATCAAGTTTAATCGAATAAGCTTAATTCGAATGGCGTCCAATCAAATAAACTATTTAATCGGATATTGTTTAATCCAAGAAGGGTTAATCAAACAAATTCTACTTGAATAAGGTATACTAGGATTACATTTAGTCGAATAAAATTTATTCGACTAAGGTTTGATCCATTACGCGATAATCGAATAAGGTTTAATGGAATAAGGTTAAAGCGAATAAGTTCGGATCGAATACAATTTAATCGAATAAAGTTTAATCGAATAAGGTTTAATCGAATAAGGATTAATCGAAATAGATTAAATCGAATAAGATGTAATCGACTAAGGTTTAATCGATAAAGGTTTGATCGGATAAGGTTAATGGAATAGGATTTGATGAAATAAGTTTTAATTGAATAAAGTTAAGTCGAATAATATAATTTTAATCGAATAGACCTTAATCGAATTAGGTTTGATCTAATACGTTTTAAGCGTAAAAGGTTTAATGGAACAAGGTTTAATTGATTAAGGTTTAATCGAGTAAGGTTAATCGAATAAAATTCAATCGAATAAGTTTTATTGGAATAAGGTTTAATTTAATGTGCTTTAATCGAAATAAAGCAAATAAATTATTATTAAAAACTTGATTTTTCGAAGTGAAGATTTTTGCAAATCGATTCAATCAAAACAACAACAGTAAGTAAAAACGAAATTTTATCTCGTACGAGAAGAACACTGAAGATGGCAAACAGCCGAAACCGGTTTGTTCACAAACCAAATTTGACGAGGGTCGACGGAAAACCGTACCCAAATAAAATTAAAATTAACCCCGTCGGAAAAGCCAAGCACATGTTAAAAACGAAATCTTGAATCCCTATTAAAAAGAACTTTGTTGAAATAAAGAAACTACAAAAAACAGAAACACGTGTGTTTTAAAAATGAAATGACACAAAATTAGCATGACTACCATTTTAAGTAAGTGCGGTTTTACACACATCAACTTTTGTTGCTCAAGTTTTGTTGTTTCCATTAAAAAAAAAGAGAAATATGTATAAAACCTTCTCTTTCTTTCTAATCGAAACAACAAAAGTTGAGCAACAAAAGTTGATGTGTGTAAAACCCCACTAAGCATTCATTAATACACAATGTCGCAAAAATAAAGTGTGAGATCATTCTAAGTCATTAAAGAAAAACTCGAACTAAATAGCAAAACAAAATAAAAATTGTCTATTGTCTATTATCTGTTATTTAGCTGAAAGCAGACATACATATGTATTTGTTTTCATTCATACGCTCACACAGTCGTGCATACACACACTGTCATGCATAAAGTTATGCGGTGTTAAAAACAGAATTGCGTCATGGTTGGCTATATTGTTTTTTGTTTGTTGTTGTTGTTTTTATTGGCAGCATAATAATTTTGTCATACTCTCAATGATTTGCTTTATTTTTTTTTTTCTTTTATTTTATTATGATTAATTTTGCATTTATTTAGATTGATTTTTTCTCTTTCGAAGGTTGAAATGAAATATTGAAATTTTAAAAATTTCACAATCTTTTGGTGTTTTGAATTTCGTGTTTTTTATAACCATTCGTTATAATACAGTACGAACTCGATTTTCGCCACTAAATAAAAAGCAGATCTGTTGCATAATAACAAAGTTTTATTGAAACATTTTGTTAATTTTAAAATTAGAATTTTATCGATGTAAACATTTCGATAAATGTTTTCGATGAGTCGGCGTTTTTATGAAAATGTTAATCTAATATTTTACAAGAAAGTTATAAATAACTTGATTTTTTCGACTTTATTAAAATTAATACAATTTATAATTGTTACGTCACGCTTTTCCTGGCAGCTGTGGTATACTCAGCGGCGTCCAGGGTCGTGTAGTGACGTTGGGTTAAATAAAAGGCTTCGGTTGATTTGTTTATAACTTAGCCTTTATTTGCCAATAATCCTCCGCTTGACGGCAGCTCGCTTCTCGGCTCCGTCTACTGTACACTGGTGTGTGTGTGTGTGAGTGTGGTGGTTTCCGTTGTTTTGGTCCTACGTATTCCGGTCAGTGTCCGAGGGAAATACGCATAACAATGTAAGTTGGGTCCACTGCTTTGGTCACCCATAGTTTGTGACCGCCCCACAGCTAGTAGACCGTGTCCAAGAGAAATAACCAAAACACTGTGAATCGGTCTGTGTTAAGCCCTCCGCTCAGCTGTCCAATGCCTTGGTCACCCACTATGGTGACAGTGAACACAAATTCCGCTGGGTTAAGACCTCCGCTCCGTTTTTGACCGCTCCACAGTTAGTAGGCCGTGCCCAAGAGAAATAACCAAAACACTGTGAGTCGGACTGGGTTCAGACCTCCGCTCAACTGTCCAATACTTTCATCGCCCACTATGCTAACGGTGGACAAAGATTCCGTTGGATTAAGACCTTCGCTTTGTTTATGACCGCACCACAGTTAATAGACCACATCCGATGGCAATAACCAAAACACTGTAAGTTGGGCTGGGTTAAGACCTCCGCTCAACTGCCCAATGGCTTGCCCACTTCGGCTAGTGTCCCAAGGTATAAACTGACTATCTTAACTGACAGTCCGAAATACAAAAATAATATTACCTGTTGTCCGGCCGGCGGCAGATAATAACTTAACGGTTTTATGGAAAACTTAACGTTAACCTAACATGTTAAAAGAAAGTTATCAATAACTTGATATTTTTGTCAAAATTTATCGATAACCTCAAATTTTCATAGAAAGTTACCGGTAACTTGACATTTTATTCATAGATAACATTTGAAAAGGAAGTCATCGATAACCTGCTGCTGTTTATTTTTGTTTTCTATTATAGAAAGTTATCGGTAACTTGACATTTTTTTAAAGAAATTTATAGATAACTTAAGGTTTCTATCAAACCCTTAGTGCTAATATTTGTTTTCAATACAATGCATTGTGCCAGAACTAGGAAATTAGGTGACGGGAAGGAGGAAATAGGGAGTAGTGTCTGTGGACATTCAATTTGAACTTTCCCAGATTGAAAGTGGCAAGAAAGACTTCCGGGGGGGTTTTATTCCACATACGGACTGCTGAAAAACGAATTTTCCCTGTAATGCGTAGCGCGATTCACTGGCCAATCATCCACAAATGGATGCGCTCTCAACGAAAATCGAGTTGACTGCGAAAACGTGCGAGTATCGGGAACAAGTTCCGTAATTTCATTAGAGCACCTACCATTGTAGTCACGATAGAACAGTGAAATACATCCCATATTGCGTTGATGCTCTAGAGAATCAGTAGAGTTAGATAACCCACCATCCCCAATGAGCCTCTTGACCCTCTCCTGTACGCGGTCGAGCAGCACCAAAATTGACTTTGGAGCGCCGGCTCATACATGAGAGTTGTACTCAATTTTTAAACGGATATAGGTGGAGATTGGATGGATCTTTTACACAACTTTGGAAAACCGAAACACTTGAAAGCTTCTTTAGAAACCTGAAAAATGTGTTAAGTCCATTGAACTGAATTTTCATGCTAAGAACATCAAAAGCTTCCGATTCCGTTATACCTATATCACCCACAGTAACAGATTCAGCTCCATTACCGAACGTAAATCTATGCTTTTTTGAAAACTTCAACTGTCCTGTCTATTACTATTTATTTAGAATGAGAAATGGCGCTGTCATCTGCAAAAGAATTTATAGGGTTGAAAGTACGACAAAGAAGGTCGTTTAGAAAAATAAAAAATAGGTTAGGAGAAAGAACGGAGCCTTGCGGTACCTCTGAATTCATCATGAACTCGTCTGATGAAATCCCATCATCCCACAACTCGTATAGTGCGATTCATGAGAAAACACGATATAAATCCGGAGAAATTATTACCGACACAAAAAGCAGCAAGTTTTGATAGAAGTGCATTATGCCACACTCTATCGAATGCATTGGAAATGTCTAAAGCCACCACATTACTTTCTCCGAAATGATGTATGGAGTTACACCATTGTTCAGACAGGAAGGCCAGCACGTCGCTAATAGAGCGCCCCTTAAGTAAGCTGTGGGACTCCAGGAACCTCACCAGAAAATTAATCATACTTTCAAACACTTTAGAAAGTGCAGAACAAACTGCGATTTGGCGGTAATTTTCTGGGTTATCAGCCTCCCCCTTTTTGGGGATCGGCGTTACATTAGCAACCTTCCAGCACTTCGAAAATTTTCTGACATGGTACAATGTGCTGCTAACGGACGCGCTAGCGTCGAATAACACTGTTTCAAGACCAGTGCTGGTATCCCATCCGGCCCAGGAGACTTGTTGATGTTGAGATCTGCTAATACAAAATTTTAAAAGAGAGTTTTCGATAACTTTTCGCTATTTAAGAAAGTTATCGGTATCTTTACGTTTCTACTGTTATTAAAAATTACCCTCAACTTAAAATTTACACTTTAATAGAAAGTTAGCAGTAACTTGTCATTTTTTCTTTCATAGAAAGTTGTTGAGAACTTGGCGATAACCTAAAATTTAAAAGAAAAAGTTTCCGATAACTTGACTCTTTTTACTTTTATTGAAATTCACCGAGAATTTTAAATTGACATTTTTGTGGAAAGTTATCAATAACTTCACGTTTTATATTTATTAGAAAGTCCTAGCTTTTCGCTGTTTACTTGTAGCTTTAACTACATAACTTTAAGTTTTTATAAAAATCTGTTGTTTTTCCCAAAACCAATTTCGTTTTCTTCACGACCACTATCGTACTAATCCTCCGATTCCGTATTCGTTATATCCATTTTGTTCTCATTGTTTTCTACATGAAATTTTTCACGTCGGCATTTATGAAAAGAGATGTTCCGTCGTAATTTGAGTTACAAGTGTTCGTCAACAGTTGACAGATCTTTGTTTTTTTACTTCCTCTTCATTCCATTCACTATGTAATTCACTACGCACTGATATTTTTCCAGGATATATTGCAATTTGAGATTGAAGCAGGTGTGTAAGCAATTATTTTTCAAAATTATAACATTTTAATTTAACGGTTGAATAAGCGCCGTGCAATTGGTTGGTAGATTCTTTTAGTCGTCATCGCATTTCAGTTCCTCAACTGGGTGACACGTCGCTTATTCGATTAAAACTTATTCGATTAAACTTTATTCGATTAAACCTTATTCGATTAATCCTTATTCGTTTATAAATTGTGCGTACAAATTTTATTCGTTTAAATGTTATACGATTATACCTTATTCGATTAAATTTTATTCATTAAATCGTATTCGATAAAGGCCTTTTCTATTAAAACTTTTTCTTTTAGACGTTATTCGAATAAAGCTTATTCGATTAAAACTAATTTTATAAAACTTTATTTGATTAAAGCTTACACGATTAAACCTTATTAGATAAAATCTTATTCATTAAATCGTATTCGATAAAGCCTTATTCTATTAAAACTTTTTCGTTTAGACGTTATTCGAACAAAACTTATTCGACTAAAACTTATTCGATTTAACTTTATTCGATTAAACCTTATTCGATTAATTCTTATTCGATTAGAAGTTGTGCGATTAAGCACTAGGCGAACAAATTTTATTCGTTTAAGACTTACACGATTAAACCTTATTCGATTAACCAAAATTAATCTGATTAAACCTATTTCGATTAAAACTTATTCGATTAACTCTATTCGATTAAACCTTATTTGATTAATCCTTATTCGATTAGAAGGTGCCCCTGTAGGTTAGTAGCTTGTTAGTATGGGGGTTGTGGGTTCGATTTCCAAAGAAGACATTAATTTTTTTTCACTATAAAATTGATTGTCGGTGGGGCTGCTCAGCGATGAAGGCATAGTCACTGGTCGCTGTGCTGTCTTATATACGGCAGTTAATTTTCGACTATCCTTCTACTTTCACCACCTGTTTAATATATTCTCTATCCCTTTCCTAAAGAATGTAGCACGGTACTTGACTAAATAGGCATTCTGTTAAAAAAAAAGTTGTGCGATTAACCCTATGCGGATAAATTTTATTCGTGTAAACCCTATGCGAATAAATTTTATTCTTTAAACCTTATACGAATAAACTATATTTGATTAAAGCTAATTCAATTAAACTTTATTCGATTAAGCCTTATTCGATTAAAACTAATTTGATAGAACTTTATTTGATTAAAGCTTACACGAGTAAACCTCATTCGATAAAATCTTATTCATTAAATCGTATTCGATAAAGCCTTACTCTTATCAAACTTTTTCGTTTAGACGTTATTCGAACAAAACTTACTCGATTAAAACTTTTTCGATTTAACTTTATTCGATTAAATCTTATTCGATTAATCCTTATTCGATTAGAAGTTGTGCGATTAAGCCTTCGCCTAGGTGTAAGGTTTATTCGCTTAAACCTTATACGATCAAACCTTATTCGATTAAATCTTATTCATTAAATCGTGTTCGGAAAACCTTTTTCTATTAAAGCTTTTTCATTTAGACGTTATTCGAATAAAGCTTATTCGATAAAACCTCATTCAATTAAAACTAATTCAATCAAGTTATATCTGATTAAACCTTATTCGATTAAAACTTATTCGATTAAACTTTATTCGATTAAACCATATTCGATTAGAAGTTGTGCGAATAGACCCTATGCGAACAAAGTTTATTCGTGGAAACCTTATACGAATAAACTATATTCGATTAAAGCTAATTCAATTAAATTATATTCGATTAAACTTTATTCGATTAAAACTAATTCGATCAAAGTTTATTTGATTAAAGCTTATTCGATTAAAACTTATTCGATTAAACCTTATTCGATTAAACCTTATTCGCTTATAATATAAAAATAAAAGAAAAGAACAAATGCAATGGTAATTGAAATGAATTTTTTGCTTTGCCCGTTTTTCAGTGTGGCCATAATTTTACAATTTTTTGAAATCAGTATAAAAGGTACTTTAAAATTGAAAAATCTTGGCCATGTTTTTACTACAAAGTTTCAACGTGAAGTAAATGCTTTTTAATTAAAAGTAATCAAATGTTTTTCAACTACGACATCGAAAATAGTTGATAAAAATCTATCAATGATTTGCCCCACTTTCAATGTGGGTTAGTCAATGTATGTGCCTAAGAAATTCTTTAGAATCTTTAAAAATAAAACGACGACGTTAAATCTTGATTGGAAGCGGTCGGATTGATTTTTCATTTTTTATATCGGCTGCTAAATTACAATAACCAAATAGTCATTTCGAAGGCTTATTACATTTTTAAAAATAAGAAGAATAAATTAAAGCAATAATTTTTTAAAATTAATTTTGTTTTAAATTTTTAAGTTTTAAATATGTATTGGAAAACAAATTTATGTATGCCCAAGCATAACATATTTGATTAAATTGCACAAAAATCTTCTGCTGGCAATACCTTGGTTTCGTTTTTACAAGTTTCATCTGGATAAAACACCTAATAATTTTTGCATTAAGAAGCAAAAAATAAAAGAGGGAAGACAATTTGTTTTACATACTGGAAGTCAACATGTATTTTAGTCTGATTTTTTTTTAATTACAACAATAAAAACAAATCAGAAGGTAAAAGAATGTTGGAAAGAGTTTTTAGAATCGTACACCCCAAAGCAATTCTTTGACAATATTAGCCTTTATATATGTATGTGGATGGGTGTATGCATATGTTGTTTATTAGATACATATGCATGTACGTATGTTTACACTATTTGGTTAGATATGCAATATTGCATATATGGATAATTTTGTGACCATCTACAAATACATATACAGACATGCAAATACATATATTGCACTCAGGTCGGTCCACAAGAAAAATTACATGTATGAATCTATATTCTTTCTAATGATGCTGCTACTGCTGGGGCAATTAAAGATGTTTTAACTCTTACAAAAATAAAGCAGATATCCTTGCGGCTGGAAACTTGATTTTATACTTAAAGCTATAAATTTCCTTCGTTTATATATTTGAAAACAATTCACTTTTATAGTAAACTAACTAATTTAATTTTATTTTTATTGTTTTAATTATTTTCGCTTTACATTTTAAACTGACATTTAAACAACAACAAAAGTTAGAGGAGAACACTCTTTTTTTATTTTTATTATTGTTATGAATTATTTTATTTTGTATCATCGAACTACAATTCGCGTGCTGCAGAAATAGACACTAAATGTTAAAGTATTATTGTTCATCTTGCTTTGCTTTTTTAGTTTCTCTTATTTTCATTTTTGCAGGGTTTTTGTCTACAGTCCATAGTTGCTTATTTTAAATTTTGAGTATTAGCCGTCAACAATTAAAAAAAATTAAAGTGCCAACAGTTTGTCAACTTTCTCCCTTCGCTTTGACAAATCCTTTTTTTCTTAGCAAACTAGAGCCAATTTAAGATTTTTCATATAAAATTCATTTTATTGCAAAAACTACATGACAAATTTTAGTCATTTTCTCAATTGGACGTTTATTTAAGTAGCTGACATCTAAGCTTACCGGCCATCGAAACAAACAAAATTACAACTGCTTACATTCGTAAAAACAACAACGAAGATGTTAAATGTATGATAGATGTTGCATATAAATTAGTAATACAACATACTCGTTTAAAGCTTATTCGATTAGAGCTTAGGCGCCCAAATCATATTCGATTATATTTTATTCAATTAAACCTTATTCGATTATATCGCCTACGATTAAAGCTTATTCGATCAAATCCTCATCGATTAAACCTTATACGATTAAATCTTATTCGATTAAATTTTATTTAATTAAATCTTATTCGATTAAACCTTATTCGTTTAAACCAAATCCGGTTAAAGCTTACTCGAATAAATCTTTTTTTGAATAAACCTTAGTCGTTTAAACTTTATTCGATTAAACTTTATTCGATTAAACCTTATTCAGTTATACTTTATTCGGTTAAACTTATTCGATTAAACCTTGTTCTATTAAAGGTTGTTTAGTAAAGGCTTATTTGATTAAATTTTACTTGATTAAAACTTATTCGACGAAACCTAATTCGAATAAACTTTATTTCATTAAACTATATGCGAAAAAACCTTCTTCGATTAAATCTAATTCGATTAAAATTTTTTCGATTAAATCTTCTTCGATTAAGCCTGATTCAACTAAAGAATATTTGATTAAACTGTATTTGAAAAAACCTTAGTCAACTAAACTTTATTCGGTTCAAATCGAATAAAGTTACTCGATTCAACTTTATTCGATTAAATCTTATTCGATTAAATCTTATTTGATTAATCCTTATTCGATTAAACCTGAGTTTAATAAAAGCTTATTTGATTAAACTGTATGCGATAAAACATACTTCGATTAAATCTTATTGCATTAAAACTTTTTCGAGTAAACCTTCTTCGACTAAACTTGATTCGATTAAACCGTAATCGAAAAATCCTTAGTCAACTAAACTTTATTCGTTTAAACCTTGTTCGATTCAACTTTATTCAATTAAACTTTTTTTGATTAAATCTTATTAGATTAAATCTTTTTCGATTAAACTTTATTTAATTAAACGATTAATCAAATTGATTCAACTCTATGCGATTATACCTTCTTCGGTTAAATCTTATTCAATTAAACCTATTCATGTAAACATTTTTCGATTTAAAGTTTTAGATAAAACTGGATAAAAACTTATTCGTTTAGACCTTATTGTAATAAACTTTAATCGATTAAATGTCCGAGATGTTCGGAAAACCCGGTGAGGAGTGTGTCGAAAGCGGGAGAAATACGCTCCACGCAAACTCCCGAATCAATGTAATAGACGTTGAGGCACAAGTGAAGAGAGAAGATTTGTTAACGCAGGCAGCAAAAGAAAGGAAAATTGATAGCATATTGAAAAGACAAAATGTAAGAGCGATTGGCGTAGGCAAAAATGGGAAACCAATTAGGGAAAGCGGAAAAGTCAACAGTACATACCAGGACAGATTGAGATATTATAATATGGTTAAGAAAGGACTTATGGTCGAAGGGAATGAGTTGTCAAGACTCAAGAAAATTCGTCACACAAGAGATAGGTTCCGAGCAAAGAAAGAGATGTTTAAAAAAATTAAATAGTTGGTTAGATTGTGCTCTGCTTTCGTGTAAACGTCAACAAATTTGCATTCTCCTTTTGAATTTTATATTAAAATAAAAAACAGTGGTTTAATTGTTTAAACAACAAATTTGTGTTATTTACTTTATAAAACAAGGTGTAAAGAGTAAAAAATCTTTAAAGATATGTCTGGAAAAGCCCAGACATATCGCAGCATACAAAATTCAAAAGTTTTCTGTGGCCTATGTGAAAAGGAGATTGTATGAGTGTAAGGCAATAGTTATTTCAATTCAGACACATAAATCTGAACTGAGACTATTTTACCCTATTTGTTCTTTCAAGCACTTGAACCTGAAGAACACGAATCAGTTAATCAAACACCTTAAAATGCTTTAGAGAAAATGATTAATATATTATTTATTTTCCATTCTTATATACTAAATTGGTTAACAATAAATTGATTTAAGTTGCTGAATTTACATATTTTTTCTTTTTATTTTATTGCAAATTTTAAGTTAACAAATAAAAAATTGTTTGTCAGCAATAATAGTTAATGAAGCCTGATATAAAATTTAGTAATAAAAAATATTAAAATAATTGAACTTAAAACTTAAATTTAATAAATAACAAAATGTTTAGTCAACAATAATATTTCACACAAGAATTAAATGTTCAGGTAATCAAAACAAAAATGAAAAGAAAAAATGTTTAGTCAACAATTACAAAAATTTAAAAAACGGAAATAAGATCATATTGCCAACTTATGATAATCAAATAAACTAATAAAAAAAAAGAATCCAAAATTAAAACTATGTTGATGTAAGTATCAACAGAGATAAAGGAAAATGAAAATAGCATTTATTGTGATAAGTGCGCCAAATATTATCATACATCATGTACGAACTTAAGTAAACGTCAATTTGAATATTTATTAGAGAATGAAAATGAAGAGTATATACATAAGTATGAAATGATTGCAAAAAATGTGAAGAACCAGTTAAAGAAGAACTGCTTGAAATAAAAAAAACAACTAAAACAATTAACATTGATTCTTGATTAATTATTGATTCATCATTACAAGAATCAATAACTCATGTCAAAACAATTTGATGAAATTATACGAGGAATGGCTGAAAATAAAAAGAAAATTGAAATAATACAAAAAGGAAAATCGTTTATTAAAGAGTGAAGTAAACAATTTAAAACATTCAGTGAGGTTATTAAATGACGAGAGAGTTAAAAATAATTGTGTCATTAGTGGCATTAAAGTAAAGGTAGGTTTAACAGCAGTTGATATGTTGTTAGATATTGTGAAACGTGTTGGTGTAGGCTTAAAAAAAGATGATGTTGAGGAAGCATTTTTTAGTAAAAGGAAAAATACCTCAAGCAAAACTGAAAAACAATCTATAATTGTAAAATTTGATTCAACAAAATCTAAACAAAAACTAATGCAATCAAAAGCAAAACTGAAAGAAAAGGAGGAAACTAAATCGGTTAACATAAACGA
Organism: Trichopoda pennipes; assembly: GCA_030448955.1. NCBI lineage: Eukaryota > Metazoa > Arthropoda > Insecta > Diptera > Tachinidae > Trichopoda > Trichopoda pennipes. The sequence continues at coordinate 1,115,654 of JASKUP010000147.1, read as the reverse complement.
TTATTTAAGTAAAGAGGCTTTAAATCTTTTTAGACATGCTAAAACCCTGCATAAAGTGGATATCAGTCTGTGTACACCTACAGTGGCAGAGTGTATGCAAAACGAAGCGAGACCTCTAAGCCAAGACTAATAAGATTTGAGGAGGAAGTTGATGATATGCTTTTTGAGGCAACAACGAACAGAATCTAAAAACGCAGATCTAATCTTCAACCACCACTAGCAGTTGGGAATAAATGTATAATTATGTTTTACTATTTCTTTTTTTTTATTTTTTATGATTAATAATCAACATTTTTCAAATATTAAATCTTTTAATACATATTTTAATGGAATAAAGTTCCCTATTTTATTTATATGTTATTTCAATAAACATAAGAAGCATTTCATCTATTGACAAATTTAATAAATTTAAGTATTTAATTTCTAAATTACCAAAACTACCAAGTGTTATAGCAGTTCAAGAAACGTGGTTTAATTCAAACTTAGTTCAAATTTATAATATTCCTGGTTATGATGCTGTTCACTGCTGCAGATCAGATGGATATGGTGGGACATCCTTTTATATTAATAACAGCTTTCGCTACAATGTTGAAACTTGTTGTAGTAAGGATTTTATTGAAGCAACGGAAAAAGCTTAAAACTAACAACTTTCAAAGGTGCAATGTAGAAACATTTTTGAGTTTTATTGAGAACTTACTTGAAAGTTATGGTCGTTTCTCTTATATTATAATTGGAGACTCCAACATGGATTTAGTTAACAACAATTTTGCAGATTTAATTAATATTTTGTCAAGTTTTGATCACAAAAATTGTCATACATTAATAACTCGTCCGGAATCTGGGACATGTTTAGATAATGTGTACAGCAATATCCCTGATGAACTTTTGGTAAATACCATGGATTGTTATTTAAAAGATCACAATATAATATCTTCTATCCTAAAAAGTAATGTTACAAGCTACGAGTATGTTGAAAAAGTTTCCAGAATATGTAATTATGCACGTGTAAAAGAAAATTTAACTAACTATTTAGAAGCTTTTGAAGAAACTGGAGACCCATCTATTGATACTTCGCAAATTATATCACATATTTCAAATGCAACAATTAGTTCTACTGTAGAGAAAACCGAACGAAAAGTGATTAAAAATGAGTTAACACCTTGGCTTAATCAGAATTTACAAGCTCTTATATTATATAAGAAAAATCTTTTGAAACAGAGAAAAAGGCGTGATGTTGAAAGTAGATTAAAAAGAATAAGTAAATTAATCAGAAAAGCTTGCAAACATTCTATGAACAATTTTTATTACACTAAATTGAATCAAATACAACATGAGCCGAAGAAATTTTGGAAATTTTTGAATGAAAATCTTTGAAGAAAATTAAAGAATGAAATAAAAATAAAGAATTATGACGGGGAGTTTATTTTAGACAACCAACTTAAGAGTAATCCATTTAACCAATACTTTCTTCAAATTCCAAAAACATTCAAACAGCATATTGATTATTCACCTGATGACTCGTTTAATGATCTGAGAACTTTACGTCAATCTCTAGGCAACTTTAATTTTTCTTATAGTACGGAGTTGGAAATAGCTGAACTCATTTTAGAACTCGATCTTACAAAAAGTTCTGGGTCTGATGAAATTTCAGCAAAATTACTTACGGTATGTAAAGATGTTATTTGTCCTTATCTTTCGAGAATTTTTAACAGAATGATTGACACTTTAATATATCCAAGTGATTTAAAATAGCAGTGCTAGAAAAATTTCGACCAATTGCTTTGTTACCAATCATTGATAAGATTTTTAAGAAAATAATATTCAAACAGCTTTCTTCATATTTTGAAGTCAATAAATTATTATATAATTGTCAGTATGGCTTTAAAAACGGATGTGGCACAGAAGAAGCGGTTATAAACGTAATTAATAATATATGCAAAGGTTGGATGATGGATTCAGCGGTGTTGGTGGTATATTTTACGATTTATCCAAGGCTTTTGATCTTGTTGATCACGATATAATGATAAATAAACTCAAACACTATGGAATTAATGGACGAAGCTTGTTATTGCTAAGGAGTTATTTGGAGAAAAGAAAGCAGTATGTTGAGGTGAACGGCGAAAAAAGTTTTATTGGCCCTGTTGAATATGGAAGTGTATTGGCACCACTATTATTTAAAATTTACGTAAATGATATACAAAATCTTCAGTTATATGGAAAAATGTTTATGTATGCAGATGATATAATTATTTTTTATCCGTATAAGCATGAAACTGCTTTAAAGGCTCATATGGAATACGATGCAGCAATGATTTCAGAATATGTAAGGCTTAACAAATTGAAGCTTAATGCGGAAAAAACTAAAATATTGCGATTTTGACCGAATCATATTCATAATCAAGTTTTTAGCGTTTGGGTAGATGGAAATGAAGTAAACGAATGTTATTCAACGAAATACCTTGGTGTGCATTTACAGAATAATCTCTCATGGGACTTACATATTCGGAAACTAAAATCCAAAGTATTGTCGGCAGTTGGTCTATTATATAAGTTTAAAAATAAATTTAATACGAAAACAAAATTGGTTATATATCAAGCTTTAATAAACAGTCATTTAAACTATATGCCATTAATATATGGTCATAAAAGAACTATTGAATTGAAATCCCTACAAAGAGTACAAAACAGAGGATTGAAAACTGTTTTTAATTTGCCCTTGATGCAGCCAACAATACCTCTTTATAGGAACATAGCTCTAACCATTCTTCCTTTGCACGGATTACACAAGCTGCAACTTTTTCTTTATGTATTTAAATCAATGAAACCACAAAACAGAGAATAGAACACATTGGTAGTTCAGAGTTTAACAAACTTCCTCAGAGTATTAGAAATATTGCTCGAATCTCCGTTTTTAAAAAAAATTTGAAAGAGCATCTTTTACAAAACTTGGAAATGATTCTATAGTGATTATAAAAATTATTATTTGATCTCAATTTAAAAATTTGTTATTTTTTTTCTATTACAAAATTTGTTATTTTGTTTAGTTTTTTCTCATTATTAATTTTTTATTATTTTATTAATTTTTTGTTTCTTCTTTTTTTTGATTAACTTAATTATTTATTCTTCTGGTAAATACACCTAATGCTATATGTAATAAATTTTTGCCAACACGCCTCAACAATGTCTTTAAGACGCAGAGGCATTATATATTGTAAAATAATTATCAAATGAATAAAGAATTGATCCAAGAGCTTTTGCCAGTATAAGGATAGGGAATAAGATGGTAAAAGGTTTGTTAGATTCAGGTGCATCCATAAGCATATTAGGGAAGAACTGTCGTTTATGCATTAAAATCGAAAATACAGCCAGTTTGTGTAAATATAAAAACCGCAAGGGATAGGGAACATAATGTATTAGGCAAGGTGAGTGTTGAGATAGAATTTGAACAAAGGGTAAATAAAATAGATTTTTATTTATGCCCTGATTTAATTTAACAGGCTTATTTAGGAGTCAATTTTTGGAACAAATTTGAGTTAGCACCAGAAGTATTTAAAAATGAGGAACTAAATGTTGAGAAATTGGCTGAAGACTTTCCACTTGAAGTCGATAACGTAAAGCAACACAATATGACCGAAAAACAGCTACAACGATTGAAAGAAGTACAGGAGAAATTTAGATCTTTTGAAAAACAAGGCCTTGGAAAAACCACCTTGGAATGCCACCAAATAGAATTAGTTGAGGAGGCAACACCGAGTAAGGAAAGATGTTACCCAGTTTCACCCGCAGTGCAAAGTTTAATATATGCGGAAATAGACGAGATGTTGAAGTTAGGAGTTGTAGAAGAAAGTGAAAGTCCTTGGAACAATAGGTGTATATTAGTGCGAAAATCAAATAAAAATAGACTTTGTCTTGATGCCAGGAAACTGAACAATGTTACAGTTAAGGTTGCTTATCCTATTCAAAATATAGAAGCAATCTTAAGTAGGCTAGATGAAACATTCTATATAAGCAGTGTTGATTTGAAATATGCTTTTTGGCAAATTCCTTTGGAGAAGGGGTCAAGAGCCTACACAGCCTTTGCAGTACCTGGCCGTCCATTGTGTCAGTACACGGTGAAGCCTTTCGGCCTATGTAACGCCGCTCAAAAACTGTGTAGACTCATGGATAAGGTAATTCCACAGGAATTGAAATCAAATGTTTTCATTTACTTAGATGATCTTCTAGTCATATCAACAGATTTTCAGAATCATATGAAATTATTAGGGAAAGTTGCCGAATGTCTATTAAGAGCCGGGTTGACAATTGGTATGAAAAAGTCTAAATTTTCTTGTGAAGAATTGAAATATCTTGGTTTTATTATTGGCGGGGGAGTAATGCGTAATCCGGCAAAAATAGAGGCGATAAAACAGATACCAATTCCCAGGTCTGTGAGAAAGGTACGTAGTTTCCTTGGAACGGCGGTTTGGTATCGCCGATTTATCGGGAATTTCTCTGCCATCTCTGCACCTTTGACAGATTTGATTAGAAAAGGAAGTAAATTCAAAATGACAGAGGAGGCGATAAGTTGTTTTGGTGAACTCAAAAGGGCATTGACATCTGCGCCAGTGTTGGCTCACCCTAAATTTAAAAGGAGATTCTATGTCCAATGTGATGCCTTAAACTTTGGTGTGGGAGCAGTACTTTTTCAGAAGGATAGCGAAAACAACGAGAGACCGATTGTGTTTTTTTCAAGGAAACTGAATAATGCACAAATAAATTACAGTGTAACGGAAAAAGAATGCTTGGCAGGGGTGTTAGTCATAAAAAGATTTCGACCATATATTGAATTGATGCCGTTTACAGTCATAACTGATCACGCCAGTTTAAAATGGCAATGTCTTTATCTAAGTGGAAGATTGGGCAGATGGGCACTGCAGCTGCAAAGCTATGATTTCGTCATAGAGCATCGCAAAGGTTCAGAAAATGTAGTAGCGGATACCTTATCTCGAGCCTTAAAAGAAGTCGACTTATCTCCCGAAGATATACTTGGTTTTGAAACTACAGAGTTTGGATCCGAGGAATTCAAAGAGCTTATAGAAACCATTCGGAATAATCAGGAAAAACTCCCCGGCTTGAAAGTTGAAAATGGTTTTATATTTAAGAAACACGTTCCTAATTATGATATCTTGGAGGAATTTAAATGGAAGTTGTGGGTACCTAGTACACTGACTAATGAATTGATTAAACAAGCTCATGAACCGGAAAACAAATCCCACGGGAGAATAAAAAAAATATTGTTCGAACTTATATCGAAATATTATTGGCCAAACATGATTATACAGGTGAACAATTTTATTAATCATTGTACTAAATGCAAAGAATGTAAATCGGTGAATAGGAGATTATCACCAGAAATAGGTAACGAAGTAGTAACTGTAAGACCATTCCATAAGTTATATATTGATTTTTAGGCAAATATCCGCGCTCAAAATCCGGCAATGCTTATATATTTATTGTGTTAGATCACTTCACAAAATTCGTATTTATTAAGGCTATGAAAGAGGCTACGGCTAAAAATGTGACTGAGTTTTTGGTGGGACAGGTGTTTCATAACTTTGGAGTACCCGAGACGATTCACTCGGATAATGGTGAGCAATTCGTATCCAGGGAATTTAGTAAGATGGTAGAGGAGTACAAAATCTATCATTTGCGTACCGCTATCCATTCACCACAATCAAACGCTCCAGAACGACCATAGAGAATGGGACCTGAATTTACGCTCCATAGAATTAGCCTTAAGAAATTCTGTTCACTCGGCTACAGGAATAAATCCTTTCATGGCATGTTTGGAAACACTATATTTACGTCTGGCAAAGATTATAAACTGGCTAGGAAACTCAAGTCATTAGATGATAGCGACCTAGTGTTGTTAGAGGACAAGGATCGCATAAGTTTGATTAGAGACGCGATGAGAGAAAATATGCCCAAGGTATACGAGAAAAGCTCGCTTAGGTATAATAAAGGAGGTATAATAGGAGGAATTTCGTATTAAGTGATTTCGCCAGGAGTATAAATGCAAAGTTTTGCAAAAAATTTGTAAAATGTAGGGTTTGGAGAGTTATGGGTAGTAATTTATACGAATTAGAAACCTTAAAGGAATCACCATTAGGGATTTACCTCGCAAAGGACATTAAGCAATAGACGATGTATATACTGTGCTGGGATGGATTTTTTTTTGTCAGGAAAATTAATGTACACCAACAACTGATAGAACACGATTATTATGGTGTATTTGGTGCCCGGCTAACTTGTGGGTGATGGAAGTTAACGTGGGTGTAGCCTACGTTGAGCGCCTGGTAGGATAGGCAACTCCGATGTGTAAAACTTGCGTTTACGCTGGATGATGGTTTTGTTTTCTTTGGCTGAAACCACCCGCCACACTGTTGTTTCTACAGTAAGTTGGAAACCTCAGAGTTTTGTTGGGGGTGGCGAGGTAATCCATAGAGGGGAGACGGACCTGGCTGTGGTTGGGATAATATCGATTGATGTATATATTATAAGTATAAATAAATGGGAGTGTTGTTTATTGGGTTTTTTTAAAAGTGTTTTTAATATTTGTATGTTGTTGAGGTGTATAAGGGTATTGCAGTGTGTCTTAGTTGTTTAAACTAGTAGTTTTTTTTTAAGAGATATTATTTACTTCTTTTCTTTTACCAATCTTGTAGAAAGTGGCCATGCCTTGTTATGTTCTGTTCATGTGTTGAAGTGTTTTTTTTTCTGTTGAGACATGTGTGCGAGCAGAGGGATGATCATTGCATGTTTTGCAACATGTTGTTAGAAAAAAAGGCACTGCAATATATTTCGTGCAAGAGAGAGTAAAAGTAGAAAATATAAGTCAAGGACATAAAAGGACATTGACCTTTTTATTTACAATAGTAGGTTAGATTAGATGTGTTGGTTGTTTATCTAGAAAATAGCGGGAGGTATATTTTTTTTAAGATGAACGGTTTTTTTTAACATACAGAACAAGAGAGTGGGAAAAATAGAAAAGGTGGTGTTATTAAAGAAAATTGCAGTTTAGATTATTATAGAAGTGGCTGTCAGTGAAGAAAGTTTGCATTATGAAAGTGGCTGTCAGTGAAGAAAGTTTGAATTATAGAAGTGGCTGTCAGTGAAAAAAGTTTGAAAGGAAGAAATAGCTGTCAGTGAAAAAAGTTTGAAAGGAAGGTGATTTAATAAACTTGTTAATTTCAACCGCAAGGATTTATTGAAGGAAGTGGCTGTCGGTAAAGAAGGTTTGAAAGGAAGGGGATTTATTAAACTGTGGAATTGCGACCGCCAGGATTTATTGAAAGGTAAAAGAAAAGCAGTGATAAGAGTGTTGATAGTGGAAAGTAAGCTGGACAAAGTTCCGAAGACCACTGGAAAGGAAAAGAGAAAAAGGTCAGCTATAAATTCCGGGCGTAGTAGCCGAAATACCGAAATAAAAAGAAGAAAGGCCAGTGAAGAACTGTCCTAGAATCCCAGTTTTTAAATACATTTTTTTCAAAGAAAAGAAAAGGAAATTAAAAGAAGATACTTGTAGTATCCTTTGAACAATGATCATTGGTCGTCAATAAAAGTTGTTTTAAAATGTTTCTAGCTATAGAATTTATTTGGAGTGTTGTCTAAATTTTTTTTAGTGTTCGTTACAACAATTAATTTTTTTTTATAGTTCTTATTGTATCTGTTCGTTTGTATTATTGTTTTTATCCTTTTTAATTAGTTAATTTATGATTTTATTCAAATACTTTGCGAACATTAATTTAAATTGCGATTTTAGAGCATACTAAAATAAATAGTAATTAAAACAAACAGAAAAATAAGAGGAAATTTTTTTTAGTAAGAAAATAAAGCAAAAGAAAAAATTTTTAATTAAATTAATCTAGTAAAATAAGAATATTGATGTCAAAGAGTGAAGTTCAGTAAAGGATCGGGCTAATATTGTGTTTGTCCGCGTTAGAAACTTTGGAAAAAGGAAGAAAATTAGTTCCTCAGAGAGCTCTTTTAGGGTAGGACAAATCGAGTAAGTTAATAGACTGGAAAGGAATATTTTTTCTATTATTGGCCATGCTTAAGTAGTGCGATCCTTATCTGTTGTTAATTTTTTTTCTCTGTTCATAATGTGTTTTTAATATACTTATAGGGTTAAATTTTTTTTAATAAATTTTAAGGAATATTTGCTTTATTTTAAAATTATATTTATATTTTTTTTTATTTAACAATGGGAATATAACCATTGATAAAAATATTTTTTTCTTTGTAATTTTTTAGCATTAAGATTAATTAATTGTAAAAGAAAAAAAAAGAAAAAATATATTTACACAATGTCTAAATATTGGTAAAGTGTTTATGTAAAGGTTTTCAGGTATATCAAAGGTTTGGATGCAGCATGTGTTAAAAAGATGTGAGATTTTTTTGGTGAACATGACAGATAGGAGTGGTTATGGGGCCGTTAAGGGAAATTAATTTAGCGGTATTGGTAGGGAAGGGCCACTCAACTGGGCAATGATATCGAGCTCAGATTAAGGTCGGATCTTGCGGGGTACAGGATGTGTTAGAATATAGAGTAGTTCTAGGGAATTCGTTTTTTTTATACAATTTTTTTATTGTTGGAAACCGTGCAATACGGGTTGAGGAGTCACCCCTGAAAAAGAGGTTTCGTAACAAATAATATTCATTTTTACACAAATAATGCTTTGTTTGCACATATATTTATTTACACTTTAAATCAAATTCTCTTTACATCAAAATATGTTTCTATCTATATCAATAAAGCAAGAAATTTAAAGACAAAGAGAACACAAGAATTGCTGGGCCAAATTATTCGTGCCTGAATACTGCAGCAATTATAAAAGAAAATTGATAAAGAGTTGAGCAACTAAAATTGCCCTGTCTAAGTTGAATGGTGTAATAATATAAAAGTTATTAATGATATGATAATTATGTTAAAAACCTGCTCTGCTTGTATATTTATTGTAAATTAAGTGTGAAAGAATATAAAAAAACCGGCGTAACTTATAAAAGCGGTGGATTTCTGACGCCTGAGTGTTTTAAATAAAGTCGGCGGCGTTGTTCGTTAGCTAACAATAAGTCAATCGGCTGCGCGCTATGAAATCTACTCTTGGTCAAACGTTTGTTTTCATTTTACATATTTATATATATTTTTTCTTAAGAAACTCCAGTCAGTAGCGTGTGTATCTGGTTATTCTTGAATGTGTTTCGGTTTGGTTTTGATAGAAAAATTACTTAAAAATTTAAAAAAAAACGGTTCGAAAAAAAGTATATAGTCATATTCCTTGTTCAATTAATAAATATATTTTTTTTAATTCAATTATTTGGTAAATGTAAAGAAGACAAAAATAAAACAAATGAAAATGTAACAAAGATATGAAAATTTTTGGAATATATGTAATTCCTCATGTTTGGCTGTGTGTGTGTGTGTGTGGCTTGAATACTCTATTTTAATATATTTTTCTGTATGCAACAAAAAAGAAAAAACCATACGAAAGACAAATTTTACACAAGTCGCGTATTGTTTACATAGAAAACCGTGCAAAGTACATCCATAACTGAAAACCCAACCAATTAAAAAATATATAAATTATTAAGCCCTTGTGACCTGTGAAATGGCTTAATAAAAAAATCTTTATTCTACAGCGGTATACTTCAAAATGATTAAAGCTACTCAAACCATATAAATAATTACGTTTTTTTCTCGTAATAAGTAATTGTTTGGCAATAAAAGACCAAAGACACAAAAAATTAAATTCTCGTTTACACGAGAATGTTGACTGCCGGGACGGTATTGATTATTTTCATTCATGCTGTGTATTTATTATGTGTGTGTGCTTACAGCTATGCATGAATATTTTCTCGGTTATATGCATACATAAATACAGCGACTCAATTTAATAACTGTACAACCCTGTGTCATATACATAGCTTTTTTGGTATTAAACCTTTATTTTTTGCAATTAAATTAAAACATTCATTATGCTTTATTTATTTAAATCCACTTTTTTAAAAACTTCAAAATTCACAACAACAAAAATGTCTGCATGTCTAGTAACAGCAAACTGATAATAAAAGACAAAAACTAAAATCATATTAATAATCGGGCACTTCAAAAAAATCTTATAAAGTTCACAATTTTTTCAAATTAACACTTTGTTTTTAGGAATAGAATGCATATGGCCACTATGGAACTGATTCGACCAATTTTTTTTGCAGTATGAAGAATCAATAGGTTTTCATTCTTCCATCCTTAAGCTAAGTTTTTAACTGAGTGATGGTGAAAATCGATCGAGAATTTAATTTCATTGCCAGATATGATAATAGTTTTTGCTGTAATATTTACTTCAGGGAACTGCGATGGCCTTTAATCACATTTGGCCAGTTATAAAGTAAAAACATTTATATGTTGGAATTTAAACAAGACGACATAATAAAAAGAGAAATCATGAAAATAAGATTCATTCAGGGAATCGCAATGCCCTAAATGTGCCACGTACGGGAACACTGGTCAGCAAATTGTTTTTCAGCTGTAGTTTGTCTAGTTTGTGGTTAATAATAATGATTACACAAGCAGCTTTAGTATATATACAAATGCTTCAATTGTGTTAAAAGAAATATCTAAAATAGCAATCACATTGCGGATGGCCTGCACAGTTTAACAAGAAAAGAATGTGTGAAAGTTCGTCTAAAACTCGCCAATAAAATACGCCCACTAGCAAGGCAAGGGCGGTACAGTAATATTGAATGTTATCTAACAGATTACTAACTGTTTTAAACAAGAAATAGCACAATGTATCCATTTACGCTAAAAACTTCAGGCATTATGAGGCACAATAAGGTGCTCTAAGCAGCGGTTTTAGGTCAAATCAATAAAAAAAGTCAATAGACGTTAGCAAAAATCTATCGAATTAAAATTTTAGACATAATACCTTTCCAAGCTTTAGAGAAACTTGTCAGGGTACTTGCAAATATCCTCAGGCATGTTATATAAACAGCCAATATGGAGACTTAATGTTGTATGCACTGTAACACATGAGGCATAACAACCTGGCGAAGTTTTAGTCAATTGGAATATGTTACCAATTGAAAACGAATGAAATTAAAACATAAAGACTTTATAAGTAGCCGGATTACTAGGAAAAACTATTCGAATTTTTCGTAGTGATACAGGGGAATTTTAAGAATTAAAAATTCTTTGCTTGAGAATATAACGCTCCAGCTTTGAAATTTACCAACTTTTTCCTAAATGAGTGTCAATGGATGACATCTTAATTATCGACATTTAATCATTTGCAAGGCAGTTACATCACAACGTCGAATTTGCCCATTATACATATTAATTGATTTATTCAAAACGTATGGGTACATATGGTCTATATATTTTTTTTTTATTATTATTATTAGTATTAAAATAATTATTATTATTAGTATAAATTACTTTTTTTTTTGATATGCTCTCAGAGGTATCTTGGCGCATCTCCTAGTTTCATCTCTTTTATAAATATTAGGGTGTTAAATTGAAGTCTTTGTTCCACATTCAACCATTTAAGTCTATCTAGCATTGTGCTTATTTGCGTATATCGATCACATTTTAAGATTATTGTCATTGCTTTATTTTGGAGGTTCTGTATTCTTGCCAAGTGAAGAGTATTGCTACAGGTATATAAAATAGTAGAACCGTATTCAAAGTGTGGTTTTATAATAGTATTATAAATATTTATTGCCGTAGTTTTTGATATTTTTCTCCTGATTCTTCCGAGAAAACTAATTTTTGTTACTGATTTTCTTACATATGTGCTCACTATGTTCATTAAAGTTTAGATTTTTATCAATTATAAACCCGAGATACTTAATATGTTCGACCTTTTCTATTTCCGAATTATTTAATTCAATTGTTTGATTTGAATTTGTGTTAATTTTAATTATCTTTGTTTTGTTTTCATTAAGTTTAAGTTTATTCATTTTTAACCAATTATTTATTTTATTTATATTATATCTTATAATCTCTCGACATTCTTCTTCCTTTTCTGCAACAGCATATATTAGGGTATCATCCGCGTATAGGACTATGTTACATCCTTCCAATATGTTTGGCAAGTCATTTATATATATAATAAACAATAATGCGCCTAATATGGAACCTTGTGGAACTCCGAAGTCATTCAATATTTCTTCGATATTATATTATTTACTTTCGTTGTCTGCTTTCTCTTATCTATGTATGATTTAAACCAATTAAGCTCTTTTCCTCTTATTCCATACATATAAAGCTTTTCTAACATGACTTCCCTGTCAATGGTTTCAAATGCTCTTTTAAAATCCAGAAAAATCGCAATCAGTGTGTTATTTCCTATCTCCTTCCATTTACTTATGACATAATTTAATGTTGTTTCACATGAGTGTTTTTTACGGAATCCTGATTGATATTTTGAGAGTATATTGTGTTCCTCTATGTACATCTCCAATTGAATCTTCACTACGGTTTCCATTATTTTTTCACAAGTTTTTAACGTATTTATTGGTCAATATTCTTCACATTTCTTTGTATTTGCAACTTTTTTAATTGGTGTTATCATGCTTTTTTTCCAATTATCTGGAAAGGAACCAGTTTCCAACGATACATTTACTATTTTGACTAACACGTTACCAATTACATCCCAGTTGTCGATAATAATCTTATTTGATATTCTATCATAATCAATCTTATTTTTCATTTGTTTTACTAATTTATACAGTTCTAGATTACTGATTGCACGAAATGTAAAAAAATTATTCACATTGCATGTTATTTGGTTCACATATTGCACATTATTTATCGATTCCCTTATATCACTTACGCTATTTTCAAAATAAGAGTTAAATTTATTTGCAATATTATGGCTATCATTATATTCTACATTGTCAAATATCACAGATTTTATCATGCTTTTGTTACCATTAAGTACTAGTTTTTTTATTTCCGTCCACATTTGTTTCTGGTCTTTTGAATTACAAATTTTATTATTTATATAATTATTCTTATTATTCTCAATTTGTACTTTATAATTATTTCTAACTGTTTTATATTCTAACCATTTTTGGCGATTATTTTCTATTTTGGCTTGTAAATATTTCATTATTTTTTCCCTTGTCATTATCCTTAGTTCATCCGTAAACCAATTATAAATATTTTTATCTTCACGAATCTGTTTTTAACCGTGCATTTTTTAACTGCTTGTTCTAAACATTTATCAAACAACTCAACATTCTCATTTATATCTCTTCCGTTATCGTATCTCATGTTGGTGAACAGTTCTGTATTAAAAGTTTGTTTATTATATTTAAATATCTCAATCATTTTATCTTCACATTGTGTTGGACTATTTACATTCGGGATAATAATATTTATAATTTCATGATCTGAGATTTTATTTTTCTCATCATTATTCACAATGGTATTAAAATTATTTGTTATTACGTAATCAATTATTGTTTTAGAATTTTCTGTTACACGGGTGTAATCATTTACTATTTGCTTTAGACCATTGTCAAGTAGTAAATTCTTAATTCTATTCTTATAAGTGTAGTCTCTTATCCAATCCATATTAAAGTCACCAGCTATTAAAATATCATTGCCGTTTAAGTAACTATCACTCAGTTCTTCTACTATATTTTCAAATACCGCACAAACTTCCGCTTCGCTATGACAAGGAGATCTGTATATTGCTCCAATTATAATGGTATAGTCGCCAAATGTGGCTCTGCAAAATAATATCCAATACTTCATATCATCCACTCTTTCAATTAACTTGGTAATATTCCAGTGAGTCTTAAAATATATTATTACACCTCCAGTTCTGCTCGATGTCGTTAATAACCTGATATAGTTATACCCTTGCAATTGTAATTCTTGTTCCTCAATTTCTTCCGTTATATGTGTTTCCGATGCAATAAAAATCTGCGGTTCCTCTTCTGTCAAAATAATTTCAATTTGGTTATAGTTATTAATAAGACCCTGGACATTTGTATACATTATACGAATTTCTTTTAATTGTTATGCTGCCAGCCCAATATTTCTCATCTTGTTCTTTAGTTTGTTTTGAAACACCGGACATTCTCTATCATTTTTATAGTGATTTTCATCTAATCCCATGTTTAGTTTGTTGTTTACTTTCATACAATTTATACATTTCATTATTTGTTCTTGATTTTCACAATTCTTTGTTCTGTGGTGTCCATGGCATCTTAAACATATTTCCTGGTTCTTACATTCCTTTGCTAAATGATTGTATCCTTTACATTTCAAACATTGTGTGATTTCTGTTCCATCATATACTTTACATTTTTCCCAACCAATGTTTACTCTTCCCTCTTCTATAATTTTATTATAAGATTCACTGTCAATTGTTAATTTTACATTATACATTGTTTTATTATTTCTCACAACTTTATATTTCTCGATAAATTTAAAATTAGTGTTTGTTAAATACGGATTCTGTTTTTTTATTTTCTCAGTAATTTCATTATCCTTATATTCAAAATTCATTCCAGTTATTTTTATTTTAAACTCCGATCTATTAGGTACTTTGATTTCATAATTTTCCGATATTTTATCTTGAATTGCACTCTTAATTTTTTCCCATTCCTCATCATTTTCCCTCTGGATAACTATAGTCCCGCTTCTCTTACTTACAACGTTAGTTATTTTTAAGTCGGCTGGATTGATTTTATTTAACTCTTCTTTTGTTTTATTCACAGACTGTTTTACCTTTGGTTTTACAATTAGGGGTTAATTTTTTCTTACATCTGGTAACCCTTTATTTTTTACTGCTTCTGCATACGATGTTTTTATTGTTTTTTTTTGATGGCTCATTTATTACTTTTGTAATTTTTTTGCACATATTATCATTTTTTTCTTCTATAGCTTCAAATAGCTTTTTGTTGTTGTTTTCAATTTCGGCTACATTACCAAATAAAATTTTTTTATGTCCTCAACATTCTTCTCACATAATTTTTGAAATTTTATCATTTTGTTCATTCTTTCTTCATATCTTGTCTCAATAGCCTCTAATAACTTCTTAATCTCATTTTCATTTTGCTTAAGCGATGTTTTAAATTCATGTTTATAGTCCATTAGGTTTTGCTTGCTTTTGAAAACACCATCTTGAATTTCTTTTACTACCATATCAAGGTTTTGGATATATTGGATGCAGTCATCACACATATATCTAATATATTTATTTTCATCCATAATTTTCACCGAGTATTGGTCTATTCCCGCTACTACAACGCGGCTTGAGAATGATGCATTCGCATCGAAAGCGCTCGCCTTCGACTACAAACCAGCCAGTTATGACAGGAAATAGCATTATTAATATTTTTTTATTTACTAAGTGAAAAACTAAATAAGTTTTAACTAAATAATATTTAATCGAATGGAACAAGGTCGAAATCGCAACTTAAACCATCGCTCACATATTATTTGTGTTGGTGCAGGTAGACCGTAAGCTTCTACCAACAATCGATAACCTGTTTTTTTTTTTTGTAAAAGAGAAGCAGCACTTCAGGCAACAATGCCTATTTAGTCTAGTTCCGTGCTACATTCTTTAGGAAAAGGATAGAGAAGAGATGAAACAGGTGGTGAAAGTAGAAGGATAGTCGGAAGTATATCGCTAAGCAGCCCTACCGACAGTAAATTTTTATTTTTTTAGTGAAAAAAAAACGAAGGTCTTCGCTGGGAATCGAACCCACAACCCCCACACTAAAAAGCTAATACACTACCTACTAGCCTACAGGCGCACCTAAAACTTTATTCGATTAAACCCCATACAATTAAAACGTTTTCGATAAAACCTTATTCCTTTCCAGGTCACTTGGTGCAAGCAAAAAAAATCTAATTCGCTTAAACTTTATTCGAATAAAATTTATTCAGTTTAATCACATTTTTATTCAGCTCTTTTGCTGCCAGCAAAAAAATTTAAAATTCGTTAGTGGAAAAGTCTGACTGCAATATGAATCATTGAAAGTAGCTCTCGCATAAGAAGGTGACCAGGCTTAAACACGTTAAAAAATTTGAAAAATGTTTTATTTCAACGCGTGGACTCAGCAAACACATATTCACAGAAAAATCCAGAATAAACAAACTTTTCATTTGAATTGGTGAATGTAATAAAATTTGCTAGAAAAGTCACCTTTTATCTACTCATGGGTGGGTAAGATTGATATACTTTGACATGTATTTACTAAAAAGTTGGGAAACTTTAGGCCTGGAACGCTAAACGCAGAGAATTTAAATTATCAAAATCAAACTAAAAGGATGTGATTATTCACTGTATCACTCGGTATAATTTGAGCAGCTTTTGCTTGATATGTCCACCAATTTCAGTTTTTTTTTATTCAACGAATGATGCAAACGCTTTTATTTTTGGGTCTACTTTCACGTACAATACTCAGAATTGAGTCCTAAATCAATGAGCCGAAAAATATTGTACCGTGTTTGTTTACAAATTCATGGATTATTATTATTATTACAAGGATGGTTTGGATGTAGTTGAGTAGTGAACTCAAATGCTTGTCAAAATTATTAAATAATTAACGATTCTAAATATGTATTGTTTTATAAATTTTATACAATGTTTGTTATTTTGCAGAAAACAACAACAATATTAATTGTTCTATATTTTTTTGCAGCAAAAATCGTTATACGCCAGGCAGGACATTTTTTAAGAAGCGGATGAATGGCTTATTTAAAGGGAGAGGTTTGGAAACAAAAGTAACTTTCCAACAAAGTGTCTTTAAACATAACATTTTAACTAAAAACGTCCTTTAATCTACAAAAAAAAAAATAAAACAAAAACCAAATAAAATTTATAGATAAAATCATATCATAAAAGATGAGTCGAATTTCGCTGCTATTGACGATATGCTTTCTATTTGACTTAAATACTATACAGAAAACATGTGCTTCGTATTCAGCCGTTTCGTCTTCTTCATCATCATCAGCATCGTACAAATTTCAAGCCAACTCAGTATCAAGTGAAAACGATGACGATTATCTATCCCAGAAAGGTAAAATATAAATTTTCATATTAAACTTTCTGTTCTATTAATTAACGAAGGAAAAAATCCGGGGAACATATGTCATTTGGTCATTGCTACTGCTGCTTAATTTTTTTTAAGGGTGGGCTAATTTAAGGCTAGGTAGTAACTTACTGAAACTAAACAGAGATAGAAAGATAGAAAAATCATCACCGATTGTTATGTATAATCTGGACTGCATATCGAATTTTAATTAATAAACGGTTGAAAATTTTAAGTTAGTAAGTAAATTGGCTTAAAACACCCATAAATTTTACTTAACCGAAGAAGAAGACTTCAATTAAAACGCTATCGAAATATCGAACGCGAAAGTAGTTTTCGCTTATTTTTTTTTAATAATGCTCATATTTATAGTTTTAGCTATTTTTTTTTTAATTTATAATTATATAAATATAAAATTTACAGTTCAATTCTTAATTTATTCGACCTTTTGAGAATGTAAAATTTTTTACCTTCTATTTCTTTGGGCTCTAGGTCACTATTTTGATTTAAATAAAAACTCTTGTTTATGTTTTTAAAGCAGATTTTGTAAAAAATTTTTTTCTTTGTCGTCTTTTTTATTCATTTATTCAATATATCAAACATCATCGGTGTTCTTCTTCAGGAACTAAAAATACACACAATAAACAAAATTGAAAAAAACGCACAAAACAAAATTATTCTTATATTTTAAAAAAGGAACAAATAATTTCTTATAGATATTAAAAAAATGTTATAAAAAAACCTGATTTACAAATATGTAGATGACTTATTCTGCATAACGAAAACAAATGATGTGAGTGAAACTCTTGAAGCCTTAAATAGTTTTCACAGACACATTATATTCACGATGGAATTAGAAATTACCTTATTTAGATGTATTGATCATAAGACAGGATAATAGCAATATCAACAGACTGGTATCAAAAATCACCCAAAATACGTCGCAATTAACACAGCGCGAAGTTTCGCAAATAAAGTTTTTCAAATAAGTGACAGAAAATACCACAAAGCAAACATTAAGAAAATAAGGAAAATTCTACAAAGAAATAGTTTCTCCTTAATGATGGCGATGAACATACACCAGGATTAAAACTGGAAAGAATTTACAAATTTATGACGCATGCCCCGGGTTTTACAAACAAAACTATAAACATGCTGTTTTCAAATACTAAAACAAAAAATGACAAACTAGACAAATGTAACGTAGTATACAAAATGTCTTGTTACGGAGATGGATGGAATAATTGTAACAAAGTGTATGTAGGAACGGCAAAATCAAAATTAAGGACAAGATTAGCTGCACAAAATTCAGATCATAAAACTAGGAATGGAACAACTGAGCAAAAAACAAGCGTTAGCAGCCCTCTTTGGAATGAGTCCCAAATAGACAATGCGAAGATTTTACAACAAGAAAAATAATTATAAAAAGAGATAGATACATAACCGAGATGTTCTATATAATTGATACTCCGGAGGACAGGAAAATTAATAATAAAAGAGATACGGAAAATTGCGCGCATACGTATAGACATATATTGACGAAACAAACAAAATAAAAACCTTTAGTAGACACAATACTCCCACTATAGGTAGACAGCCAGCCTTACTTCAAGTAAAGTGGTTTTTTATAACAATTTTTTCAATATCTATAAGAAATTATTTCCTTTTTTTAAATATAAAAAAAATAAATATGAACTAATCTTTTAAACGGTCTTTTAAATAATTTAACTATTTTACTTTTTCGATATTTCGCTTTCTTGTGGAAAGCTTCTTCAGGAAATTATTTTTTATATTTTACAAAAACAAAAAATTATAACAATTTGAAAAGAAAAAAATTTTTGAAAACATTTGACAAAACATATAAAATAATTTTCTTCACACATACAAACATACGAAAATTAAAATTTCAAATATTTAAACATACAAAAACAAGGAAACGGAAATTAAATAACAAATTTTTTCTTATGAAATAATTATTACAAATTATGTGTCTTTTGTATTAAGTACCTATAATTCTGCGCTAAATTGTGTCTGTTTTGAAATTTATTCTCCTTGCATTTGGCACATTAACAATTTCTAACATTTCTAACATATAACGTCTAGTTTTTTTCTATATCTAATACTGATGTTTCATCAAACTTTGGATAATGATTATATTTCATACAATGTGACGATAAGGATGTCTTCTGTGTTGAAGCGTACCGGGTGCTGCTAGTTGCAAAATAAATACACTACAAGAATAACTCCTACATCATCAACGTTAATAGATTATGTAGTAACGAAAATTTTTAAAATCAACGCAAAAACAAACTATAAAATGAAAATAAGTGACCAAGAATCCGTAGAGATTAATATCCCTATAAAAAACGAAATTGAAACAACTAAAAAAATTAAAATGAAAATTATACATTTTGATAATAATCGTTTTCGCGGACATTTGCTTACGGGAGAACTGAACACAATATCGTCGAATCATTTTCAAAAAGAATTCGCTACTATATTAAATAGAAGTATTAACGACGCTTTAAGTACAATGATAACCACTAGGAATGTATCAGACACTACAACAAATCAATGGTTCAGTTATAATTTAAAAAGTTTGAAAGAAATGAAAATAAACTTGTATCAAATGGCTGTATGGTTTAACAGTTTCGTTCACTGAAACAATTACAGGCAGTTCAGCAATAAAAAAAGCAAAACAAAGTTTTCTGGGCAATAAAATAAACAACTGTATAGATCAAAAAACTATGTGGAGAACGATAAAAAGATTTGTACTGAGAAAAGAAAATTCTAAAATACAAGAAATACAATTAAATGGGAAAATAATAACTAATGAACTACAAACAGCAACCGAACTAAACACATTTTTTATAACAAGTGTAAAAAATGTTGTTGAAAGTATAGCAGCTGTGACATACACAAATTTGATCGCAGAAAACCCACAATGTATATTTAAATTTGATAATATTGACCTAAATAGCCTTAAAAATATGACGAAAAGCATGACCAAAATTTCCTCACGGCTAATATGTTGACAAAAAATTATGATATAATTGGATCATATTTGCACCGCCTTATATTACCATCAATGCAAACGGGAACATTTCCCGACTGTTTAAAAAAGTCATGTAGTGTGCCTATTAAGAAAGTCAAAAATACGACTAATCCACATGAAATACGCCCGATAAATATGATAATGACAATAAGCAAAATCTTGGAAAAAGTAGTATACTCTCAATTGAGTAACTACTTTGAAAACGCAATCTGGTTTTAGACATAACCATAGCTGTGAATCTCTTTAAAGTAGAAATTGTGTGGTGGCAGTTTTTCTGGACCTAAAAAGAGCATTCGAAACGATAAACAGAGAAATATTACTGATGAAGCTGGAAAATTATGGTATAAAAGGCGACGAACTAAAATGGATTTGGAGTTTTCTTGATAAGAGAACACAGAAAACGAAATGCGGAGAATTTTTATCAGAAGCTGAAAATGTCAACGTAGAAGTACCACAAGGAGCAGTTTTGGGAACTTTACTATTTATAATATACATAACTGATTTACCAAAAGTTTTGAGAGAAGCTAAAATATGTACATATGTTTGCTGATGACGCCCTTATTTACATAAGTGGCAAAAATGCAGATGAGCGTGTTCGTATTGTTAATAGGGAATTAAAAGAAGTGGAAATTTAGCTGAACATGAATAAGCTAAAACTCAATACAAACAAAACAAAAGCCATGGTCATAAATTCAAGCACAACAAAAAATGTAAGTATTGAAAATATGGTAATAGAAATGGTGCCAGAAATGAAATATCTGGGAGTGATTCTCGATGAAAATTTAAAGCTCAAAATGCATTTCGACTATATTTGCAAGAAAATCTCAAAAAAATTAGCATTTCTGAAAAGAATTTGATACCAACTGTCAACGTGTACTTCCATAAAAATATATAACACTACGATAAAGCCTCATTTTGAATATTGCTCTTCCATTCTTTTCCTGGGCACACAGCAAATGAAAAACAGACTTCAAAAGTTGTAAAACAAAGGTATGAGATTCATTCTTCACTGTCATAGACTAACGCACATCAGGAATATGCTGCAGAAGCTACAATGGCTAAGGATCAACCAGAGAATTGTAATGAATGTTCTGTTGTATGTTTATAAAATAAGAAGGGGAATGATGCCAAGATATATCCAGAGACAATTGGTTTATGTAGCTGATGTTCGACCCTACAATTTGCGAAACGCTAGCGATTTTAGAATAAACTTCAGAACAACGAGCTTTAGTCAGAATTCACTATTATATAAGGGCCTTAAGCTTTTTAATGAAATTCCAATAGAATTGAAAAGTGAAACAAATTTTTATATATTTAAAAAAATTTAATACATTATATTAGACATAATTTTTAATGTAAAAAATTCTTTTTTGCCTAATAATAATGGTAATCGTGCTAAATAAATATGTAAAAAAAAAAAAAAGATGCAAGTCTTTACTTCACGAAGTTGTTATTTCCCGTCTTATCTGGCTGTTAATGGCGAGCGCTTTCGATGTGAAAACATCATTGTCAAGCCGCGATATAATTTTTACTGTTTTAACTAACTAAGTAACCACTAAGATGCTGTCTTTTATATTTGTCCGCTAGAGGTCTAGAAAACTAAAGCATTTTCAACTTTCTCTGTATCACAATTTGTTGCTGTAGTGTTAATCATTCAATGTAGAGGTGCCTGTTGATCTGTGTATGTGGCTTTGTTTTTATGCTGTTAAAGTTTCTTCATGGAATTTGTTTTAAAATAGTTGCTGTTGTATTGCGTGTATAAGATTTTTACGCACTTTGTAACTAAAAAGTTGTTGCTGGCTTGCGAGTATAAACTTTCTTAGACTACTACGCAGTTAGTAAACAGCATACCTTATTACTTTAATATTTTCTTTTAAAACTTAAGCAATCCGCATCAATAAGAATATTTATCACACAGCAGTAGTAGAATGGCCATATTGATATGCTTTCCCTCGCAGTAATACATTTCAGATATAATTTTAATAATAAATATTTTATTATAATTATAGTTATATATTTATTTTTTTAAGAACGTTCATGATTATAGTTAATTGATATTTTAATAATTTATAAATATTTTTGTAGTTATTCATTTTTTTAAGAACGTTCATAATTATAGTTAATTGATCTTTTAATAATTTATAAATATTTTTTTAAGGAGTATTCATAATTATAATGACCTTTTTTTATGATAAATATTTTAAAATTTCAGAACTATTTTTTTTTGTTATTAACTTTTGAAGAACATTCATAATTATATTAAATTGGTCTTTTAATAATTTGTAAGTATTTTTTGTTTTTTTTTTTTTTTTTTTTTTTGTTTTTTAAGAATATTCAGAATTATAGTTATTTGGTCTTTTAATATTTTATAAATATTTTTCTATAGTGAGCACTCATAATTATAGTCTATTTTTTAAATGTGCTTTTTTATATAAAAATTAAATCAATTTTATTTTTATATTCAAATTTCACTACACCATTGAGTGGTGTACAAACTCTAAATAATCGAAAACAAAAAATAAAAATAAAAAATTTTAATTTTAAAAAGTAATTTATGCAAACATTTTCTTTCACAGAAAACGTTTTGGAAAAATCGTATCACGGGTTAATACGTGAAAACGAAACGTCAGTGGAAATAACGCCCCTAATTAAAGTTGATGAAGAGAAAATATGTAACTTCCATATTATTAAGAAACCATATCATGAAATACCATTCCAAATTCAATTGATAAATAATTTGGGTATTTTAAAAGCACGTCGAACATTAAACTGCGAAAAACGTAAAAGTTATCATTTTGAAATTGTTGCTGTATTTTGCGATGGCACTCATTCAGCTTCTGCCAATGTTCATATCGCTGTTATCGATGTAAATGAATATGCTCCTACATTTTTGCAACCCTCATACGTATGTGAAGCTGATGAAGGGCGTCTTTATAAGGAAATCATACGTGTTGAAGCCATTGATAAAGATTGTACACCACTGTACGGTGATGTGTGCAAATATGAAATACTTAATAAAGATCAACCATTTAATATTGATAATGAAGGTTCTATTAAAAATACCGAACCGTTATCGCATAAAGTTTCCCACAATTATATTCTATCGGTGGTGGCATATGATTGTGCCATGAAACAATCCTCACCCATTATGGTGAGCATAAAAGTGCGACGCGTTTGTGAAGCAAAATTTTTGGGGATACCAGCCAGAATTGACTACACGGTACGTAATTGTGTGTAAAATAAAATGTTAAATCTGTTTTGTCAATTTTTTTTATTTTCTTATCTGCAGACTTCATCAACGGAAAGTTTATCACTTTTTCCAAATGTTCGTTTGGAATTGTGTGACATGTATTGTGGTAGCCAAAATTTAAATATCCACACATCAATTTCTCTTAAAGTAAGTATGTGACGATAGATTTTGACAGTTTGACAGTCATGCAATATTTTTCCCACTCAGTTTACCCAAACCACAGTTCGTAAAATAAGTTTTTCTACTTTTTGTTGGCGATTGTTTTTTCGAACTTTATTAGACATAAATAAAAATACATAAGATGGTTGACGTGTGTTATTTATTTGTTATCTTTTGTTATATTCATTTAATTTATATGATTTCATTTGATCCCTCTGTTGGCGCTTGAGTACAACAAATTATTAAATTTTATACCTGACAACAGGGTATAACATAAAGAGTAAGCAAAGTTCTTTAACGGAACTTTTAGGGTATTTATATTCGATGATTAATTAATGCAAATCCTATTTTTCACCTTTCCAGACAAAACATATTTCATTTGGTTGCGATCGTGACATAAAAAATTGTTCGCAACACCTAAATTTGATAGATCTGTTACCACGGAATGCAGATTGGACACGAGAACTTTCGTATGATGAGGGCTCTGAACCAATATTTCATTTTGATGGTTCATCAGGTGTAATAATACCAGACAAATTAATTGCCCGTCATGACTATTCTCAGCGCCCTTTTAGTATTGTCACCATATTCCGACACTTTAGAGGTTCGTCGGTTGATAATAAACATGTGAAAGAACATATTGTCTGTAGTGCGGATGATCATAAAATGAATCGTCATCATATGGCGCTATTTGTAAGAAACTGTCGCTTAATATTGCTGTTGCGTAAGAACTTTAATGAAGGCGACTTAAATATATTTAGTCCAGCTGAGTGGCGTTGGAAAATACCACAAGTTTGCGACAACGAATGGCATCATTATGTTTTGAATGTCGATCAAAGTTCTAAGGTTGAGCTGTACGTTGATGGCGTAATTTTTGAAAATTCTTTAGAAGATCGTCATAATAATCCCGAGGTAATTGACGATTGGCCATTACATGCAGCCCATGGAGTTAATACTACTTTGGCTGTGGGCGCCTGCTATCAAAGTAGCGAGAATCGACTTAAACACGGCTTCAGTGGTGACATATCAGAAATAAAGATTTCTTTGAATGCCGTTCTCACAAGTGATGACGTAAAATGTGGTACAAACTGTGCGGAACATTTGTTGCCACCTCCGGAAAGTTTGTTGGCGCCGGAGACACAGGTGCAAACAAATTCACAACTAAACGAAATATATATCGAAGGTCAGAGAAATATTGAGCAGTTGTTGCGAAAAATTCAGTACATTAACACAAAGAAAAATCCAACTATCGGACGACGTAACATTGAGGTGCGCACTACAATGATGTGTGTCAACCAAAGTGCCATACGTTTACCTACTGTCGAGACTTATATAATGGTGAATGAACCCACAAGCACCGCTGTGCTAGCAGCTAACGCAACTCCATCATATGCAACACATATGCAAATTTTAGACTCTTCTTACAATCCCCTTAACATGCAAAATCAAATGTTAAATAAAAATAACCCAGAAACATCTAAAACAATATTTATGACTCAGACCAGTGAAAAAAATCCAGACTCCTCAAAGTATAAAGTTCAAGTATCAAGTTCTGCATTCAATAATGGAGAAAATTCCAAAATATTAATAACAGGTAAAACATATTGAACCTTTTTTATTATTTTTTTTCAAGTAAATTTTCGAATTTGCATTCTTCAGGCAATTTAAATAATTTGGTGTCATATCCGGAAATCAAAAGCGGTGTTCATATACTGGGCAATATTAATATAAGTGTAATTACTGCTACGGGCGAAACTCTGTCACCACAACAGCAAACCCTCGATATGTGCAGTGTTATTGTCTTTCCGTCACTAAATCCCGACCATGAAGAAATTCAGGTAGATGGGGATGAGAATCTCTCGGCAACATTAGAAATTAAAACAAATATTAACAAAGATGGCGTTGAAATGAGAGGGCCCGATAAAATTGCCAACTACTTGGATGTGTTAAATGCTTTAGTGTACAGTAACAAAAAACCAGCGTACTATCTAAATCGCGTTTTCAAAGTAACTTGTTCGCAAATGAATTCACATTTCAAAAGTGCTGAATTTACTTTGACTCTGACTGTGTTGCATCCAAAGCAAGTTCCCGCAAACAGTGGTCTTAAAACATCGACAACATCAAGTTCTCTTACAGCAAATGGAGGTTTGTTGCAAACAAATGCTGCAGATAGCATTAAATACTCCGGTAAGACAAAAAGTATCTTTTTTTAAGATACTTTTTTTTATATGCCATAATATCTAAAAAATCTAAACTAAAAAAATATTATCTCGACATTAGCTTAATAACATTCAGTTAATTTAAACTAACGGATTAAATATACAGAACTTAAAATTTCGCAAATAATTCTACTTCAATATCTTAATCTTTATGAAATAGTAACTTTATAAAACATTTATTCTACATAAACGTAAGCCCGCTAAAATTTTTATAAAAAGAACTAATAATTTTAGACAAACGTAAGCCCATTTAGACATAAGTAATTTGTTTCACGTCATACGTAATTGTTAACTTCTTTATTATTTTTTGCTTCTTTTTCAGAAAATAAGGTATACGCTCACGCAATGGCTCATCAGCATGACGCTCAAGAACCGAAATCTCACATACATTCCATAGCCCATAAAGGTAAAAAAGACAGTATATACTGAAGGTTACATTTCACTTGAACACAAACTAAGTTTTGTTTTTATATTTAATGCAGCTGAAAGTGTCCATCCCACAATGCTGATTATATTGATCTGCGTATTTCTAATCATTCTCATGGGTGGAGTTTTTATTGCACGTCTTAAAAATAGTAATCAGAAGTTTACTGATAGGCATCAACCTTGTCCAAAGGTAAGAATTTGTATAGTGTTTTTAATTACTAAAATAACAACTTTGCAACGGTTGACTGAGCTGTTATGTTAGTCCAAATCGTTTGTTCGTTCGTTTTTTCGTTTGTTCGTTTATTTTATGCCCGCCTTACTATTTGAATGAACGAAATTATTGTAAGCTGAGAATAAATTCTCTGGATTAAGAATTTTCAAAAACAAATATATGAAAAATCATAACATTTGAAAAATAAAACTCCAACAGCACAAATTAATTATTACATTTAACCATTTTGTTAGTGCTTCACCAAAATTAAATAACTACAGTCTAATACGATATGTGCACATTGCTGAAACCGGTATGTTTACAAACCGAATTTGATGTGGGATGACGTAAAATCATACCCAATTAGCTTAACACGTTACACAAAATAACGACATATAACGTAACATAATTGTGAACTTTCGATGAACAAACAAGTGTTTTTATTAACGCTCTTAAAAAAATTAGATTTTTTTACATAAAAAAATAAACAAAAATTATAAAAAGAATTAACTTTTTTCCTGAGGAATCTATGGATCGTAGTTGTGGAAAATGCCACACAAATAACCGGGAATCCGACGTGATAATGTGTGGTGGCTTTTGTGGCAAGAAATTTCATGTAAAATGTGCAGGATTTTCATGCGATGCATGTTTGAATTTTATTGAGTCTACAAATGCTAGTTATAAAAGCTTATTGAATATTGTTAAAGAAAATAATGAAAATCTGGTGGAAAGAATAAATGAAAATAATAAATTAGTTGAAGACCGGGTTGAAAGAGCAAAAATAGAAATAGTTAAAGAAGTGCAAAAAAACCAAACATATGCAAGCAAATTAAAAACAAACAACAACGCTATGTCCGTTATATTGAAACCAAAGAGTAAGCAAGATAGTTTGGCGACAGAGAAGCAGGTGAAAGAGAAAATAAAATTATCAACTCTTAATTTACAAATAAAAGGAATGGCAAAACGCAGTGATGGTGGGGTTGCCATAAGATGCGATAATGATAATGATCGCAATATACTATCGTAAAAAATTAAGGAAAAGATGTGAAATGAGTACGACATTCAATTGCCAAAAATAAGATTGCCAAGAATTTTAATAGCTGCAATAAAAAAACAAAACAAAATTGAAAGCAGTCATCTAAAGTGTGTAAAAATATACAAATCATTTAAAAATCCAAAGGTTTATAGTGTAATCATAGAAACTGATGCAAAAGGCTTTGAGAGTATGATGAATAAAGGAAAAATTAACATTGAGTGGGATAGGTGCCCAGTATATGAAAGCTGTAGAGCTGTAAGATGTTTTAAATATTGGGGTTTTAATCACATATCCTCGAAGTGTAAAAGAGAAGCACATATATGTGCAAAATGCAGCGAAAGTGGCCATTCATATAAAGAATGCAAAAATGATTATGTTAAATGTATTAATTGTGTAAATACTAAAGAAAGACTAAATTTAAGTGGCATAGATTCATGATTTCTGAAGCACTGATTGTCAAGTTTTGCAGAAGAAAAATAAAATATTAGCCGAAAGAACTGCTTATTAGCAATCAAATTACTAAAATGTTAATAAGTTGGAAGTTTTATGTTTAGAGGAAAATTTCGATATAAGTCTTACTGAAACTCATTTAACTGATGATATAGAAGATGATAAAATATTGTTAAAAAACTATAACGTATTTAGATGCGATACCAAATCAAGACATACGTGTGGGGTTTGTTTCTATATAAAGAATAAATGGCACATAAAAGATATACAAAAAATGTCTACAGAGAGAAAGATTTGGTGGTTAAAAATAAAAATAAGAAACAAAAAACAGAATTATAACTTATATGGCGTGTATAGATCGCCGAATGGACGAGTATCACCGGAATCAGAGTTTATTGAATTTTTTGAGGAAGAAATGGATAAAATGAACGGAAATGAAAACAACCTAATAATGGGCGATTTTAATATTGATTGGTTGAATAACAACATTTACAAAACAAAAATTCAAAAAAAATAATACAAGATAACTATTGTAAGCAAATAGTAACACAACCTACAAGAATAACTTCTACATCATCAACGTTAATAGATTATGTAGTAACGAAAATTTTTAAAATCAACGCAAAAACAAACTGTAAAATGAAAATAAGTGACCATGAATCCGTAGAGATTAATATCCCTATAAAAAACGAAATTGAAACTACTAAAAAAATTAAAATGAAAATTATACATTTTGATAATAATCGTTTTCGCGGACATTTGCTTACGGGAGAACTGAACACAATATCGTCGAATCATTTTCAGAACGAGTTCGCTACATTATTGAATAGAAGTATTAACGACGCTTTAAGTACAGTGATAACCACTAGGAATGTATCAGACAAATCAATGGTTCAGTTATAATTTAAGACGTATAAAAGAAATGAAAATAAACTTGTATCAAATGGCTGTATGGTTTAACAGTTTCGTTCACTGGAACAATTACATGCACTTCAGAAATAAATATATAGCAGCAATAAAAAAAGGAAAACAAAGTTTTCTGGACAATAAAATAAACAACTGTATAGAAACTATGTGGAGAACAATAAAAAGATTTGTACTGACAAAAGAAAATTCTAAAATACAAGAAATACAATTAAATGGGAAAATAATAACTAATGAACTACAAATAGCAACCGAACTAAACACATTTTTTGTAACAAGTGTAAAGAATGTTGTTGAAAGTATAGCAGCTGTGACATACACAAATTTGATTGCAGAAAACCCACAATTTATATTTAAATTTGATAATATTGATCTAAATAGCCTTAAAAATATGATGAAAAGCATGAATAATAAAAAAGACCAAAATTTCCTCGCGGTTAATATGTTGACAAAAAATTATGATATAATTGGATCATATTTGCACCGCCTTATATTATCATCAATGCAAACGGGAACATTTCCCGACTGTTTAAAAGAGTCATGTATTGTGCCTATTAAGAAAGTCAAAAATACGACTGATCCACATGAAATACGCCCGATAAATATGATAATGACAATAAGCAAAATCTTGGAAAAAGTAGTATACTCTCAATTGAGTAACTACTTTGAAAACAATAATTTATTGCATGAAACGCAATCTTGTTTTAGACATAACCATAGTTGTGAATCTCTTTTAAATCTTGTAGTTTCTCAATGGAAATCTGAAGTATAAAATATAAATTGTGTGGTGGCAGTTTTTCTGGACCTAAAAATAAATAGACTAACGCACATCAAGGATATGCTGCAGAAGCTACAATAGCTAACGGCCAATCAAAGAATTGTGATGAATGTTCTATTGTATGTTTATAACACAAGAAGTGGAATGATGCCAAGATATATCCAGAGGCAATTGGTTTATGTCGCTGATGTTCAACCCTACAATTTGCGAAATGCTGGCGATTTTAGAATGAACTTTAGAAGAACGAACTTTAGTCAAAATTCACTATTAAGCCTTAAGTTTCTTAATGAAATTCCACTAGAATTGAAAAATGAAACAAATTTTTATAAATTTAAAAGAAATTTAATACATTACATTAGACATAATTTTTAATGTAAAAAATTCTTTTCATCTAATAATGATGGTAATTGTATTATTTTAATAGCATCTGTGCTAAATATGTAAATAAAAACAACAAAAAAAAAAATTTCAAAAATAATAAAAAATTACCGAAATATCACAGAAAATCTTAAGTCAATGTTACTATTCTTCTGCTTTCACCACCTGTCTTATCTCTATCCCTTTCCTCAAGAATGTAGCACGGTTGTGACTAAATAGATATTGTTACCTGAAGTGCTACTTCTCTTAAAAAAGTGCCTGGAGGTTTGGGTTCGATTCCCAACAAAGACCTTGGCTGTTTTCACTACAAAGAATAAAAATTAATTGTCGGTGGGGCTGCTCAGTGATGTAGACATAGTCACTGTTCGCTGTGCTGTCTTATTTATTTATTTCCAATAACATAGGCCTTCTAGAAATGAAAGCTGCCCCGGTAGACTAGTAGGTAGTAGTAGTAGACTAGTACTTAGCGTACCAATTTAGGGGTGGTTGTTTTCACTCCAAAAAGGATATGTAACTATCTTTCTGCTTTCACCACCTGTCTTATCTCTTCTCTATCCCTTTCTTAAAGAATGTAGCACGGGGGTGAATGTGAAGTTGTTTTATATGCGGACGATACACTCATATACACGGAAGGGTCAACGAACGAAGAGTGTCGAGACAAGTGATTAATGGCATAAATAATGTTAACTCCTGGTTAAAAATGATTAAGTTATAGAGAAGGTAAAAAATATAAAGTATCTTGGATTTATAATAGACCAAGAAATAAAATTTAAGGATCGTATAGAGCACATGTGCAAGAAAATTAGTAGAAAGATTGTTTTTTTTAGGAGAATTAGAAATAAAGTGTCTATAATAACGGCGATAAATATTACGATAATAAAACCGCACTTTAAATACGGATCAACAATATTATATACATGCTGCAAAGAAATACAATTGGAGAGGCTACAAAAGTTACAAAATAAAGCAATGCGGGTTATTCTAAAGTGAAATAGATATACATCAATAAGAGCTATGATTGATACACTTAAATGGCTTAATATTTAACAACGACTTGAATGCAATACTCTTAATATTATAAATAAAGTTGAACATGGTAATGCTCCAGAATAACTATGCGAGCAAATCGAATATGTTGGTGATGTACAAATTCTTAAAAACGGGTCAGAGTTGCTAGGACGGACAATATGGGACATTAAAAGAAATATTTTCTTCTATTAAGATCAAGACATTTAACATTATTCTTCGACTTTTTGGAGTTAGCAGGCAGCTTTTTTAGAGCAAGTCTACTAGTATTGGATGGTACAGTTAAGGAATTTCGTTGTAAGTTTCAAAGACAAAATAACAAGAACCGATTCCAAACGATTAGCATGGACTTTATAGCTTGGATCCTTAATTATTAAGCCTGGTTTCCAGAATAGGTTCAACAAAAGAAGTGTAAAGACACAGTGGGTGATATACGGGTCACTAAACTACTTCGCCCACCATCTTATCCAAGAACTGCATGCGCTTTGTTAGTGGTTATAGAAATATCCTGTATAAAATTTAATTTAGGCTCAAGTAAAATAACAAAATTTGAAACTATATTCAGTTTGTCAAGTCCGTGACCCTTTAAAATCTTCGGATGACATCTTCTATTAGGTTAAGGTTACACCAAGAACTAAATACATGTAAGTCCTTTTGCAGGAGAATAGGGCCAGCCTGACGATTGTATGTCCGAAATACCTTCACGTAGGCTAAAGAATAACGTTTATTATGCCTCCTTTCTTTATGCAGTATTTCTAAATTGTCTAGATCAGCTGTGTGCAAATGATCCAAACAGTACTAATGCAACAGATTTTCTGCCTTTTTTAATATCAGTGTCGTGTGTTATGCGCTGGGTAACTTTTATATAAAATATTTTGTTGCATGAAAAATCCCTATAATAATACCGTGTTAACGGCACGGTTATATGGTCCTTAACGCTTTTTTGGGGCATAATAATACTTCTCATGCAATAAAAAAATACCAGAGTAAACCAAATTTTAATAATAAAATATTTTGTTTGGCTAGATGCTTAGCCAAGGAGATGCAATTTTTCCACCCTACTGATATAATGTTAGACTCTCATGACAGTCCAAGTATTCCTTAACTTTACAGGTTTTCCTAAAGGAAATCTCAAGAATTTTATGCTACAACATGTTCTGTATTGGCTATCATCCCCAAATAATATTTAAGACTTTAGCAATGCATTTAATTTTTCTTGTAATATTAATTGAATATTAATTTATTTTCAACAAAAGATAAAAAGAAGAAAAACCTTAATGAGACTAAAAGTTAACATATATCAACGCTAATTTTTGGAAAACATATTTTAACTAATAAAAAAATATCAAACAAATTTAATAGTATTTAAACTGTTGTATTTTTATTATTTAATTTCAGGTTATTTTATTTAATAAATTAAAGGTTGAATTAAGAAAGAAGAGAAAGAACAAACTGTAACGTCGTTCACATTGGTAAAAAACAGTGTTCCCACTAAAAATCATATTCTGACAATCCTTCTCAATGTGAATGACATTTTACATTTCTTTTCTTTAAAAATTTTTTCCTCTTTCAAATTTCATTAGTGTCTTTGCTAAATTTTTAGTTAGGATGTCAGCAATCATCTCTTGTGTTGGGCAATACTTCAGTAGGATGTCCTTATTGCGTACAACTTCACGGACGTGGTAAAATCTTGGATCAATGTGTTTTGTCCTCTTGTGGAAGACCGAGTTGGAGGCCAGTTTTTCTGCACCCTGGTTATCGACATTAAGAAGAACAGCCTCGCCAAAAGCATAACCAATTGCGTCAAGAAGTCTCTTTAAAAACACTGCCTCCTTAGTCGCCTCTGACATGGCCATATATTCAGCCTCAGTTCTACTGAGAGCCATACCCGATTGTTTTGAAGAAAGCCATGAGACAGGGCAGTCCCCAACGAAAAATATGAATCCGGTATAGGATTTACGATCCAGGGAATTACCTCCCCAATCCGCATCCACGTAGCCTTCCATTAATTCTTAATCATCTTTATCTTCAAATCTATAGTGCCGTGCAAATAGCGCAATATTCTTTTTATGGCTGTCATTTGTTCAGAGTGTGGATTCACATTCCTTTGTGCCAGTTTAGTTACCGAATGGAGAATGTCTGGCCTGGTTGTAATGGCCAGATACATAAGTGCACCAATGACGGATTGATAGTCTTTCTGAGGTATCTCTTTGCAATTTTCGTCATCACATTTTACTTGAAAATTTGTTTCTAAAGGAGTTGATATGAATTCCACTCCTTTCCGGACTGTTTTAATCCATAAATGGCATATGTATGTATATAGCTTCAATACCTTTTCAGGCGCATTTCTATCAACAAATTCTGGTGGTTGCTTAACGTAAATTTCGTGCTGTATTTCACTATTTAAATATGCTGAACTAATGTCAACTTGGTGAAGGTGCATTTTCCACTGCACAGCAATTGCCATCACTCAGCGAATAGTAGAACACCTAGCAACCGGAACATGTTTCGCTGTAGTCAATGCCCAGCCTTTGGCTGCACCCCTTAGCTACGAGTCGTGCCTTAAAGCGCTCTATATTACCATGATTGTCCCATTTTTTACAGCAAAAATCCATTTTGTATCGATAACCCTAGCCCCAACCGGACGATTTACCAACGACCAAGTTTCATTTTTCTCTAAAGATGTCATCTCATTCTGCATTGTTTCGTACCATCTTTTGCGGTTTGCGCCTTGAAGGAAGAGCTTCCTCAACAGTACTAGGGACGCTTTCACTTTTTTTTTTTTTTTTTTTTTTTTAAAGAGAAGTAGCACTTCAGGCAACAATGCCTATTTAGTCAAGTACCGTGCTACCTTCTTTAGGAAAGGGATAGAGAAGATACACAGGTGTTGAAAGTAGAAGGATAGTCGGAAATTAACTGCCGTATAAAGACATCACAGCGGCCAGTGACTATGCCTTCATCGTTGAGCAGTCCCACCGACAGCCAATTTTTTATTTTGTAGTGAAAAAACCAAGGTCTTCGTTGGGAATCGAACCCACAACCCCCATACTGACAAGCTAGTACATTACCTACTAACCTACAGGGGCACCTGTAGGTGCCATGTTATTGAGCTGAGCCTTACGTGGTCTACCACGCTTACCAGTTCTAATTAATTTTGGCCTACCCGGAGAGCCAGAAGGATCAGTCTCTTTCTTATTGTTAACCTCTATGACATTTTCATCTTCTTCTACAGTCGCGAACCCCATAAAGTCATTGTTTTCATCATCAGAATTATTATCTTGATCTGTCGTAGAAAGAGACTCTGTTTCTTTTAAAACAACATCTTCACTATGCTGTTCGTTATTATCCAAAATTAGTATTATATAATTATATTATATAATCCTTTGAACCTTTATTAAAATCAGTTTCATCAAACAAGACATCTCGGCGTTCAACAATGTTGCGACTATTCTTGCTGTTTTATCATTGGCCTTTGACACTTGTGAGTACCCAACCATAATAAACTCTTCACCTTTAGCCTCAAATTTTCCGCCACTCTTATTTTTATTTAAAGCCACCGCATACAAGCCAAATGTTCTTAAATGTTGGTCCGTCCACATTTTATATGGCGTTTTACCTTTAAGTATTTTTGTCAGGCAACGAGCCATTTCGACCAAAGTATGGTGGATTCGTTCTGCTATACCATTTTGCAGTGGGGTATGTGGTACCGTAAGTTGTCTGGCAACACCGTTGTCGCTTCTCAGATCCATTATTTTGCGATTTGTTTGTGTTTCAACGTGCTGCTTAAACACTTTAAATGTTGAAAAAACTTCACTTTTAGCCTTTATAAAATATATGAAAACTCGACGCAAATAATCTATAAATGTGACAAAGTAGCTTGCACCTCCAATAGATTTCAAACTAAAAGGGCCACATACGTCGCTATGTATTATTTCTAGCAAATCGTTTGTTCTTGATGTTGTTTCTCTGGGGAATGGAGTAACATGAATTTTACAACACATACAAGTTCTACGTTGGCATAGTTGTCTGTCATCTTTCAAAACTGTGCCGTTTACCATCTGCTTTCTGTATATATCGGTTAAAGAATCATAATTCAAGTGACCAAGTCTGTTGTGCCACAGTTGATTGGTGTTGATAGATGTAAATAATCTTTTGAATCTATTTTCAAACAAAAATAAATTATTATATTTAGACGCTTTCAGTATTGTTTTGCCTTTGGCTGTCTTAACTTCAGCAGAATCTTTACTGAACAACACGTTCAAGCCATTATCAACAATGCGACCAACTGAAACGAAATTCATATTTAATTCGGGAGAATATAAAACATTTTGTAATTTAATTTTCTCATTATTATTTTCCATTTCACCGTTGCCTTTTCCTTTTGCCAAAATATATATATCAGCTTCAAATCAAATTTCTTACTCATGCTCAATAAAATTTGTAAATAATTTCCGCTCACAGCACATTTGTGAAGTTGCACCACTGTCGATGCACCATTGCGTATTCTTTCGTTTTCAGAGCATGTAATAAATGTTGCTGTTTTTTATTTGATTTTGTGCACTTGTTTGCAAAGTGTTTGCAAATTCGCCGTAATTATAACATTTGCCTTTCATTTTGCCCTGTTTGTATCTGTGTTCTTTTCTAAATGTATTGTCTTTAAGCACGGTTTTCATACTAAACGCTTGTTGCATGCACGTGATTCTATGACTACAACGTAATGCTCATACTCTTGTGGCAAACTAGACAGCAACACAATTACCAACAACTCATCTTGGATGATTATTTTCGTCTCTGCTAACTTTTCAGACAGTTCTGTAAATTCATTCACATGCTGACTAATATTTCCACCCTCTGGCATCGTTTGATTTATTAGACGTTTATATAGCGTTGCCTTTTGCAGTGGGCCTCTTGGCTTGTAGGCTTTTTCTAAACTTTTCCATGCGTTATATAATGTTTCGCTTTTTTTAACAAAATTTAACTGTGATGGTTTTAACCAAAGCGTTATCGTGGCAAGAGCTTTCTCATCTTCTTCTTTCCACATTTTTTTAGCTGCGTCACCTATAGCATCCTCCTTTTTAATAGCGCCAGATACGTGTTCCCCCCAACCACTGTATATCAACACACTTCGCATATGTACGCTCCAGTTACCATCTTCTCTATCTGGTATAATGACGCCATTTCTCTTTAGTAAAAATTTTAATTATTTTTCATCCAACCAGACCTTTGTTCTGGGCCCATAACCTCTTGTATTTTTATTATTTAATTTCAGTAAAACAAATTAAATAAATTAAAGGTTGAATTTTGTATGAAAAGAATCCGCGCTTGTGAACAGTTAAGAAGAAAAAGAACAAACTTTTACGTCGTTCACGTTGGTAAAAAAACAGCGTTGCCACTAAAATTCATATTCTGACATAAACAAATGCTTATTACTATTCTCCACGTTTCGCAGTTGGGCCAATCAATGAAGCACGATAAATTCTCTTCAAAAAAATCTTTTTAATAATAAATCTAAACGAAACAAAAGGAATTCGTAATTAATAAAAAAAAGTACTCGATATGAATGAGATTTATAATCGAATGGTAAATCCGTTAGAATCATTGGAATACGCGAAAACAAGACATTGTCTTCTTTATGTTTTCCCTCACTGATTGTTTACGTTCATTAGCATTTTTTACACCCAGTCCTGTTAAACTGCACAATCGAGGTTAAAGATTACGTAGCATGATGACAACTGATCTAACTTTTAACTGCAAATTGTGAGGTGGTAGTTCGGACAATGAATTTCAAAACTATGTGGGATAGTTGACTATGCCATTCTGATTTACAATGGTGTCAACTGCTTTCAAGGAAACATTAACATCATCGTCATCTTTATTTTTCGTCGCCAATATTGCTCGTTAATCCATCTATTTATGGTTATTGAACTGTTGTGCTATATCTCGAAAAACGCGCTGAATAAGCTTTTTTTTGAGTCTGCTATGTGACAGAAATCTGTGGATAATGTGATAAATCCAGTCAAGGTATACACTGTGACTTTAGCATTTCCAATGCTTCGAAAACACATTTACAGTTTCATTTTGTTGTAAAAATACTCTCATATAAGTTATTAGTTTGATTGTCTTTACGTGCGGCCACAAATTTTATGATTTTTGAAATGCGTTTAGTTTATCAGCGACAGTTGATCTGGAAATATGTCGGGGAAGAGTCTGGTGAAAATCACCTAACGACAGAATCATGGCTCCAACAAAAATATTTGGTTGTCACGAAAATTTTTCAGCCTTCTGTCCAGTGCCTCCCAGAGTGGCTTATTATGGGACATTGTGCATTCGTCTCAAATTAATTTTCATACCTGTAGGATCTTGGCCCTTGCGCTATCTTTGGCAATATTGCAAATTCATGTTTCGTTGATTTGTATATTCAATGTGACTCTACGCAGCTATTCCAGATAAAGCTAATGCTAGGGCTGCATCATTTTTCTATCTGATCCCCGCCAAAAGCAAAACAATAAAATTAAGAACGTTTTTCCTGTTTCTCCGGAGCATCAAGGAAGCTAATTAGACAAGACCCACTGTTCACAACTTCTCTCAAAGTGTCGTACAAATTTCTTTTTTGCTGAGTTTATTGTGGAACATTTATACGAACTGTTTTGGCCAATGCTGCTTTAGTGCCGTACTGTTGTTCTCTTTGTAACTTGTGACGACCAAGTGTCATTTTTAAACGACTACAGCTATGAACATTTTGTATTGGAAAATTAAGTTATAGTTTTCAGTATTTTCCATAACTTATTATTTCTATTTATCAACTTAAAAGTGCACTATAGCTGAAATTGCGGCAAAAAATACTTCCCGACAAGCTGGCTTAACCAAATTTGGTGTGTAGACTTCTAACGATAAAAATATCGATTTTAAAAAAATATTGGCAGGCCACGCCCCCTTTTTTTTTAAAGTGGTGGCAAATGTACTTCCCGCCAATCTAGCTTCACCAAAATGGTTATACGGACTTCTAATGACAAAAAGTGTGACTTGAGAAAAAATGGGCGAGCTACACCCTCTTTTTCCAAAACAATGGAAAATAGTACTTCCTGGCAAGATACCGTCACCAAAATGGTTGTACAGACTTCTACTGACAAAAAAAAACTTGAAAAAAATGGGAGGTCCACGCCCACTATAAAAAAATATTTATTGGTACCAAGAAATTAATTTATTTTTAAGTTCACAAATTTATAATTTTCAAAAAGTTGTGTAAATGTTTGTATATATTAATCTTAAACTAATAAATTAATGGATACATATTCTCAAAAGATAAAGGGCTTAATTAATCATGGTCTGTTTCTTCGTTTTCATCCGCTTCTAATTCCAATGAATAATTATTTAACGACTCTAAGCTTACATCTGCATCAGAACTATAATTGCAGCTGGAGGCTTCTTGAGATGTTGATGGTAATAAAAGTTCTGGTGGTAATTCGGGCATTTTAAAAAGATCAATGAATTCTCGAGGAAACGGAAGTTTTTTTAACTATTTATACGTTCTTGCACACATAAACTAGAAATATATGGGTCAGAGCTATCCACGGCTCTATGATACATGTCGAGAATATTGTGCACTTTTGAATCCTTTCGAGCGTGACCAGTTCGATCTTTTTTATAATATTTGTTTCGCGCCTCAGATGCATTTTCTGCAAGACAACCTACGGGTACTACTGAAGCCTCAATTATTTGTGAAGAATGTACTAATATTTTGTGTATTGTGGCAGACATCGAGTACCATTCGCAGTTTTGGAAAAATATTTCACTGGTCTTAATGCAATGGGCACGAAACCTTTGAGCATCAATTTTAAATTCAGAGGAGAGAACAATTAAGATTGTGTACAAATGTTTCAAAAAATCTATATTTATACCAGAATTAGATGCTAAAAGGTCCGTGCGAGAAAATGCTCTTCTAGCTGTGTTGCCATCGTTGGTGTTGCCACTGCCATTTGCTTTCGGCTTATCGACATGAAGACCCATTTGAAGCAAAAACGCTTTTTGAATTTTTTGTTTCTTTTCTGCCAGAATTCTCTTCTCTTCTGTTCCACGAACTTGCCATTTTTTCAAATCTAGCTTGTATGAAAGTTTTAAAACAAACTCGAAACTACGAATCCACGCATGCAGAGGACTTATTCCATATTTCAATACGTCGTCCTTTGCTTCAAAATTAGGAGAATCAAAGTTTCTAGTAGTTCGAAATTGTTTCGGACCTGCATGACAGATCGGGCATTGCTGTGAACTTTTAGTTTCTGTCAACACATTTAAGACTTTTCCATCTATTAATGTCATATATAATTTAATTTTTTTCCCATTACTTAGTCTGTAATATAGTGGTTCCAACTTCTTAATTTGTTCACTTATGTTGTGGTTTTTAGTTAAAATGTGCTCTTTTGTTTCTTTAACAAACTCCACTTTTAAAGGCCTACAAAAGCGTACTGACTGGGGTGTACGGTTTGTCCAAATATTATCACCTGCTGATGAAATTGTTTTTATTGGAGTGACTGATGTCACAAAAAGGGACTGATCGAAGCTTTCCGAAGTATTTTCGACAAATTTTTGTTTAAACAAGCTGTGACCGGTGGAACCATCAAACCCGTAGCTCAAAATTAGGATAGATTCTTCAACATCCATTCCACATAATACTTCATCTTGATATGCAAGAACTCTTTTAGCTGTGTGGTCTACCAAATTTTGCAACGAAACTTCGACTGAGCTTTCATTTGCTTTGATTTCCTCCGGTCTACATTTCAATTTGCTTTTATAAACTTTATCATAAGTCGGATAATTACTACTATTGTGTTTTATGTTTAATTGACGCATATTTAAGTACTGCTTTTTAGTTAAGCCGTTTTCTAACAAAAACATTAGAGCTTCATCAGGTGATACTGGCGTAACTTTTTTATGGCTAGTATTAAGAACTTCTCGAATTTTGGATGGCCGATTTGGAGATTTAGCAACTTGTTGTAGGACAAATTTCAAATCCGTTGCCTGGGACTTTTTGGCAGATACAGAGGCAGCGTGAAGTAATAATTGCGCATTGTCTCCTTGCTGGGAAGCTAATTTGGAAGCTAATCTCCTTTTATTTCTTTCGCTGCTATCCTCATAACTCATTTTTGGTCGCCCGATAACATTAATCTTTTTCGGTATAACAAAGATTGTCTCTAGACTCAACCATTCCTCATTATATTTTCTAAATGCTTTCTCATTTCTGGATTGTTTATCCCATTTAAGTTTGATAAAATTAGATAAGTTACGAGCTTTAGTACATATTAATTTACTTAATTCACTCTCAATTTCGTGTGGAATCTTTCCTTTTATGTAATTCGAAACATTCCTGTTGTTTCTCAACCAAAACTCAAAGATTTCGGAATTTTTGAACCTGAGTGTTTCTACAAAAATATTAAAAATTTGTTCGTTAGCACTCAAATGCATACACTTTTACCATGACATAAAACTTGAGTTTTCTACGACACTTCATAACATTTTTAGTTTTACTCCACGAAAAACGACAAAACTCCTTAGAATTTCACAAAAATATACACACAAAAAAACCACCAAAATATGTACGAAATACAAAGATTTAACAAACTATATTAGTATGTAGTAAAAATTTTGCTTCTTCACTTGTGTTACGCGTGCCAAAAAATTTGTAAACATTAACAGGTGTTTATACATAAAAAGGGTTGCCAGCAGTAAAATTTTCTTTTAGCTTTTACTTATCAATATGTTGGGTATTGAACACCATCAACAAAATTTTAAAAACTTAAAGCTGAAAAATTGACTTTTGGCCGCTAAAATCTCGATTTCGGCCATAGTGCAGTGATAAGTAGAAGTGGACTTTCACTAATAACTCGAAGCAATTCTCGATTTATAGCAAGATTAATAAACAGCAAATCATTTTTATACATCTAAATTTTTCGTGACTTATTATTAAAACTTTATTTATAAAGTTGGAGATGGTATTTATCCTTTGTGGGTTGTTTTGCAGTATAATTAATTATTCACCCCTGAGCTATTAGTTACATATATCAATCTGTTATAAAGAATTTTACCTCTCTTTCTCTATGGTGAGATTAAGATTGCAGTGGTAATTGTTTGTCTACTTCCTTTTAATCTATAATGCATTTTAACAGTGAAATATAAATATTAGTATTTCGTGTTTGTTTCCTTAATAAACGATAAATGCTCCAAAGGGACTTCTTTGTCACTTCAATGAAACACAAGTTTTATTATTGCGTTCACTGTCTTTTAGTTCTGATACCATTTACTGCAAAAGCATTTCTTAGCTATGCAGTTCCGTTACTTTTTCTTTTATTCTTTCTTTTGCTATTAATATACGAATAATTTAGTTTAAAATATTATAATAAGTTTTTTTTCTAAGACTGCCTTTATTTTTTAGTGGCAACAGACTACCATGAAGGGCCGACAATTGTGTTCCCACAAAATCGTTTCCCATCCATTTCCTTTAACCTGTGCGTAACTGCCGCAGTTACTGATTCGACGTTAATCTAGAGTCCACATGCAGCTGTGCTCGCTAATAATTATGATGTCCGCTCTCTGCTCGATAGTAACCTGAGGCGAGATAGCGTGCACCACTCTTCCTCGATGTATGCTCGCCTGTTATATTTTTAGTTGTGTTCTATTTTTACAGCTCCTTGAACAAGGTATGTGTTATAACGTTGCATTGTCGAAGTTCTTGGAACATCCTGCTCTTCTTGATTCTTACGGATTTCAATCGAGCGCCTTTTGAGTTATGGTGTCAGTACCTTTTCTAAGCGTGTGTCCTGTCGATTCACATTTTCTTTTCTTGATTTCCATCATTATGGATTCTTCACTTGTCCTTTGCCATAAATTAATGTTTGATATTCTGTTTCCAAAATATTATACCTATGATTCTGAGGCAGTTACTGTGTGATGTTGTTGCAGATTAATCAAGTTTCGCATCCGTAGAGCATGTTGGACTTTACACATGCGTTGAATAATCTTAAATTTACTTTCGTCGACAAGCGACTGTTCTTCCATACGGCCATAGTTTTGCAAATGCTGCTTTCGCCATGATAAGTCTGTGCTTCACGTCTGCTTCTGCTCCTCATCATCTGTAGTCATTATACTTCCTAGATAGCAGAAGTTGTCTACGAAATCGACTGTTTGTTGTTGTATGATGATGTGCTGTGTGTTCGTGGTGTTAATCTTAATGGCCCATGTTGTTCTTGACGTTTATCTGTAGTCCTGCAGTTGCAGCTAGCTTTACAAAATGGTCTACCTTATTTTGCATGTCGCTGACTTTGTGGGATAGTAGAGAGACGTCGTCCGCGAAGTCTTCTAGTTGACGTGTTAAGCTTTAAGTTGTCTCTGTTCTTTTTGCACAGACTTCTTCCATTATGAATAGGAGTGGCGAGAGTGGTCAACCTTGTTTGACGTCAGTGTTGGAATTGAATGGCTGGTCTGCCAACTAAATATGTGGTATTGAGCCATTTGAAAGCATTCCAATAAATTGCTCTTTTATCATACCGGAATAGATTCTATCGGCGTAATCAGGTTCTTCATTTTTTTTCTTCTACATTTTCTTTATAAATCTGATCTGTGTCGAGTCATAAATTGAACTGGTTTTCTCGTCCAGTGCTCAGTGGTTGTCTAAGGTTTCCAACTATTTTTTTTTTTAATTTTGCTTATGTTACGTCTGTCGATTTTCTGAAATACTCTCTCT
This sequence comes from Trichopoda pennipes, assembly GCA_030448955.1. Classification (NCBI taxonomy): domain Eukaryota; kingdom Metazoa; phylum Arthropoda; class Insecta; order Diptera; family Tachinidae; genus Trichopoda; species Trichopoda pennipes. Next base: position 1,072,914 of record JASKUP010000147.1, on the reverse strand, counting down.
TTCCTCAATGCTATCCAAGTTGCAACACGTAGCACCATATCAAAGGGCTTCTTGAAGTCGATAAGCAATAAATACAGAGGGTACGCCAAGCCAGTGATTGTTCGATTATTATGCGTAGAGTGTTGGCTTGGTCTACGCAGCTATTGTTTGGCCGGAATCCTGTTTTTCCTTTCTCAAGTTGTCGATGCTTTTATCATGTAGCCTCATTTGAATTATTGTTGCAGTTATTTTGTAGATGGTGTTAAACAGAGTTATTCCTTTCCAGTTGTTACAACCTGTCAAATCATCTTTCTTTGGTAACTTTACAACGATGCCTTTCTGCCACCTAGTGGCAATCTTTTCTTCGACCCATATTTCTGCGATAAGTGGTTGTAGAAGAAGGCCAGCGTGCTACATTCTTTAGGAAAGGGATAGAGAAGAGATAAGACAGGTGGTGATAGTAGAAGGATAGTTACATAGCCTTCAAGCTCTTATTTTTGTAGTGAAAATAACCATCCCTAGATTGCTAGGCTAAGTGAACTAGCCTAGTAGGTAGTCTTTCTAGAAGGTTCATGGTATCGGAAATTAATTGTCGTATAAGACAGCACAGTGACCAGTGACTACGCCTTCATAACTGAGCAGCCCTACCGACATTCAATTTTTTTTTCTAGTGAAAACAGCCCAGGTCTTTGTTGGAAATCGAACCAACAACCCCCAGACTGATAAGCTAGTACAATACCTACTATCCTACAGGGGCACCTCTAATTAATTTATTAAACAAATATTTTTATTGAATATGTACTAATCTTTTAAACAAAAAATTATTTGTTTTTGTAAAATATGAGAAATAATTTCCTGAAGAAGCTTTCCACAGGAAAGCGCAATATTGAAAAAATAAATCGTTAAATTTAAAAAAGGACGAATAAAACTGAAAATAATAATTAAACAAATATTTTTATGAAAATTGTGAATTTAATTCTTTGTAGCTTTCTTGCTATAAGCGTTCAAAGTAATATTTCCCAAGTATACGAAATAAGTTGTCAATTTCTTTATATTAAATAATTTTTTTATAAATGTTTCTTTTTAGATTGCTGATGAAGCTTTAGTGTGGGATGATTCGGCATTAACTATTACCATTAATCCCATGCAAAGTGATGTTGTTTCAGAAGGCAGTTCAGACTCTGAAAATTCAGACTCCGATGATGAAGATTGTAAGTCATTTCTATAAAATTGTTAATTTACCCTTTTTGTAGACAACTTTTTGCTGACTTATATATAGGCACAAGTGTAATTTTAAAAGAAACTGCTATATTATTTATAAATTTGAGGTTAGGAAGTAAATTTGTTTTAATATACACAATTTTATTTTTGACAACTTCAGTTTTATTGATGCCAATGTGCTCTTTTCACAAACTTTTGAAGCACAAATATTGGCTTTGTAGTCTTTTAAATGACCGTATAGATAATAATCCAGTGACGTTAAATCATAAAATCGAGGCGATCAATTGATAAAAATCTTAAAGTTTGAAAAATGTACTAAATTAGTTCCCAGTTCAGATCTTCGAGCACTTGCACATAAATCAAAATTTTAAATAAAAAGTGTAAAAAGACAAAAATAATGGCAACTGACATACAACACTTATGGTCAAGAAATGTTTATTTAATTTTCATTCCTTTAATTTGAATGCAACCAACATTAAATTTGTTAACCTAATGTCCATCAATTTATATTATATACAGTCAGAATCAAAATTTTGAATTCATCTGATTGTTTCATATGAAATATACATTTCAAAATAGTTTCAAATTAAGTTTAATATTTATTCCTTTTTTATTATACATATTTTTTATAAATTTAATGGAGTCAAAAACTAAAAAATGTTAAAAATTAGTATGGGAAAACGCCATATTTTATATGCTTTCAAAAATCATAAATATGTATTTAATATTTTGTTATTATTCGATTAAATCTTATTCGATTAAACCTCAGTCGAATAAACCTTATTCGATTTACCCTTATTAGATTAATACTTATTTGTTTAAAACTTATTCGATTAAGTCTTATTTGATTAAATCTTATTCGATTAAACTTTATTTGATTCGATTAAAGTTTATTCGATTAAAACTTTGTCTGCTAAAACCTTTTCGATTAAGTCTTACTCGGTTAAACCTTATTAGATTAGATTATTCAATTAAAACTTAGTCGACTAAAACTTATTCTATTAAACCTTATTAGATTAAATTATATTCGGTTAAACCTTATTTGATTAAAGCTTATTCGACTAAAACTTAGTCAAGTAAACCTTAATCGATTAAACCTTATTTGATTAAACCTTATTCGATTAAACTTTATTCGATTAAACATTATTCGAATAAACCTTATTCAATTAAACCTTAATCGAGTATTAGATTAAACATTATTCGAAGAAACCTTATTCGAATAAAATTGATTTATTAAATTTTTTTTTTTTTGTTAAAGAGAAAAATTTTTTTATTACATAAAATAATAGAATAAATATATTTTTTAATTGTGTTTTCGGTTTTTAATTTCTTAAAAAAGATGTTTATTTACAATTTTATATGTAATTTCTTTTTAATAAAAAAAGTGTATAAGCATTTTTTTATTTACAAAAAAAAATTTTATTATTTAAATAAAAGTTAACATTGCATAAAATATATTGTATTTTATATAAATAATTGCTTTACGGTATACTGAATTTTGATACTGACTGTATATACAAATACATTAATGTTGATAATAAAAAGAGTACATTTCTTTTTTTCTTGTATTTGTAGTAGCAAAAGCACGATTCGCCAATGTCAACCAACTAGAATGGGATAACTCCAACATGTTTATTACGGCCGTAAATTAAATACAAATACACTCATACACAAGCAGCTTAAAATAAAGAGTAAATCTAAAAAAAAAACAAAAACAAACAACTTAATACAGAAATCTTTATTTTTAAGAACAAAAACAAAACATATATAAAGCAAAAATATATAAAAAATAAATGATAAAAAAATTTGTTTTGGTCGGCGCGTCTGATCATTAAATACTGTATACCAATGCAGAGGCAGGCATTCATTCTCATGTGCAAGCGATCACGAACTTGCGGCTGCTGCAGGATCTTAGTTTTTTTATTTTAAGAGCTGATTTATTTTACAGTTTATAGTTTTTCTCTTTATCTATTTACACAAAGTTATCACGCGTAACAAATTACTTATTTTATTATTGAGGCTTTTGGAACTTTTAATTTTTGCTTGATAATAAAAAAGTGTTACATAATTTATAATTTTATTTTTTTTTTGGAAACGGCGAAATGACAGAAATACAGAAAAAATGTATTAATAAATAAATACTTTTATAAAGAAAGCATTATAAGAATCAGTAATTGCAATTGCTTGGTGTAAAGTAAATTAAACTGTTTAAAACTGTTTCAAAAAATTATTTTGTGTCGTAACTCTTCTTTGATATTTTTTTGCTTTGCCATAATTTTATTAATAACTATTAATCTTGTTTCTCTACTCTCTTTCGTTGAAAGATAAATTTCATTGCCCTGTGCAAAACGGCTTAGGTTAAATTTCTTAAAGTTTTGTTATTTTTTATATGCTGTAATAACGAATGCGAACCCAGTACCCAGAACTAACGTGTTAAGAAAATATTCAACACCATAAATACTATTTTTTCTTTACACAGTACAACACATGATTTTCATTTCTGAGAATTGCAGGGTAAAGTAGCCGCAAAAATAAAACTTCTTCGTCATTGGGCCCATTTAATAGGCATACAAATTTTTGTGTCTTTTTCGTATCCGATGTGCTGATGTGGAGTTTAAGCAACGTGGTAGTTGCGGCTTAAATGAAAACCTATTCTATCCGATGTGCTGATGTGGAGTTTAGACAGTCTTCGGCTCTCAAGCAAGGAGTGGGGATACGACTCTGCTTGCTGTGTTGCTGAAATTGGGACTTGGGGTATGTCAGGCGCCTCGGAGACGTTGGTAGATGCGCTGTATTTATCCAGTGGTAAGACCACAATCAGGTTAGAAACTGACGTTTAATTGGATGTAGCATAGTCACCTAGAAGGAGAAGGAGTAACGTCGAAGCTGTGGTTAAAACCGAAACTTAACCGATGTGCTGATGTAGAGTTTAAACAGTCTCCGTCTCTCAAGCAAGGACTGAGGCACGACCCTGCTTGCTGTGCTTCTAAAATTGGCACTCGGGATGTGCCATGAACTTCGGGGGCGTTGGTAGATGCATTGTATTCACCCAGTGGTAATATTACAATCAGATTAGGAACTGACGTTAAATTGGAAGAAGCAATTCTCCTAGAAGGAGAAGGAGTAAAGTGGTAATTGTGGCTTAAACCGAAACCTATCCGATGTGCTGAGCGGAGACACGACCCTCCTTGCTGTGTTTTTGAAATTGACACTAGAGTTGTGCCATGCGCCTCGGAGACGTTGGTAGATGCTTTGTATTTATGCAGTGGTAAGACCACAATGAGATTAGGAACTGACGTTAATTGGAAGAAGCATAGTCACCTAGAAAGAGTAACGTCGAAGCTGTGGTTTAAACCGAAACCTATTTGATGTGCTGATATGGAGTTTAGACAGTCTCCGACTCTCAAGCAAGGAATGAGGCACGACCCTGCTTTGTGTGCTTCTCGTGATGTGTCATGAACTTCGGGAGCATTGTATTCACCCAGCGATAATGCCACAGTCAGATTAGGAACTGACGTTTAATTGGAAAAAGCGATTCTCCTAGAAAGAGAAGAAGTAAAGTGGTAATTGTGGTTTAAACCGAAACTTATCCAATGTGCTAACGTGGAGTTTAGACTGTCGCCGGCTCTCCAGCAAGGAGTGGACACAACACGACTCTGCTTGCTGTGTTTCTAAAATTGCCACTCGAGGTGTGCCATGCGCCTTGGGGATGTTGGTAAATGCATTTATTCTTGAACTTTTCCGCAATATTTAATTTTTGTCATGGAAGAAGTTTAGTTACCTAGAATATTCTTGACTGAAGCGAGATTTTTTAATAAAAGTTTTTATTCATTTTAAATCATTTTTTCAAAAATGTTCTTAAAATAATTTTGTTTTTATGTAAAGAAAACTGGTGATATTTCTGAACAAATATCAACATTAAAGCCTGTTCATAACAATGTACTTTTGGTTCACGACATGCGGCATTATTGTGAACAAACGAAAAACTTCCACAGAGAAATTAGATCCAAATTTTATTTCTCAACTGGCTGAAGTAATTGCCACGCTTCGTCAGAATGACAAGTACGCATACGTACAAACGAAAATTGTTGAACATTTTGCCGATAGCGAACAGCGTCGACTCAATCGGCTATTGTCCGAAAAAACCATCCGAATTATATTTTGAAATGAAACCATTTGCTAGAAATACGACGATAAATGGTTTGGAGAGCAAACGCTTGCCAGACTTTGTGCAACCGGGACAGCTTTCACCAGAAAAGTTAACAGCTGCCAAAAAAGAATTTGAATCTTTAATTACATACGGTATATGTCCGCCTTCTAATAGCAACTAGTCATGCTCGTTACACCTATTTAAAAAAAATGACGGAACCTGGAGACCATGTGGTAATTACCGTGCATTTAACGCCCAGATCTTAGCACCTTAGAACAAATTTGAGAGCAAACCATTTTTTTATTTTTAAAATAGATTTGCAAAAAGCTTTCCATCAAGTTCCAACACATTCAGATGATGTACTGAAAACAGCTCTACTTGAATTATACAAATTCAAATGTATGACATTTAACATACAGGCATGTTCTTGAAATCACATACTTTCAAATCACATGCGGTTTTAAAATCACACTTGTGTTTTTATGCTGTTCTGTAAATCACACTGTTTTTGTAGTTTTCGATGTGATTTTACTTTCCTGAAAGCACAAGAAAACAGCTGATTTACCTGACAAACACAAAAATTGAAAACACAAAAGCAAATAAAAAATGTTCAGTAAAAAAGGTGCCCTTACAATTTTCTAAATTTTAAAGTGTTTGTTTTCAATAAAAAGTAATTATGTAACAAAATTAATAAGAAAACATATTGGTTGAATTATTTCAGTAATTTATTTTACAGTTTTCATTGTGATAGTAGCAAAATTACCCTAGTGATTTCAAATTGCAAGTGGCAAACGTGAACGTTTTAAAAGCACATAAATTTGTGCACAGAACACATTTCTTGTGCTTTCAAATCACTTTCATGAAATGTGATTTTCAGAACAGGCCTGATAGTCTAAAATTCAAAGCTGCTCAAATATTCCAAAGGTAAATTAATGAGGTGTTTCGAAGTGTGAATTCGGTAAAAGCGAATTAAAATTGTTGATTCAATAAAAGCCTCTCCACTTAGAATATGCCAACAGGTTAGAAAAGGCAATGGCAGACGCTCTTTCGCGTATCGGATCCATTAGCAACGTGGTGACTACTCTGGTATAGCCGCCTCCCCAAACAGTCGACAGAAAGCTAAACGATATTTTAGGAAATAAAGTTAAAAGCACGCTCATGTTAACAATTACGAAGATCAACAAAAACGCGAGTAGTACACAGAATCGTTCTTCATTTGCCAACAGCACAAACGGAAAGGAACGTAAGTATAACAAAAAACTTTGGCCAGAATGCTGTTATAATCAAAGTAAGCCATGGGTTTCAAAGCCACATGTTTATGTGTAATTACATTCATTTAACCTTTAATAAAGTCATGCAAAGTTTTATTACGTCCATTGTGGTTTATGTTAGATGCTGCTTTACTGCCAAATAGAATCATTGAGTTTGCTATAATTGTTAAATATGAAAGTTCTGCATAAACATTTTACAAAGCCGAACGTTTTAACGGCGTTTAATAGGTCGCTGGCAAATAACTTGTACAAATATAGTTATCTCTTTAAATTTTCTTAATAATGTTATTGACTAGTTCTGGGATCGCTTTTGTCGCTTTGCAAACAGCAAAAATAATTAAAATTAACTAAAATTTAACAAAGATTAAAAAATGTGTGTCATAAAATACTTAAAAAATCATTTTTACATAAAATATGACATTAAATTTTTTTATATTTTATTTATTTTCGAATTTAAAGAAACACAAGATATAAACCAATAACTTATCTAATTCTTAGTTCTTGATAAGCTTGTAATATTCTACACCATTACAGTTTATTAGGTGCTTTTATTTCTCACTTATCTCGCTAACATTCTTTAAGAGAAAAAAACATTTAAATAAATAATAATGTAAATTTAAAATGTTTAATTTGATTTATAACGACTTCTTTAAGTTTAGTTTATATAGAATTTATAACCTCAAAATTATTGCAATAAATTAAGTGATGTGAATATTATAATTTTTTTTTATTGTTTAATGTTTCTGTTAATTGTATATACAAATGTGTTATTTTTTATTTTATTAATACTATTAAGTCAAATGTACTATACTACATAAGGTTTTGTTATAATGTTTTCCACTTACTTTCAACTTAAAACAAAAATCTTTGCTGTCCCTAAATAGAAGTTTAATGTAAAGCAAACAAAAAATAATAAACTTTTTGTTAAGAATTAGTTTATGGTAACAAGCGGCTAGTTGTTAAATGTGTTATGTGCTGCTGTTGAGGCGCCATGAGTTCTGTTTCGTTACTGTGTTTAAGTTAAACTTGGTCGTCGGCGTAGCTAATCCTTCAGCTAACCTAGGTATGTCACACAAATACAAACTTCATCAAATCAATACAACAACAACAACAAAATCATCAACGCTCACTACGCCGAAGATATTCTTTCCAGCTCGATCGGTTAAAAAGGTTTTAGCTGCTCTCAACATCAACAAGTCTCCTGGGCCGAATGGCATTCCAGCACTGGTCTTGAAACAGTGCTCTTCGACGCTAGAGTGCGTCCATTAACGCAACAGCTTACTTACATAGTTTCTCTAAGGGGCGCTCTATGGGGGGGACTTGTTAACTTTCCTTTAGGTACAAGTGTGGAACTCCATACAACGATTCGGAGAAAGTAATTCGGTGGAGTGAGCATGATGCACATCTGCTTAAACTTGTTGATTTTGTAAGTGGTGGTGACAATTGTTTAATGTTTATATTGAGTTTTCTCAGGAATCGAACTATACGAGTTGGTATAGATATGATTTCATCAAACGAGTTGAAGATTAATTCAGGGGTACCGCAACACCCCGTTCTTTTTTATACTCCATTTCTTATTTTTCTAAATGGCCTTCCTTGTCAAACGTTCAACCCTATATACCCTTTCACAGAGGGCGGTGTGTTTAGAAATGATGATTCTGATATTATGGGTGATATACATATGTGTTTAGAAATCGGAAGCTCTTGATCTTGGCATAAAAATGCAATGTGATGTTTCAGGTTGTTAAACGAGCTTTCAAGTGCCCCGGTTTTCTAAAACGGTGTCAAAGATACTTTACTCCGTCCGATTGATTGATTGATTTATTGGCCAGTGATACGCACTACGCATTACAAGGAAAAATCGTTTTCTAGCAGATTAGTTCGTATGTTGAATAAACTCCCTACTCCCCTTTACTGTCACCTTCAATGAAGGAAAATTCAAATCGAATGTTCACCAACACTACTTCCTTTTTCATCCTCCCCATAATCTAATTTCCTTGTTTTGGTACAATCCATTGCATGAGTAGGAGTCATCCCTGAGTGCTTGTTCGAGAAAAAAATCTGGAGGTAAATATCATTCTCTAATTGCCCATTTTCAACCTTGTCTGCCACTATTTACAGAGCCCTTAATCCGCCCGTCGGACCCTATCGGCGACAATAATCCCAAACACAACAATTTTTCACACATATTCACTTCTTATCAACACTTTATTCATACATTTTTCCTTTTATTTAAAACTATACATTTTATTTATTTCTACTCTAACGAAGCACTCTCTTTCGCTCTAAAAAGCGTCTTTCGACTTGTCGTTTGTTTGCTTGTAACGTAAGTAAAGTTTCCATTGTCAAATTAATGCGCTATCTTATCAACAAAACCTTAAATTAATCGCAAAAATTTAAGAAAAATAAACGCTAAAATAAATTATATCGGGGTTTTCAACAACACGTTTTTTTCAACATCAACGTATTCATAGTAGATGCATTGGCAATTGCTACAATGAATTCAATTTCGCACGAAAATTGCATTAAAATAATTAAAATCTACTATGAAAATGGTGGTTCCGTTGAGTTACATTTCGTAAAATTCGTGATATTTTCGGACAAAATGTACGAACAGCAACGCGTGTTCGACTGGGTCGTTCAACAGAAAACATCGCAACCGTCAGCCACAGATTTGAAGCAGAACCAATTCGTCCAAAATCACCACATGGCGACTATTGCATAAGGATTTTACTTTGAAGCCTTACAAGGTTCAAATGGTACAGGAATTGAAGCCGACCGACCATTCACATCGCCGTAGATTCGCTCAATTCATTCAGACGAAGACCAGTTTGACTTGTCAGGGTATGTCAACAAGCAAAATTGCCGCATTTTGGTTTCTGAAAATCCTAGAGCGATTATTGAGAAGCCTGTGCATGCTTATCGTCTCAGTACATGGTGCGTGATTTGGTCTGGAGGCGTGATTGGGCCGTTTTTGGTTCGCGCTATCGCGAGATGCTAACAACTTAACTTTGGCCTATTATTGACGCGTGGATATCACTGAAATCTGGTTTTAACAGGGCAGTGACACATGTCACACAGCGAATGAAACGATCATTTATTGCAAAGCAAATTTCCCGTTAGCGTTATTTCACGACAATCAGGAGTTAAGTGGCCATCCAGATCGTGCAATTTAACACTACTCCATTTTTTTGTGCGACTAAGTTACGGACAGAGTTTATACGGTGCCAATCGAATCAATTTCAGTCTTAAAACTAAAAATCCATGATGTGCCAAAAAGTGATTAAAACTTTCGTAATTGCGAAACTTTTCTCTTCGTAATACAATAAAAATTTGAATCATCTTAATCTAAATTTTTTGTTTTTCTTCTTGAAAACCCTTTTGCTAAAAATAATACTACTCTGTTCGAACTTGTAAAAAAGCACAGAAAAAAGTTATATCGCGCCAGAATATCAATTTCAGAATATAAGACGAAAGCAGCAAACGTTCTGATGTGGATCGTTACTTAGATATTTTGAAGCAATGCAAAGAATTCCAATTAACAAAAGTGAAGCTTTTACGTAATCCTAATTGTTTCGATTGTGTGTCTAGTGTTATATAGAAATTCGAAATAAAGTTGTTGTTATATGCGTGATAAAATTTACGTCGGTACCTAGCATGTGTATGCCATAACTCGACGGTGGTCAAACCACTTGGGCGATATAATGCGTTCGCCGTGCCCTAGGAAGCCGAAAACTAATTTCTAGCAACAGGTTAATCCTAGCAATTGCAATTTCGAAGGTTTCGAAGCAGGGTCGCCAACCACCACACCTTGCTGAAGAGCTGGAGACTATCCAACTCCTGGTCTAGGACAAATGACAAGCATGCTCACTGGATCCGGATCATTCACACCTATTGGTCTCAGTAAAGGTGAGATGATCCTGGCCTCTTATACAAAATTCATGAGGGCCGCGGTTATAAATAAAAATCGGTTCAAATGACGGCATTCAGAAATCCAAAAGACTGTCACGAAATAAACCGGCATACGCCACACTATACAACGGTGTTTGGCTGTGTTGAAAAATCGATTTCGTTGCATCCTTGGTTCACAAGGTCTCCACTTAAGTCCGGAGCAGACAATAAAAATTATTAATGCTTGTTGCGCCATGCACAACATTAGCATAAAGTACATGTGCGTCGAAAAACCTATAGGTGAATCAGCAATTGGAGAAAGTAGTATAACAAGCGAGGATGTAGAAGGTAAAGAAGACGAGAGTACTGCATGTTGAATGATAGCAATAAATCTAAAATTTAACGTTTTGACAAATTGTATTTGTATATGAATCAATGTATTCCTAAAAGTTTCGAGATTAAACCTACCACGCACCACCGCCATGAAACACTAAGAATCTGATTAGAGTTAAAAATAGAAAGAACAAGTTATACAAAATGTATAGAAAGTCTGGTTCATTTATTGACTGCGCCAAGTATTCTGTTTGTCGTGCTCAATATAATTCGATTAATCAATCGTTTTACTCTGCTTACGTAAAGGTGAGATGAAATTAAAATCGAAACAATTTTAAATAGAATCCAAGAGCGTTCTACACGTTTGTTAACTTCACACAAAAGATCAATGGCATTTCCCTTTTATGAAGTATAAAAATTTTTAATATGATAATGAGCTGACACTAAGTAACTTGTTTGCAGATTTCATTTTTACCACCCATTCCGATAAAATTTTTGATGAATTCAGCTCTTATCAACTATCAGAAATGCCATGTCGGGCTATATCAATTCCATTTCTTGATGAATTAACAGTTTTGAGCAGTTTAAAAAAGCTTAAATTTTCGTATAAATATGATCCGGATGATGTACCGAGTTGCATTCTTTTATTATTCCATTATTTAAATCTAGTTGTAGGAATAATGTAGCAAACTACAGAGGTATTGCTAAACTCAGCGCTATGCCTTAACTTTTTGAGAAAATTGTTACTAATCACCTTTCCCATCAAGTATCGTATCGTCTATATTGGTTCCTGCTCAGCATAGTTTTAGAAAGGGCTGTTTAACCGTTGCTAATCTTTTGGAGTTAACAACGCTAGTCCATCGGGGATTTGTTTAACGTAGTCAAAATGATGTTATTTACAGATAAGGTTAACCACAAACTTCTGATAAGGAAAAATATTAATTTTATGGAGTTGAACATTAAAAAGTGCAAATACATGTGTTTCTTCCGAAGAAGTCATACAAACGTGTAGTATATTTTAAGCGGCTACGATCTTGAGAATATGAATGTGGTTTTTTTATATCTTATTATTTTACTGGATAGTAAATTAAATTTTATACAGCATATTTCGTTGGCCACTAACAAAGCACGTCCAGTTCTTAGATACATAAAACGCTGGGTGAAGAGGTTTAGCAACCCACATTCCTCAAAACATCTTTATACTTTTCTTTTGCCAGACCTATTTTGAAATATGGCTCACTAGTTTGGGCTCGAATTTATAAAGTTTATAGTAATAGCATGGAATCGGTGCAAAAGCAGTTCTTGTTATTTTGTCTCTGCGGCTTACAATGAAATCCTTTCTACCACTCTACACTAGTAGACTTGCTCGAATTAAGTTGCCTGCCAACTCTGAAAAGCCGAAGAAAAATGTTAAATATCATGTTTGTTTTAAATTTATTAAAAGAAAATGTCTGTTCAGATTTTTTGATAGGCATTATTTCATTTAACTATTTTTATCCATTAAAGTGTTCATATAAAATTATATTAACTATGATCCGTTTTAGAGAATTTATTACTGAGTTTAATAACTTTATAAACATATTCATTCCAGCTGTCGTCATCAACGTCGCCGTCATTTTACTGTCAACATCATTTTGTTTTAACGTCGTCATCAATTCAATAACAATTCTATAACGGAATGACGATGACGACTTATCCTTCTTCTCAACATATCAAGCACACATCTCTAAATATTTGACAAAACTGTTTGGTTAGTTTATTACTTTTGAACAAAAATTTTATTAAAAATTAAAATCAGCCCAATTCTGTAAAAAAATTCCGCAGGGAATTTTTCATTTTCCGCATTCCTCCTATTCTGTAATAAAATAACTTGGGAATTTGTTCCCTTTTTTTTTGTGCAGGGAAAAAAGTAGGTATACTATAATTTTAAAAACAGGGGAAATCCGCTTTTATTTTTCCCAAACAATTTTAAAAGGAGATAGAGTAAAAATGTAAGTATTTTACTAAAAATAAAAAATAAATAAAAAAACACATTTTAAGGTCCAAAAGCTCAAATAAGCAACAGTTGCAACATTTACTGACCCTTATGCAGAAGAGAATCCTACAATAGTACGTGGGTTTTTTAAAGGAGAACGTGAAGAACTAAAACGCTTCTGGGAAAGAGCAGAAGATGAGCTAAACTCTCTGGGCCCACCAAGCAAAAATATAAATGAATGGAAAAAGGTATGTCTACAAAAATAGTTATACATGCATAGTTATACATACAATTCTCTTGTATGAAAGTGTGGTCTGGCCAAAAAAAAAATGTACGGCAAAAGGCAGCGCAAAACATACAGCAACAAAAGAGTACAGGTGGAGACCTTAATAAAGAATATAAGTTTTCTGCGACTGAAGAAGCTATTTATAATTCAATAGCAATGAAAACTTCAGTTGAAGGTGTCCCTGCAAATATTTTTGGCTTGGAATCACCGAAAAATTTGAAATACACAACCAGCGAACATATTCATGTTTCTATGGAAGAAACCGAAAAAGTAGAAAGTGCATCCAGCAAAACTCCTGGAATGCCAAATTTGGTTTTCAAGAGTAAGAAAAATACTATGAAAGAAAACACGAAATCTTCTGATATATTGTTAGCTGAACTTGCCATATAAAGAGAGTTAGTGGATACAATGAATGAAGTGGTAATGGATGTTAAGGAGCACCAGCTGAGTATTAAGAAAATTTACAGATCTCTTGATAAAACGTATGACTTAAAAAAGAAACATTTTCATCAAATGGAAAATATCGAAAGAGAAAAGCTAAAAGAATGCAACGTCATCACTCTTTCATGGAAAAAATGAGGGCTAGTGAAGTCCAATATAAAAAAACAAACTAGAACTTGAGTTCAACGATCTCACATATAAGCCAAGTTGAATTAAAGATTGTTTTTATATAAAATTATATTAATTGCGAGAAGTGCCTTTTTTTTTTGTTTATGTTTTTGTTTTTTAAATATGTTACTAAATAAAAGAATTTAATGGAAAATAGATTTTATATTGACTTTCCAATAGTATTTCTTATTAATTGAGCTGCGTTGAGATATGTTGTCGAAATTGCCAAATCAATATGATTCTCTACGTTGTCGATTTCTCTCAAAGAATTTTGCTGTTCTTCTCTTACCTTAAAATGTATGCATATATTATGTAGGGCACAGCATACATTAATAATTTAAGCTGCCTTTTCTGGACGGTAATGAAGCTCCCTCGCACCGAGCAGACATCTCCACCTATTCTTCAAAACACCGTTGGTTCGTTCAATAATGTTCCGGCATTTTGAATGGACCTCATTGAACTTCATCTCTTGGGAACCCTCCTCTGGAACACGATGTGGTGTTAGTAGCCAAGGCTCCAAAGGATAACCAGCGTTACCTGTGATGTAGACATTTTGATAAAGGTATTTTCTTTTAGTCGTATGACAAATTTAACCTAAAAGCCAAAAGTTATGAACACCTTCCAGATGCTCTAAATAAGCCCTAACATCGCTATTAGTCCATATAAAAGCATCGTGACAAGCGCCAGGATGAGATGCGTCAACGTAACGAATTCTTAGCTCATTATCCCAAATCTAAGATATTAAAAATGTTTTCATCTGTAGGTTTATAAAATTTTTAACTATACTTACCAACATAGTATTTAAACTGTATTTTCCTTTTCTGTTGTAGAACAAATGCTTGTTTTCAGCAGGAGCAATTATTTGTATATGGGTCCCATCAACGCAGCCGGTAACTCTTGGAATTTTATATTTTTGATAAAAAGCCAAGGCGATTTTTCTTTTTTCTTCTACTGTAGGCATTTTTATCCACGTTGGCAAAGAAGCATTTCAAAAATGTCAACCACTTCTTTTAAAACTTTGCTAAAAGTTGACTGAGCTAACGACACTTCAAAATCATTTCCAACCCCAGTCTGGTATCCGCCTTCGGCAAAAAAACGCAAACAACCACTCAGTTTCACCGTAGGACTAACATCAGATTGTCTCTTGTTAGGCTGATTATGTGATGTTAGCACTTCCATTAAATATGTAAAGGCACTTTTGTTGACTCTGTAGCATTTTTGAAACCTCTTACAAGAAAAATTGGTTACTTTCAATCAAATATTTCTTTAATTTTTACTTACAATGATGGCTCCAACTCAAGCGGATTTGATGCATCGCGCATCTTCCGTCTTACAATTCTTCAATTCTTTGCATGTGTTTATTTTCTTGATCAATTTCCTCCGCTAGCACTTACAAAGCTATACTGTTCATTTTTAATTATTTATTTCAAACAAACACAATTTTATGAATAACAAATTTGGAAAAATTACACCCGTAAATTAATTCACAATTGCGAATAAAATCACAATTACAAAATAAAATGTCAAACACAAATCAGCTGTTTATGAAATTCCCTTCCTCTAATTTACCAAATCCTCAACTTTATAGAATAAGAGAATTTTTCCTAGGGAGCGAAAATTTTAAAAGGGATTTACATAATTATCTTGAATGCGTTTCACTTGTGAGATAGACTTAGACTCGAGTGATGATGAAAATACAAGAAAGCAAAAACCTCATATTAGCACAGAAGCTTCTGAGACAGAAATTCGACATATTTAATTTACCGGACAGCAAGCTAGCAACAATTTCAGTGTATTATTTTAATGATTGTATAATTAATTTTTAGAAACGTTTGAAAGTTACTTTAGAGAACACAAGACTGCTTTTAAATACATATGTCTTAGAAACAATAACACCTTATATGAAAAGCGGCGCAAGGTCAAAATACATTTCCAAAACAACAAAGTTGACAGCTACTTTAAGATTTTTGGCACAAGGATCATACCAGCTAGGTGTTGACAACGATTTCAACTTGGCAATATCGCAACCAATGTTTTCTAAGATTATGTCGGAAACACTGAATCCATTGGAAATGATAGTTTGTCCCCAATGGATTAAATTCGAAATGACGAACAGTGTAAAAATTGATGCAAAATTAAAATTTTTTTAAAAAAATTGAGTTTGCTTGGATTGTACACACATAAAAGTTATTGCCCCAAATAAGGAAGACCAACATTTGAACCTCAACCGCGAAATCTCTGAGGCTGCGTTTTGTGGATCCCATTGAATTGGATATATCCTTCAATAGTTTTGCTTGCACATTACTATGTTTACGTAGTAGTTCGTCATGGCCAAAGCAATTCTGAGTTTTCTTTAATGAGGAATTCCTGTTCTTCCTTTTAGCATTGTTATGTTTTAGTGGCGGCGCTAAAAGTGGAACTGTTAATGGAATTTTGTTGGAACTTAAGTCCACAGCAACTTCCACAGAAGGCACAATAATTGCGGTTGTTTCTACTTCTGCCAGTGATGCACTTTTTTGTGTCTCCACTTACTCATCTATATATATAAAAATTAAGCCCAAAATAGGTGTTCCTTTGTTGTCAGTGTTTGACGTCGGGTTTCCACCAAATTTTCACAGTACCTTCGTAATGGTCGATCACTGGTTTGTGTCTTTGTTTCCTGCTTTTACGCACAATAATGCGTCTACAGTGCGTGTTTGAAACAAGACAAATTTTTCAAAAAAATTAAAATTTTTTTTCCATTGAATACTTCGACTCAATGTTTTCTATCAAATTAAATGTGTGTTTTCGTTTGTACGTTGCTGTGTATGTGTGTGCTTGCATAGAATGCGACGGCAATACAAATTGAAATATGCTCATGTTCATAGCAAGTGGATGTGCAAACAAATAGAGAATTTTGCTTTCCACATTCTGTTGCATTTTGTGTGTGTGTAATTTGCGTGTTCATTTCCAAAACCGAACGTTTTTCAAAGTAATTGTTAAATATTGGGAATGGCGGAATTCCAATTGACCCCTCCATAAAAATGATTACGCTTCCAGATAGTTTTTGCCACTGTGCACAATCAAAACAAGAATTGGTCACAAATGTATTTCCCGGTATTGCACAAAATTTTAGAAACCATGATTGGTTGGGGGAAAGAGCTATATTAGCTGTAAAAAACACATCAATGTTACAATTTTGAATGACATTCTCGGGGAAATTTTTACCTTAAAATCTGTTGACTCTGTTACCAATCAAACCGATGTTGTAAATTATGCAGTCGAATTTTAAAATTCGCTTGAGCTACCTGGACTGCCGCCCCACCGCCTACAAGTGAAAGTTGGTGTTCCAATTATTTTGCTTAGAAATATCTGCCAGCCACGACTTTGTAATGGGACACGTTTAGTCATGAAAATGTAATTGAAGCAAAAATTTTAAAAGAAAAATATATGGGCGAGGATGTGCTGAGAGCACGCATGTATCATCTTCACGTGTTAATAAACCAACTGCTTTGTTTGGCTATACCGCGAACCAAAATCAATCGAAAAATGTCGTATATGTAAAAGCATTGCAATAGAATAAGACGTATTATATAAGCGCACAAAAATATTGAATTGTGAAAAAGATAAAATTATTAAAAAAAACTAAAATTGTGTTCTTTCTGATTAATTTTCTTAAATGATCGAATTTTTTGGGGAACAAATGACTTGCAAAGCAGTCACGGGCACGCTAGTTGGATATATTTCTGAGCGGGGCTCCCTTAACTGCTCCCTCAGGGTTCAGTTGCTTTTGAAACTGTAGCCGATTTGCCACAGCTTCCTCTAGCGGGCTAAAATCAAACTGCTTAAAAATCCCTACATCCGTTGCATTACACTCAGCTTTGTTGGCAATCATTTTTTTTCACTTTAAACTTCAAGTCTCGCCAAACCTATTAAGGAATTTATTTCTTTAATATTCCTAAACGTGTCGGCGTGCCAAGAAAATTTAACACTTTTGAGTTAAGTTCTTCTGCTACTCTTCCAGTAATTTCTGAAACTAATTGCGTTGAAGTTGTTATTTAAAATTTTTCTGTTTTTTCCATTTTCAATTTAATTTCAAATAAACTTAAGTCGTTATGAAAAATGACTCCGACAAGTTCAAAGTCGTTTAAAAACAATATCGTCGTCATACTTTCTTGTAGAATGCAAATTCTATGTTGACAGTCTTCGATAATATTCAACAATGACAACCGGAATAACGATTTGAAAAAAATAACAACGCAAAACGATATCGTTTTGTTTTAATGTTGACAACTGGAATAAGGGTGATTGATTTTTCTTTAAATGTAAATGCTTTAAAAGTCATCTAATTTTATATTTAAATAACTACATTTAAGTTTTATGTTGTAGTATTGGCGGCTGTTCTGCGATTCGAATCAAAATTTTCTCCGTCTGGCAGCTTTGGTATTCTGTGTTCCGATTCCGCTGTTTCTTTTGATTGTATGTATTCTGCATTACGGTCGGAGCTCCGTTTTATCAGTTGCTTTTTTGTTAACGGAGGGGTTTTCTTCATCTGCGTTTTTTAGTTAAAAAGTTAAAAATTGAAAAAAATGTAAGTAGAAAATGAGATAAAATGCTCAGAAACGATAAAAAACACTTAAAATTATTTTTAATTAAATTAATTTTTTTTGTTTTAAATTGTTAATTTTTGTACCCGAATAGGATGTGTTTTTTATATGTTACAGGTCAAAAACAACAACACCGCAGCAATATGAAAAATTGGCAAGTTTAATGGCATCTAAAGCAGACATTGCATGTGGATACCACCAGCGATTAAAGGAAAAACGTATGAATCGCTCGTTAGAAAAAATGGCAAAAATATCAGGAAAACAATTAAAAGAAGAGTAACGTCACAATGAACTAAGGTGGAATTATTAAAAATGAAAGTGGATATTATTAAACTTGCATGTGGATACCACCAGCGATTAAAGGAAAAAGTGGCAGTGTTCTGGGAGAAAGTTGCAGGAGTCGTCAATGCCCTAGGTCCTCCAACAAAATGTGCCAGTGCATGGAAAAAAAGTAGGTTTGGTTTGTGTGTGATTATTGCAGAAATTAATATCAATTTATAGGTGTGGATTGACTGGAAGTGCTAAATAAAGAAGAATCCGTCAGCAAACAAAAGAAAAATGATGAGCACCGGAGGAGGCCCTTGCCGCTTGCAGCGTATTAACCCTTTGGAAGAAAAAGTAGTGCAGCTGACGGGCCTAGTAACCAGTACATCTGGTATATGCGGTGCAGTAGATTTTAGTGTTGCCTGTGAGGTTCAGGAACTGGAAAATTCAGAAATGGATATTTTGGCACGTTCTGAAGACATACCAACCACTTCAAAAAAGAGACAGGGGCCAAAAGAAACAACTTTGGGCTTGTTCATGGACCTATTAAAATCTCAAAAAGATTTCCACCAAGATACCAAAGACTTCAACAACACAATGGCTAAGAAATATGATGAAATGTCAACGCAGCCAAAACGTATGAATCGCTCGTTAGAAAAAATGGCAAAAATAGCAGGAAAACAATTAAAAGAAGAGTAACGTCACAATAGAACTAAGGTGGAATTATTAAAAATGAAAGTGGATATTATTAAACTTAGAATGTTTCACCTTGAACATCCCGATCAATCAGACTAAGTACAATATAATGTGATAAATTTACCAAATATGCGCTAAGTACAAAACGTTTAAAACAATGAATTCTTAATTAGTTACTCATTTTTATTATTAAACTAGCGAATCCGTTCGCCACGTTTGCCACCAGATGGCTTCGTTTTTTGTAACATTTTGTTTGGGGATTAAAAGATGAAGAAAAATTTTTTTTTTTGTTTTATATTTGAAAAGGAAAAATTTTATTTCATTGCACAACAGTAATGAATTCATTTCGATAACAAAAATGAAGCGGTATCTGTAAGTAAAAAATGAAAGTGAATCCAAAGTAAATACTGAATCGAAGTGCTCTGTGGTAAACCAAATTTTTTGTTTTTTGCTCTGACGTTCCCAACTCGTGAACACGCAACGTATAGCTGCCCATGTGAAAAACAGTAATTTTCTAAATTTATACCGCAAACACTAAACGATTGGCCTTGTGACTTGTTAACTGTCATTGCGAACGCAAGGCGAACCGAAAATTGCAATCTTTCACTTGCGTACTTTCCGTTAACAATGGTTGCCTCAATCAAATTCGGCATTAGTCTTTTCACCGCAAGTCGAGTACCGTTGCAAAGTCGCGGTGGATTCAAATTACGCAATATCATAATAACTGAACCAACTTTGAGTAGCAAGTTATGTGGTGGAAACTCTGGTAACTCCAAAGAGTTCAAAAACTCCGTTGGATAATTCACTGCATCATCGGGATTTGTTATGGAATCAACGGATTTGTATGTTACCAAATCGCCATCGATTTTTAATTGAATGGTGAAATTCAGTCCATATACAACATCATAATTCTTTGCGGCGAGAATTGCTCGTTTACTTAATTAAGCATAATTCTGATAATTCTCACTAATGTTTGGGAAAACATTTTCAATAAGAGCTAATTGAGAGTATACAAATCGGCAAAAGTAATTAATTAATCCAGCTGTCGCATCAACTGGGGTTTTTTCATTTCCAACAGCTAACAATTGTTTGGAAAATTTGGCAGCACTTTGATCATTTTGAAGTTAAACTCTCATATTAGTCGTTAGCGATAATGTTTTTACGTTATTCCACAAAGGTCATGCCTTCAGGCAAGCATCCATTTAATTCATCTGCAGGCGTTGCATACGGAATTACTGGCAACGTCTGCCTGAAATCGCCTGCCAACAATATCATCAAGCTCCAAAGATGTTGTTATTTCGCCGAAGATCCTTCAGTGTGAAGTTAAGTGCTTAAGTGATTTCTTGCCATTGTGCACTCATCGCAAACAATGCGTTTGCATTGCATCACCAATTTTCCCATTGTATTGTATCGGGAAATATTGCATGTTGGAGTATCAATTGTGTTTAAATCGAGTGGCAACTTAAGCGCAGAATGTGCAGTACGACCGCCATCTAGAAGAGTCGCCGCAATTCCAGATGATGCTAACGCCAAAGCTATGTCACATCTTGATCGAATAGTGACCAAAATCAATGAAATGACAAATGTTTTCCCTGTTCCTCCAGGTGCGTCCAGGAATAATAGACCATCAGTATTATTGTCAATCGCTTGCATAAATGTTTCGTATATTAGTTTTTGCTGTTCATTCAGCAACGGCATATTATTTCAAACGAATTCCTGCAATGTATCAACATTGTATTGCAGCTCTCGATTTAATTCTGTGCATGGTGCATCGATCGATTTGGCGCAATCATTCCTACTTCAATCAGTACCTTGTTTGCAATAGTCAAGCATTATATATTTAATCGGCTATTTCCATGTCGGGATTATTCGTTTGAATGCGCAAGCGATGCAAGATATCTTCACATAACTGAATTGGTTGTGACGGGAAACATGTGGTGATAATAATAACGAACCGTGTTCGTATTTGGTATGCATTTGATGAAACAACTGAACCCGCAAGTCTTAAATCCCAATGAGAATCGTTCTCCAGCAAACCCAATAGTTGGCATGATTCTCGATATGTTTGGCATTGGTGGCCATTCATAGTTTTCAAATGCGCAAATGATTTTGGTCATTTATCATTTCTAAGATAAACAGTATACATGCGACCAGCGCACGGCGCCCTCTACTTAAAATGAAACGTACTTATTTTCGTGAGGGATACTATATTTTCGCGAATATCACCTGCTTTTGAAGCGTAGTCAGAATCAAAATTTTCCTCTTCGCCCACTCCCTCACTACTCTCAACTTCACATTCATTACTTTCCACATCTTCTACCCGGTAATGTATGCAAATGTTGTGAAGGGCACAAACAACATTAATTATTTGACTGACTTTTTGCGGTAAGTAATGAAGTTCCCTAGCACCCAATAAACAGCGAAATCGGTTTTTTAAGACCCCAATAGTTCATTCAACTATTTTTCTTGTCTTAGAGTGGCTAAAGTTGTAATTGCTTTCCCTACTACCTTCGCTTGGAGTTCGATACGAAGTCATTAGCCACGGTTCTAGGAGGTATCCTGCATCACCTGTTAAAAATACCATAAAGATTTTAATACTTCCAAACAAAAACATAAAAAGGTATCTAGTGTCTAAGTATTTTGCTCTCCGTTCCTATAATTTTGTTCTAATTTAGCCTTGCTTTACTTAAGGCCTACATATGTGAATCGTGGTTACTGCCAGGGTATCTTGCATCAATACACCTTATGCACATTTTGTTGTCGCAGATCTATAATCATTACTTTAATTAAACAACACTTTTATCTTAAAGCAATTGCATTAATGCTAAAAAATCCCTTCCTGTTATAATAAAGGAAGTCTTCTTTAGATGGTTTTATAATCTTAATATGTGTGCCATCGACACACATAATGACGTGTTCAAAGTTCTTCTTAAATCTGTAAAAGTAAATTATTTTAAAACATTTACATATTTATTTTGCAATATAAATTACAATTGACAAACTTACAATTGATCGCTAATTTCAAATGGATTGCACCTGTCTCTAATTCTGTACTTTTCTACCTGGCCTTTTTATTTCTCGTGTTATTCTCCTCTCTCACCAACAATAATGCAGCTGTTATAGACTCCATTCCATTTACATATTTAATCACAACACTATTGTTTATTTTTTTAAATATTTACCTTTATCTTCACAAAATTTTAGTTTGTTTTTATATTTTTTTATTTTATTTAATAATTTTTTTATTTAACTTTCTCGAGAACTTATTTTAAATTATATATACGTACAACTTTTTGTATTAAATTTTGCATTTGCTTATGAAAATGATAACAAACTTGCTTATTTTGCTATTTCATTTTCACATTCCACAGTGATGCTATTAATTTTGTAAACATTGTTGTCTTCTTCTTTTTCTTTCGATTCCGTTTTTCTGCAGAATATCAATATTCGATCGCGACGGAACTGAATGCAGAGACTTAATCGAAACGCAGAATAAGGGTGATTATTTACTTTTTTAATGTCCATAGATTAACTACTACATAAATAAATAAATAAAAAAAAAAATTTTTTTTTCCTTGGACCTGCATTGAGGGGATGACTCTTAGACATGCAATGCATTGTACCCAAATTAGGACATTAGGTTATGGGAAGGAGAAAAGAGAAATATAATGTTGCTTTGATCAATTGTTTAATAAAGTTAATGTAAAATAATTATTTGACCTTTTTATTATTTTATAAGTAATTTATTTACTAAGCACTACGTCTTTAGTTTTTCATATCTGACCAAGCCATTGGTTGGCATCTTCGAACAAACAAAGTAAAAAAAAACAATCACCCCTATCGTGAACAGTTTTTCCCTCGAAATATTTTCCCTTTTCCCTAAATTGCAATCGTAAATAATTTTTTTCATGAAATGTGTTCCCTAATTGTAAAATGTAATTCAGCGGAGAATAGCATGCACAAAATTGTTCACATTAAAAAAATTCGCCTTATAGTGAACGTCTTTTTAAAAGTTGTTTTTCCCCTTTTCTGTATTATTTCGTTCACTTTCTTTTCTCTAGACAACAGGATAAAAAATTTAAGTAATTTCTACTTTTGTTTTTAATATTTAGGTTATTGAAAGTTATTTTTTAGGTCTAAATCGATTAATAAAGTGCAAAGCGACATCCTTCTCAATAGGATGCAAAATAACTGACCCATTGCATGTAGTTTTGTGAAACTTCCGAAAGATGTGGTGGCCGAATTCTGGAATTCTCTTGTAAAAGAACTAAAGTGGAAGAACTAAGTGCTGGTCCTCCTATAAAAGGAGTATTAGAATGGAAAAAGGTAGTTTTACTTTAAATATTGTACATTTTTATACATACAGATGTATATATCTTTTCTCAGGTATGGATGGACCAAGAAAGGTATGTTCGGTCAAAAGGTGCCGCTAATTTGAAAAGCCAACGGGGAACAGGAGGTGGCCCAAACTAAACTAAAAGTTTGTTGGTTAGCGAGCAATGAATTTATGAACTAATAGGAATGAAAGAGTCTGTAGAAGGCTTAGAAAAATGTTTCAGCTTTGGTTTGCCAAAAGATATTGATTTGAAGGCGATAAAAATGAAGCAGCGAAGTTAATGATAATACAAGCTCCGAAGTGTCCTCCTGTTCAAAACTTTTGACTCCACCGCCATTAGACACCACAAGAAAAGAAGAGTTTAGTGACAAAAAGTGACTTTACCCACAAAGCGAAGAAGAATTGACTCACATGAAAAATTTACAACTGCTCAACTTCTAGCAGAAGAGTTAAAATCTTAAGAAAACTTGTGCTCCATAATCGTAGAATTGGCGGGTCACTTCAAAAACATAACAAAAAAATTGAAGTTATGATGAAAAGGGTTTATCGTGCCTTAGAGAAAAATAACGATTTAAAATTTAAAAATGTAAATGAGCTGCAGCGACACAATTAAGTTGTTGAAAGCCTTCGCAAAAAAGAAGTTGCAAATAAAGTAGAAAAAAATACGAAATTGATAGAAATCGAAGAAATGAAGCTTCAACTATTGCCGAAAAATAAATAAAAAATAGTTATTTTGTTAGCAATAAGTGCTGAATTCTTATTTTATTATTGTTTATTTTTAATTCTCTAACGGATCTCTAAAAAGTACACACCTGAATTGTCTTTATTTCATTATTTGTTTTTTTTTTTTATTTAATATTTTAATAAATGCTTATATATGTACATACATAAATATATGAATTAATTATAAATTAGAATTTTTATTTTTAAGTAAATTGTATTTTTTCATAGTGGATTTGCAATATTATTACGAATTCTTTGAGCAGCAGCAAGATACCTTTCCCGTTCGGTTGAATTTATGTAATCTGCTGGAGGGACTTCAGTTTGGTTAGATACCTCTGTTGCATCAGAATTACTTCCGCATTTATATGCTATACGCAAATATTTATGATTTTGACTGCTTTCTTTGGCTCTTAACGAAGTTCTCTGGCGCCAAGTAAACACCTCCATCTGCCTTTTTAAACGCCAATTGTTCTCTCTATTATAATTCTCCATTTGGAATGTACGTCGTTAAACCTTTGTTCAACAGAGCGGGATATCGTAGTTCTGTATAGCGTTAACAACCAACAACCAGGCTGTATAGGATATCCGGGTCACCTACAAAATATTTATAAAAAGTTTTTTTTTACTTATGTACAATACATACATACAGCTACTTATATAAGTGTGTATTTGTTTACTAACCTAAGAGCCATACTCGGTTACCTTTTAGTAAATAATTTTGCTCCATGACACTTCTATAAGGACTTGAATTTCACACAAATGAATCGTGACAGGCTCCTGGATGTGTAGCATCTACAAATCTAATTTTCATTTGGCTATCACATATCTGCAAAAAAATTTAAAAGTCGTCACCACAAACAAAAATAAATAAAAACTTACAAGTGCCGCATTCAAGCTATAGAATCCTTTTCGATTGTAGTACCAGCGTTTATTTTCTATTGGTGCTACAATATTGATGTGAGTTGCATCGATACACAACAACACCACAAAACCAGGTACTTCGAATTTGCGATAGAACTATTGGGCTATTTCTGCACTTTCTTGCTCGGTGGGATAAGTTATCCACTTACCACAAAGCTTTTTCTCTAAAACATCTAAAACGTGAGATAATATTTCAGAGAAGGTTGATTGTGCCACTCCAACTTCGTAATCCCCGGCTACACCTTTCTGATATCCACCTTCTGCAAACAACTGCAGACAAGAGCAAAGTTTAATTATTGCAGTAGTGCCAAATGATTTTTTTTGTAGATGGCAGGTTACGGTCAAGCACTTCCAGAATATATGCAAAAGCCGCTTTGTTTACTCTGTAATGTAGAATAAATCCAATACAAAAGTTATTAGAGAAATAAAATTTGTTAAGGTAATTATGTAATTTACAACGTATCGGGTAGTTCCAATGGGTTGGATTCATCCCGCAATCGTCTACGAACAATACGCTGTTCTCTGGATTCTTCTTCCTGAAGTAAAATTAACGCACCGATTCTAAACATTTTATATCCACAAATGAACATATATGTCTGATTTATTATTTTTTTACTCTTTTTTCTTTTTTTGCATTCACTGAGAACTAATAGCGGGAATAATTTTTCATGGAATTTTTCACGATACCATTTTTCCCTTCGAGGGAAATGAAACTTCGAAGGGAACAAAAATTTAATGGGAGATTCCCGATAGGGGTGAATAAAAACTACAAATTGAAAAAAAATATGACTATATACGCCTAGCCCAAAAAGTCTGCGTTCACCTTAAGACAATTTTCAGTGATACAAAAAAAAAGCATGAAAACGTTTAATTGAAATTAAATTTATTTTCACATATATCTTTCTGCAACTCTATGTTTTCAATATCATAAAACAAAAGCTACATTTCTTTCTTAAATTTAAAAAATCCGTAAATTTAAAACATAAATACAAACAAATTATAACCAAAAAGTCTGCTTTAAGACTTCACTCAGTCTGTTTGGCTTAATTTTCTGTTTCCTCACATGTGGTAGTATCCCACTCTGCCCGCAGAACGCTTTGTAAAATTTCTTTGCTTGTTATGACCTGCTGACGAATTTTTTGTTCCAAAAGATCCCAGAGGTGATGCGTGATATCACTTACGTCGGTACCTAGCGTGTGTATGCCATGACTCGACGATGGTCAAGCCACTTGGGCGATATGATGCATGCTCCGCGCCCTAAGAAGCCAAGGACCAATTTCTAGCAACAGGTTATTCCTTGTTGCAATTTTGGAGGTTTCGAAGCAGGGTCGCCAACCACCATTCCTTGCTGAAGAGCTGGAGACTAGCTCGGGATTCATACGGCAAGGAATGATCCAGAACACATGACAAGTATGCTCACTGGATCCGCATCATTTACCCAATGTTCTCAGTAAAGGTGAGATGATCCTGGCCACTTATTCAAAATTCATGAGGGCTGAAAAACCACAAACACCACGATACTCCCGACGGGCCTACCTCAATAATCAGACAGAAAAGAGCTAAAAAGCCAAAGAACCAATTATCTGAACACTGGCGCTTACGGATTCCCGTCGGAATAACGTGAAGCTTCCGGTTGACTCCCTGACAGCCTTCAGGGGACTGGGCTCCTATTTTCCCCCCGTTGACACATGCAATGATGGTGGATTTCCATCAAAACATATCAATGTGCCCCCGGGAGGGACATTGTCTCATATCTGTTTTTACATTTTTAAACAATTTAAAGTGCCACCAAGTGCCACCTCTCAATTTGTTGCATTTTTCAGCTGATTGATTCGTGACTCAATTCTGATGAGGCTCTTTTGTTTAACATAACTCAAGAACCACTAGTCGGATTTTGCTTAAACAGATTTAGAAAAATCAAGTATTACAATTACTATTATCGGTTTATATAACGTTTCGCTACATAAGCAACAGTTTCGCAATTATAATTATTTTTGGCCTAGAAAATTATTTTTTGTTTTTGTTTTTTGTAATTCATAAAAAATTCAAAACGGTAAAAAAGTTTCAAGTTCTCTTACTTTCATGTAAAGTCGTATAACCTATGAACAAAATGAGATATAAATCATGAAAATCGATGAAGTCTTTTCGCTTTTATTCGAGATGTGCACAAATTTCTGACTCTTATTTATATGAACGCTACCTAAACAAGAGCGGAAAGTGGATGGTTTTCTTCCGCAGAGGTTTTACGTTGAAACAAAAGCTTCAACTCTACGTCAAAACGATAAAAACAGTGTTATAAAAAAAATAAATATAACTTCCCTAATAATTTTACAAAGAATAACAATTCTGGTGTTTGTGTTGTTTAAAGTAAAATTTTATAAAACAAAAAAAATGAACTATTTGGAGTTATTAGTGTTAAGGATGATGGCAAATAGACGTCAAGGAAATCGAGAGCTTGTTAAAGGTCGGGATTCATACGGTTTCTGTTCGAAAAAAACTCAGAACTCTGTATTTAGTTAAACCTTGGCTAAAAAAATTCTCTCGCAGGAAAACCATTGAACCAGAGCAAAGGTTGTACATTACCGCACAGTAAATACAATCAACTCAATTATTTTAAAAGTTACTGATGTAACTAAAGAGGTTTTCAACAACAAAAAAAAGAAGTAGTTCAACAATACGTATTGAAATATCTTTTGAATTTTTAAGGAAAAGTTTTACTATACGATAGTACATATGTACCTAGAAGAATGTCATGTTTTAATATCTAATTTTTTTAAGGAATACTTACGCTGACTTCCTAAACGCATGTTGCTTTGTAGTAATACATTGCATTATGTTCGTAAATGCAACCGTGTAAATTATGACAATGTATTTTGTTCCTATTTGCAACACTATTGTATTTAATACGCAAGAAACAGCAAGAAAAGCATCCAAAAAAAATGTAGATGCAAAATAAATACATGCAAATAAACACGCAATACAATGGCGACGCAAGAAGATAAGTAAGCGAATTTTCTTATAATTTAATATATTTCTATTGTATATTCACTAATTTACCTATTTACAGCAAAAAATGAATACATAGTTACAAAAATTTACTAATAAATTCACGATTAGAAATGGAAAAGGAGTTTCGTGAAAAAAAGAAACGCCTTGTACTATGGGAACGTATTTTTCAAGATATTAAGTCCATGGATGACACGTTCCCTTTTTTACGAGACGAAATTTACACAAAATTTCTAAATTCTATGGTGACATATAAAAACTCATTAAGAAACGCAACAAAACTTCGGGCGAACCATCAACTACATGGGAATTTTATGACAGACTGGACGAAGTATATGGCTGCCCCAGTGATTTATATGTGCCAGAGTGCAATATGGAATGGAGTTGGACACATTATATGCAGATTTTACCGGCGATAGCAACGAGCCATGCACGTTTCAAGCAGTTTCGACGCAAGATGAAAGCTCACCTCCGGTACGAATGCGCAGTCGAGTTGATATTATGGAGAAAATCAACCTGATAAGAACCTGTTAGAAGATCTCATAAGCTGTGACAAAGAAAAATTTTTAATTGAAAAAGAAAAACTTGAAGAAATAAGAAAATTACGAGAAGCTTTATTAGCGGCTCGTAAATAATTTTGAATATTTAGAGAAAAAGCTAAGTGCAATTATTTTGTAACGAATTGATCTTATTTATGAATTTGTTTTAATTTTTGTATGAATTTGTTTTTTTTTTTTTTTTGTTTTATAATATATTTAATTATGTTTTAAGTTGAAGGCAACCTAGTTGAATTAAAAGAGTTTTTAATTTTTGTTTTAATTCAGAATATGAATTTATTTTTGCAAATTATTTAAAATAGGCAAAAGTCGTATTTGGAAAAGAGCTAAAGCTACCAGCCGACTTAGAATTGGGCGTTAAACCGATTCCTGCACACGACGATAATGAAAATGTTTCTGCACGAGCTTCATGAGTTTGTCCGTCTCCACATCGAATATCCTCGGCCCATTCCACTAGCCCCGCCCCCCCCCCCGCCCTAGTGCCGCCGGACATATTCATAACAGTATTAATCTTACTAGTGGTCTTTTTAAATAAATTTATCACATATATTTTCAATATTTCGCTTTCCTTTGGAAAGCTTCTTCAGGAAATTAATTTTTATATGAATAAAAATTATTAATAATTTGAAAACATTTTTGAAAACATATAAAATAATTTTCTTCATACAATAATACAAAATTAAAATTTCAAATATTTAAATGAGCAAAAACAAGGAAATGGAAATTAATTAACAAATTCTCTCTTATGAAATAATTATAACAAATTATGTGTCTTTTGAAATAAGTACCCATATTTCTGCGCTAAATTGTCTGTGTTTGTTTTGAAGTTTATTCTCCTTACATTTGATACATTAACAATTTCTAACAAATAACGTCTCTTATAGTTTTTTTCTATATCTAATATTGATGCTTCCTAAAACATTGGAAAATGATTATATTTCTTACAATGTGGAGATAAGGATATCTTCTGTGTTGAAATTATTCTATATTTTTGGTCACATCTGTGACAAGCTAATCTTGTTTTAAGTTTATTTTTTGTTATCCTTATATAAACTTTGTCACAGTTCACCTGGTCATTTCCTCCACATGGTATCCTGTATACTACATCAGATATTTCCATTTTCCCTATTTTATCCTTCATACTGCTAAATAATTTATTTAATGTGTTATACGTTTTGTGTGCAATTATATATCTATCTCTGTCATATATTTTAGATTTTCTTAATCTTTCTGATATTCCAGAAACATAAGTTAATGATTTATAATTTCCTGGTTCTGCCGTAGTATATCCTAATTTATGTCTATGATTGCCATATTGTCTAATTAATCGGTTAGTTAATTCTACTGGAAAATCATTGTCATTAATTATATCTCTTTTTGTGTCCTTATTCTTCAAATGAAATTCTCTATCACTTATAGTCAATATTCTGTCTATCATATTTTTCGCCGTGTTAATTAACATTTTTTTCGGATGTTTGGAATAAAAATTAATAATTCTTCCACTGCATCTTCCGAAGTTATACAAAATAAATCATCTACATATTTTGTGATAATCTTGGGTTTAATATGCATTTTACTCATACATGAATATAGTAATTCCTCCATCACAATATCAATTATAATTGGAGATATGCTGGAGAGTCCAATCTATCATTATCTTGTATATTTATTCTCTTGGCTTCATCTTAAAATTCCAATGAATTTCTAATATTATATATGGATTGTCCTGTTATTACCTTAAGAATATTCGTTATATACTTGCACAGTCCCTAGGCCGGGGAATTAATGCAAGAACATATAGGCCTTAAAGGAAAATTCTGCTTATGGATCTTAGCCAATCCATATAGCTTTGGAGAATTTGATACATTAGTCCGAAGTCTATTTCTCTCCATTACTGAAATGATATCTTTTTTAAAAAGTTCATCAACTAAAACATTGTTTGTTTTCTGCAATTTAGTAGTAGGATCCTTATTCAATATTGAGTATTTTGGAGAATCGTTAAGAATGTCATTTATTCTTGAACTATAATCTTCTCTGCTCATAGCAACAGTAACATTACCCTTGTCAGCATTAACAATTAATATGTTCCTATTAGTATTCAACAATTTTTTAGCAGTTTTTACTTTATCTAATATAAAAATATCCCTTGCAGTATGTCTAATGTTGCTAATCTGCCTATCAATAATCATTGTTAGTTTTGTCTGCGCTTGTAGCACCTACCGTATGCACCTAAAGTAGAGTAAAGTAAAGTAAAACTCGGGTTACCAGACCGTTAGCCGCGCTAGTGTGCTGGCGTAAGCACCGGCTAGGGCTCGCCGTCTTGGGGTGGATCTTGCCAACGCGTCTAGTTTGTGCAGCAGCTACAAATTTATACCAGCTAACTGAAACAGTATCGAAAGGAAATAAATTTGGACCCCGAAGCAAGGCTAGTCAGCTTCGTGCCAGCAAACACACATAAGCTCCATGGCTGATGTTAGGCCATGCTTCTGCCCTCCCTCAAGAAGTCGTTAGACCTCACCGTGACATCGTATAAAAATATCTAAAATGTTGGATGTCCCTAAACATTGCCTTTACCTTTTTCCTTCTTCTTTTTACCCCTACTTACCGCTTATAAAACGTTTAGGCCGTCATATCTGAGAAGAAAAATCTAATTAGAATTTCATATTCAATTTACATTTTAATTATTATAAAAAAAAATAAATTCAAAACAAAATGTTGATAATTTCTACGTTTAAAGGTAAAAGGGAAACAAATTAATTAAATTCTTAATATACAATATCGGAATTAACATTCAGGAAAAAAATTAAATTCATACAAAAATTCAAAAAAGTAAATAAATTAATTAAATTTTATATATATAATATCGCAACAAAAAAATGCAGGTTAAATATATAAATTATAAAAAACATTTGTTCTCCGACCAAACGGAATTTCTGCTATTCCTTTTCGCCAGGCTCGTTCCCTCTTAGCTGGATCGTAACTCTGCCGCGGCTTTGGTGCAGGTACTGCCGTCCGTCCGTCACGTGTCCTACGCTCGGATTCGCGTTTCAGGTAAGGGTAGCAGTTTACATAATATTACCTATATATATATATATATATATATATACATATTTCACTTTAGCCTATCTTTCTATATCTCTTTTCTAAGCTAAGGAAAACACTACAGTGGGAAACTAAAATGCCCACGATCACGCAGCGAAAAACAGGTTTGAGCTCAATTCTAAACGCGCACTCTTGTCCTAAAGCGTATCAAGAGGATTAAGATTTTTAGGCGGTAAGTATTTTCCCTAAATTCTTACAGGCTAAAGCTAAATACATATATAAACGTTTCAAATTACAGTCTGTCGTTCATCGTTAAGTGTTGTGGTCGAATGGCTGTTACCTGTTACTCCAGGAGTGGTGGCGTCTCTGGTGGCGGAAAAGTTGAGTCCCTCGGTGGAAGCAACAGTGATGGCAGTTTTTATATTTTTATTAATTTAACTTTCATTAATTTAGTTTAAACTTGTTTTGTTTTTTTTTTTGTTTCACTACATAACAGTTTAGTGTCCTTTGGAAACGTTCTTTTAATAATATTAATTCTAGTAGTTTCTAGCTTTTAGTTTTTTGCTAGTTCTTTGTTTCCTTTTTTTCTCAATAATAAATTTTTTTTCTTTTTAAAATCTAGTTCACTTTTTACTCTTTTCCTTTTTTCTTTCTTTAATATAATTACAAGTTTTTTACTTTTTTTCAAAATGTTTTATACGTTTTGTAAAAAAAATTCGTTCACACAAATAAAATTTGGTCACCTTTTTTTTGTGTTTATTTTTTTCTTTTGTGCGGCCACCACTTCGCTCCGTAAGTATTCAAACGAAAAAGAACCCGATTCCGGCATCTTGCGTCTAGGAAGATGCCACAATATGTCCTC
This sequence comes from Trichopoda pennipes, assembly GCA_030448955.1. Taxonomy (NCBI): domain Eukaryota; kingdom Metazoa; phylum Arthropoda; class Insecta; order Diptera; family Tachinidae; genus Trichopoda; species Trichopoda pennipes. Next base: position 1,040,206 of record JASKUP010000147.1, on the reverse strand, counting down.
CATCCACCGTTTTTTCGATTTTCGGACATGCCGCTGCATGTTTCTCCTCTAGTTATCCTCTTCTTTCCCTATTCATAATTACCTAACAGCTTAACATTGCACTGCCTTATCATTCATTGCACTGTCCTATCATTCATTGCACTGCCCTATCATTCATTGCAGTGCCCTATCCTCACACAGGGTGCACATGACACGCTACTTCCTGATCCTCTTTTTCTTTTATTTAAATTCTAAAAAAAAACAATATTTTATAACGTTTTTATATGTATTATAATAAATTTTGTATTACAATAACATTAAATTCATTTTAGTAAAAAAAGGCTTAATAACAAATTTAGGCAAATATAAGCTAATAGCCTTTAGTTTTTGTAAATGATTTTTTGATTGACGAGTTTTAGAATTTCAACTTGAACGTCATCGCTTTCACTCTCATCTAATCTGTCAAAAAAATTTGTGTATTTTTTCTTATTTGTTGATTTTGGTGGCTCCCCAAGTTTTTTCATAGCCATTAGAACCTCGGTAAAAAGATCATCAGTTTCTTTTTTTCGGGTTGGCTGTGTGTTAGTACACGCTGTTTGGTTGCTGGTATCATTTAGTAGCCACTTCACTCTTGTGTCGAGATCTTCGGAAATATTATCAGTTGTACTGAAATCAGCAGAACAATATTTCAGAACTATTTTCACTTTTAAAGGTATTATAATTAAAATTTTTACCTTACAGGCTCTACAGGTTTTCCAAAAATCTTAGATTTTGCATATGCTTCCACGGCGTTCCAAACTTTTGTGAAGTATCCTTTTTCGTGTGTTTGTTTTCATCTAATTTGTTTCTCCCTTTTCATTTGTCTCTCTTCTTACTTAAATCATTTTACGATCATGTTTGTTATTTGTTTGTATTTATGTGTGAACCTATTTATGTATGAACCTGTGACATAATAATCTGTAATTGCACGTTCATGAGGTTCTTCATCGCTTTGGTCTTGTGCACCTGCGTAACGTGTATAACGTAACGTATAAATTCTTCTGAGGATAATAAATGTTAAGTTTAATTACCTGACAAATTACTCTGATTTCCAATATCCTCCCAAATCTTTTCTTTATATTTGATATCTTTATATATGTTATCACCTTTGTCGTACAAGCATGGATTCTGATACACCAGCTCTATAATTTGTTCGCTAATATTCTGTTAAAAAAAAGGAAAGAGAAAACCAAATTATATGACACTATATTTTATTGAATAGATTTACTTACCACCAATTTTTTTCTATTACAAATATATTTTTTGCTTCTATACTTCTCCTTCTATATTTTTGTTAACAATTATCTTCTTTTGAAACTAACTTCACTATTAAACGCATTGTTTGTCAAAATCGAATATTTCAATTGCAAAGCGTTGACGCCGCGTTATTTCGGTATGTTACATACAAAATGTACCGGCATGAGAACTTTTGATAGCAAAAAACCGCTTTCCGCTTTTATTTGGGTATGGCTGTATATGACATCAGTTGTACCACTTAAATTATCATTAAGTGACGGTATAAATAAATTTGTATGGAAGAACAATAAACCTTCTTCCACACAGTATTGTAGAACACTATAGTTTGCATACATTGCAAAGACACATCAAGTTACACGAGAAGAAAAGAGAAGAGTCGATGAGGAGATATCTCAAGTAAAAGAATTTGAGTTAACACTAAATAATCGTAACTTTAAAGTAAAACATGAATTATATTTTACAATTATTAGGGGCAAGACAGCACCGCACAGCATCAGTAACAGAAACACCAGTAGCATCATGTGGTTTTATTTGTGGAGCCACAACATCCAAGATGAATATAATCGAAAAAGTTCAAGTTCAAGCCCGTAAATAAACAAGCACTGCATTATGGTATGTCACCACTTCATGCGCGTATTAAGCTACTGATGGGGTGTCTTTGGCATGTAGCTTATAATATTGAATTTAAATGTGGGAGAATCGACTCAAATACTCGTACAATAAAAGAAGCCCAAAAATGTTTGATAAAGCGCGAACTTACAGAGAAAATTGGAATAAAGGTTGAAATTGTTAAGCAAGGCTCTTCTGGTACGACAAATTCAGGAAATACGTGACGAAGATTCTTTGATAATACTGCTTTGATTTCCGAAATCATGGGTCTAGATGAAAACATAATAATCAAAAGGTTTTCAATAATTCTCGAAGCTATATAACAATCACCGGTGTAGTAGATTCAAAATTTAGTGATTTTTGTTTGGAGACGGCAAAGAGTTTGTTGCACTGTACGTGTTTGTGTGAAATAAAGAAATAAAAGACTTTTGTATTAATTTTTCAAAAACTATAGAAATTTCTCAATTTATTTTGATATTACCTTTTTTGCAAGATTATAAGAATATAAGTTTTTTTGTGTTCACTCAATGGCGATCAAAACAACAATTAGTTAATATAACTCAACTAACAAAAGGCGACGAGCAAAGCTTAATAAAAACCGTTAGCGGTTTTACTCGTCATATTTTATGTAAAACCTCCTACCCAAGGGTGTATAAAAATGCATTTTTATAAATTATGACAAGGTATTAATTAAACAAATAGTAGGTTTAAAATCAAAGAAGATAATGGAAAATTTGAATTAAACAGTACGAGTGGTACAATATGCCACCTACACTTCACAAAATTTAAATTCATGGAAAAGATTCCATTGAAAAGTGTATTTTTCCTTTAGGAAAAATACTATAAAACTCCACTCCAGAAAATGCAGTCGAATTGCCATGATCGAAGAAGATATTATGCACCGAATGATGGTAACATCAAATCCCATGATCTCATATTTGACCCGCCTTCATTTAGCCAGAAAAAGCGACAAAGTTAAGGCTCTTTTAGAATAATAAATTCAAAATGTATTTAAAATAAAAAATACATTTAAAATTAAAAAAAAATATTTAAATATTTTTTTGTTAGTTATGGCTTTTTTTTTACATATTTTTACATTGTAGGTAACGATCTACATTTCTCGAACTTTCTTTATTTTGATTACTTTCGTGTATAGTAATACATATAAATAAAACTAAATTTGTGATGAAATCACTACATTTTTTTATAAATATATTTTTTTCCTCACCACAAAATTATAGCTAAATATGTACCATATGACATCAGATAACAATAATAAACAAAATTAGCCTTAAATTTGTATTTCATTTTATTTGTATTCTAATATTTTTAACAATATTTTAATATAATGGAACGGATGTTAAAAAAAAATGTGCGTTGTGGCAATCAATTACACGGCACAGCATGATTTTGAACGGAGCCTGGTAATGCGATTGGATCACAGACCGTGTTTGTTATTAGGTTGGCAATATTTCCTTTTAAAATGCGAAAATTAATTTCATTGTAATTCAATTCGCTGTACAAAAAAATTGGCAAACGATTGCTTATTATCCAAATATTTTGATTGGTTTCGTGGTCAACTTTTAAATCGTTTGGAAATTGAATTAAGGATTCGCTTATGTTTTTGCCAACTTTGCGACCTTTATAAATGTTATCAAAAAATCTATATATGTTGCCTTCGCCATATGATTTAGAAGTGTCCCAACAACCAATATCATCCCTGTGGACTTGTGTAAAAAACATTACACCATTTCTGGCAATCCCAGATGTCGAAGATTGTCCAAATTTGTCTCGTTCACCAATTGCTACAAAATATTTGGCAACTGTTCGTGCGTCAGCTGGCCATAAGCTTTCATCTTTTAACAAAGTTGTAGACATCATGAATTCCTATAATATTCAGAATATCATTTATAAACTATAATTGAATATCTACAAAATCATTATTGTTTATTGTACTTTATTTTTTTTAAAAATTATTTATTTTCTAAAAACAATTTCTTGTAAATAAATCTTATAAAAATTGGATTCGAAACCAAAAAAAAAAATATGTTGGTGTTATTTACCCTCTGCGACTGAAGTAGTAGTCTAACAGACACCAACAAATATAAAAAAGTACTTTGTACCGTTATTTTTCAAACAATTACTGTTGCGTTTTCTGTACCTTCGCATTGTGTACTCGTGCACGTGCCAGTGTGAGCAAAGAAGTGTCTACAAGTCAACCACATCACCATTAAGGTAGGTGTCTCAGAAACAACCACATCAATATTTTTGTTAGGTTTTTTTAGTGTCTCCTAAACAACACATCAATAAAATTGTTATGATATCTAATTTTTTAGCTTTGTTATTATGGAGCATTCAAATACATCTCAAAACCCTCAATGTTATAAGAGAACGTCATATGGAACTTTCAAGGGCCGCGATGAACAGATAGAACAGTGGTTGGAGGAAATGAGCGAGCATGAGTTCAGCGACGTGGATGATGATTTCAACGACCCCAACTTTCAGCCAGACACTGAACTTTTAGATGACGACAAAATTTCAAACGATAAAGAAGATCATGAACAATGCACGTCCATCTCTGAACGATAACTTACTTCTAATGAATTGTATCAGCACCCAACAGCCGAATATAATATCGGTAAGAAAGGATTTATATGGACTGCAAGAAAGCGTCCAAGAACATCCAGAACAGCATCACACAATAATAATAATTAAATTACCAGGTCGTCTTGACACTTCTACCTTTGAAGGATATTTTCAGCTTTGGTCCAAACTTTTCGACATGTCCATGTTGAAGAGTTTAGTACAGCACAATTCAAAAATAATACAACGGTAGAACTTCTGGACACATATGAAACGGAAATGAAAGCGTTCCTTGGTCTACTGTACTACACATCAGTTTTTAAACGTAATGACGCAGTTCTTGGAACAATATTTGCAACCGATGGTATTGTGGCCGCGAAATATTCCGCTGTGGGATGTCCAACTTGCGTTGGACATCCGCTCAGTAGAGCGGAACGTCTGAAAGAAGATGCTATTGCTCCAATTTCAAATTTCTTTAACAAATTCATCGCTAACAGCCAATCTCAATATACGCCTTACCATATCTCTGCATCGATGAAATGTTACTGCCGTTTAAAGGCCGCTGCAAATTTATCATTTACATGCCTTAGAAACTAGGCAAGTATGGCATTAAAATAATGTTGTTAGTCGATGCTCGTACATACTACCTTTACAATGCCTATAAAAATTCCGACGGTATGGGACTGACTGAACAAGAAAGAAAAATAGCGGTACCGACTCAGTCCGTATTGAGACTTGTGAAAGTGGTCGAAAACTTAAATCGGAACATTACGGCTGATAATTAGTGTAGCTCTATACCACTGCTGAAAAAGGGATTAACTTACTTAGGAACACTAAAAAAAACTAAAGCTGAGAGTACATCCTCTTTCTTATCATGGAAAAATAGATAAGTGGGAAGTTCCATGTATGGTTTTACGAAAGAATACACTTTGCTATATGCTATTCTTTTGATTTCGTCTTCTCACCATTGCCAAGAAATAGATTCTGATACAAAGACGTGATTTGATTAACATCCGCACCTGGCTATGGAGCCTTAATCTGATGGTGGTCAAGCCACTTTGCATAGTTTGGAACGTCATGCTCGTCCTAGGAAGCCGAAGCCATAATTCTATGCAACAGGTCTCACTGGACTGGATCATTCACCTAGCGTGTCACTAACGGTGAAATGATCCTGACTACCATAGAACCATAAACTGTTATGGGGCCGCGAAACCACAACCACCACGATACTCCCATATAGGGGCCAACCTCAATAATCAGCCAGAGAACAGAGGTATTTGTTTTACATCAGCGCCTGACTGTAAGTCTTAATCAGATGGTGGACAAACCACTTTGTATAATTTGGAACGTCATACATGCGTCCTAGATAGCCGAAGCCATAATTCTATGCAACAGAACCACCTAGTTGCAATTTTAATGATTTCAGTACAGGTCTGCAAATCATTACACCTTGCTAGAGAGTCGGAGACTTTCTAACTCCTTGTCCAGAACACATGTCAAGCATGCTCACTGGACTGGATCATTCACTTTGCGCGTCATTATCAGTGAGATGATCCTGGCCACCATAAATTTCATACTTCCCTTATGGGGCCGCAAAACCACAACCACCACGATTCTCCCATATAGGGGCCAACCTCAATGATCAGCCAGAGAACTATTAAATGTCTAAAGAGACAAATAATGAACTCTGCAGGCCACTGATCCCCGTGGAAATAAAGTGGAGTTTCCAGTTGACTCCCTGTCTGCCTTCAGGGGACTGGGCTCCCTTTTTCCCCCAGTTGCACAGGTCCAGACAGTCGAGTATTCTATAAGAACCGATAAATGTGCCCCCGGGGGGTAGTTTCTGATACAAACAAACCTGTTATGATAGCAGACTGCAACCATAGTAAAGGAGCGGTTGACGAAGTTGATAAGAAGTGTTCGATTTATTCATGCAGCCGTAAAACTCGTCGTTGGCCTATGTCAGTTTTCCAAAGACTACTAGATATGATAGTTATAAATACCTTTGTATTGTATCAACTGTGTACTGACAGTGATGATAAAATGAGAAGAAAAACTTTCTTATTCAATCTGGCGAAAGAATTGATGCTAGACCACATGAAATTCCGGATGTACAACGAACGGTTGCCACGAAAACTAAGACACTCACTAGGGTTCTCGGGAAAGATCTACCTCCTCCTTCACCAACTATTATATTTACACCTCCAAGTGGAAGAAAACTTTGCTTAATTTGTCCCTCAAAAATAAAAAGGGTAACTAGACACTGCGTTTGTGATTGCTTAAAGCCAATTTGTCTATAGTGTTCTAAGCCACTTTGTGACACTGGCCAAAATAAGTTGAACCCTTTTATAAAACCATGGACTTAAACTCAAATTTCAAGGCTGACTAGCTTACGTATAATGTAAAATATTTTTACAAATTTTACTTTTAAGTTATAGTATGGAATGGAATATTTTTTGTTTTTAGCAAATAAGCTTATGGGCGAGTTAATAATGTTTTTGTTTTTTTATATAATCATTGAAAATAATTTTTTCTTTTGGAAACTGTTGAATTTAAATGTAAGGAATAATAAATGTAAAACATTTCTTTAACCAAATTTAATATTGAATATTTTTTGTTGTTGCAATGCTAACAAACAACATTTAAAACGAATTTTCGTGTTGAATTGGAAAAATGTTTATTAAAGTAGCAACCAACTCTCATAAACAATAAGCACAAACAGTTTATCACATTTACAAAAGAAACTTTAAAAATATAAGCCATGGAAATGGTGTTGGGTGTACAACTACCACGTCAGTGGAATTGTGAGAACTAAATCACGTCAGTCACAGAGGGTTAACTTCAATCTTTTATAATAGAGATGAAAGTAAAGACACTTTAGGTGCCACAGAAAGTAAGGTTAGAGGGTATTTGCTAGATTATCCGTACCTCAAATGTCAAATACCAACATTGAAGCTTGACTGGTTCATTCTGGCATGTGACATTGTTGCGGTCAAACAAAAAACTGCCACAATACTAGCGGAATTGGGTCCAATTTAATTTCTCAACTGGCGAAGGTAATTAATCATACTTTCTCATACGCCAATGCGAAAATTGTTAACATTTTTCGGATGCCGAACAGCGTGGTGTTAAAAGTAGTTACAAGATGCATCACAAATATAAATCAGTCGACAGTTGGCAGATTTTGTTATAAGTTTTTTATGTTGAATATTTTGTAAAATGGTAAATAAATTTATATATAATTTTCCTATATAAAGACTAAGTGAAACATGAAAGTGAAAAGAAAGCTTGCTTAAGATAAGTTGAGACAAGGTCCACTGGTCAATTTTACAAAACACCAACTAACAAAAAGTAGAGACGGCATTATGTCAGATTTTATAAGGTATTCCACAATCTCTTTAAGAATGGCTAGCTGGCATTGTGATATTGATCTTACTGACGTTGAACAGTGGATCATTTCACGTGAAGGCGGTCAAAAATCCATAACATTTAAATAAACTAGAATTTTGGCACACAGCTGTTTTTTTTTGTTGTTGTTTTGTTTAGCAGATGAGAATTAAATTACAGCCTATTCGATGGAATAAGGTATAAATAAAATTTTATTCGAAACAGAAAATGCAATTTAAAATAATAAAAACGAACAAATTTCTGTTAGAGCTACTATTCGAATTAACTTATTCGATTAACCTTATTCGATTAAATCTGATTCAAATCAATTTAATTCAATTTTATTTTATTCAACTAAACCTTATTCGATTAAACTAGTGGTCGGCAAAGTGCGGCTCTTTGGCTCCTTAAGTGCGGCTCTGGCACAAATATCTGCGGAAGGCGCAATAATATTTTCAAATAAAAAAAAGCTTTATAAGAAAAAGATTACATCTTATTTTGATAAATTGAAATTCTTCTACAAATCGAAAACATGTATTAATTTTTTGTTTAAGTTAAAAGTTAAAATTTTAGCGTACTCCGTTGCGAGACAAAAGTTACCACAAGGATACCTGCGCATATTTTTTCTAAACAAGTGGGGGCACAAATTGGCATTACAGACCAGCAGTTACAGTGTAAACAGTTTTGTCTTAACTACCGTATCTACCGTTGTCCTGTCTTATTAAAAATTTGTTGTATTTTTCAATATTTTTTTGAATTTTTTTATAGGTACCCCAATTAGCATAGCTATCAAAAAAAAAAGCAAAGAAAAACGGAAGATGAAAACCGCGAATTTAAAGTTGAGTGGACCGAGAACTTTGCGTTTATTCAAAACTTGAATAGACCTCCGACATATCTTATTTGGGAGGAAAATATCGCGCATAACAAAAAGTCAAATTTAGAGAGACACTTTTCAAGAAAGCACGCGTCATTTAATACTAAATATCCTCCCGGTAATGCAAGGAAGAAAGCAGTTGAGAAACTTCAGAAGAGCCAAGAGTCGTCAACTTTTGTGTTTAATAACTGAATGCAATATTCCAGAAGTGTTAATATAGCAAGTATTGTTTTGAGCCAAGATATCGCTAAGAGAGGGAAACCGTACACATATGGCGAGTACATAAAAATTGTTTTATAAATGCATTCGAAGAGCTATTTCGGGATTTTAAGAACAAAGCAGATATTCTGAAAGGAATTAAAGATAGAAAACCAAAACCATTAAAGATAGAACAATTAAAATGTATTCGAGTATAACCATCCAGCATACAGAAGATCTGAAATTGGTTTCGGCTTTAGCAATAGCAGTTGACGATTCTTGTGACATAAATGATACAGCGCAAGTTTCACTCTTTGTAAGATTTATGTCTCATTACAGGCCTCAAAGAAGAACTTTTAGGATTATTATCACTCAAAGGTCAGTCGCATGGAGAAGATATCGCAAATGCTGTAATTGATTGTTTAGATAAACATCATATTCCCCTCGATTAAATTGTGTCGATTTCAACAGATGGAGCCAAAAGTATGACCGGCGTAAGAAAAGGCTTTATTGCTATTTTGAAAGGAAAAATTAATCACGAGATGCTTGTGCACTATCATTGTATCATTCACCAAGAAGCGCCTTGTGCGCAAACATTTCCGGATGAAATTTGTAAAATTAGTGATTACCATTATCATTTCCATTTTAGCTAAAGCTCTTAATCATCGCCAATTCAAAGAATTTTTATTTGAAATGGAAAGCAAGTATGCTGATCTTCTGCTTCATAACAAGAAAGAACTTTTTAAAACGTTTCGCATCCCTTTTTCCAGAAATTAAAGCATTTCTCCTTGAGAAGGGCATTCACTATCCAGAACTAACAGACGATCAGTGGATCCAAAACTTTTATTTCATGGTAGACGTTACGTCTTATCTAAATCAGCTTAATCGTAAACCACAAGGGAATGGAAACTTTAATTTTTTGATGTTAGAAGAAGTAATAACATTCGAAAACAAATTATTCATTTTTGCTCAGAATTTTGAAAAGGAAACATTGTTTCACTTTCTGAGCCTGCTGAAGCATCGCCAAGAAAATAATTCCTCTATTGATAAACATCATTTTAAAACGATATTTTTAAATGCGAGGGAAGCATTTCTCTGTAGGTTTTAGGAATTTAAAAACAGCAGAGCAACTTTAGCATTTGTGAAAAATCCTCTTAATTCTACGATAACCGAGTTGAAATTTTCTCTTTTTGAAATCGATATTGGTACTTTTGAAATACAATTGCTGGATTTAAGAAACAAGGAAAAATTGCGCTCTAAATTCAAACGTCTTTGTGTTGAATTGGAAATATTGGAGAAGAAAAAATGTAATCTTTGTAATGTAATCTGCTTTGAATGACCTGGAGAAGAAAGGCATGATTATTTTCAACCATTGGAATACTATTCCTGAATCTTATGATCAGCTGATAAAAGCTCGCGTTTGCTGTTTTTTCCCTTTTCGGTGCTAAATATAAATGCGAACAAGTATGAATATTATAAAGAGTAAGCTGAGAAGTCGTCTTATTGATGACAACTTGGAATCATGCTTAAAATTCGAAATTGCACAATACAAACCTGATTTACTCAAACTTTCCAAAGAGCTGGAAGCCCACATTGTTCGCATTAATAAATATTCATTAAGTATGAAATTTAGTTTTCTTTAGTTTTACTACTTATTTAGTGTTATAAACGTTTACTAAACAATCAGATTTGGCTCCCAGTCTTTTTTTTAATTATTGGTATTTAATTATTCATGTTTGGCCTTTGGCTAATAAGTTTGCTGACCACTGGTTTAGGATGATAATAAAAGTAGGAAAATTTAAAGAATTGCAAACAGCCCTAAATAATTAGTATTGTTACTTTTTAGTATTTAAGTGAACAATTTGTAAATTGTAAGTTCGTTAAGAAAATATAATAAAGCGAACAAGACGCAATAAGTGTCGGAAAAATATTTTTTAAAACTCCGTGTAAAAAGTGAAACATTAATTCGCGCAATAATTCTTGGAAAAAATTAACAAATTTGTGGGTTTCCAAAATATCTTTGCCCAATGTGTTTAAGCACCTACCATTTGCTGCTACGAGGGACGTTTGTTTTAATTCTGTAGTATTATTTACGGAAATACATGAATGCTCTGGCCATTTGGAGTCACTTTCTCTTAAAAACGAAGCACCTCTGAACCAAAGGTCGCTTTCTGTGATTCCCTTTACTGTTGTACCTCTGGATAATAAGTCTGCTGGGTTTTGTTCGGAAGGGACATGCTTCCATTGCACGTCCTTAGAGAAATGTTAACTAAAATTATTCTGATTGAAACACAAGTTGTGCGTCCATGTGATTTGCCTAGTATTCATTCCAGAGTAATAGTTGAATCTGACCAACAAAATGTGTTACATGGGGTTGTTGAGAAAAACAGTATCTGACTGACTGCAAAAGTCGAACTCACAGTAAGAATGCGCAGAGTTTTAATCTGGGGAGAGAAAACTCCTTTGATGGCGCTACTCTAGATTTAACGCAAAGTAATGATGACACGACACCATTTTCTAATTTATTAACCACATAAACACATACTCCATAGGTCTTTTTGCTAGCATCTGAAAAGGCATGTATGCTAGTAAAATTATTAATAAGCACAAAGTTTGTGCAAAAACATTTAAGTTGGGTCAGAACTTGCTTCCATTCATTGATAACATCCTGTGGAATACTTTCGTTCTTCCAATGAAGTTTAAGTCTCCATAAACTTTGCAATAAAATGTTCGCCTTTACAACAATTGGATTGATGAGTTCCAGTATGAGCTAGTATTGACATTTTAGTAATTTTTGGTGTGTATGAGAAGCTAAAATAATCCTGATTGGAAGACCATTTTAGCCCCAGTGTTTTAATGTAATTCATATGGTCAACTTGTACACTTTCTTTCTTATATTCCTCGGCAATATCGAATAAAATATTTTCACTATTGGAGGCAAAATTGCGAAGAGGGTAACCACCACAAAATAAAAGGTCGACGACTTGTCGTTTTATTTCAATGACTTCAGTTTCACTTTCTCCATCCGTCATTAAATTATCTACGTAAAAGTCAGTCAGTGTTACTTTTGCCCTTACTGGATATAATTTAGCATTTTCATGAGCTGGATGCTGCATTTAATTGCCAAATAAGGCGCACTAACGTTTGCATTTTATAGGCTAAAAGAGATGAAGAAATGTTTTTGCGCCATAAAATACTTTGCTATTGCGTATCTTCATTATGTACAAGCACCTGCCTACTTATATATTTTTGTCTTGCATATCTACAACAAGAACATATTTGTGAAATCTAAATCGATTTCAGGTTTCGCAATGCAGTGATGTGGTATAAAATAGTAAAATATTTTAAATTCAGCCGGCAGCATATGTTTCATATCAGCATACTCGTCGTTACAAATACTATCATCCTGTAGTAATTTAGACTCCAGATATTAAAGTCTCCGATGAGCCGTTTCAAGTGACTTACCTAGTGTTGACGGGTTCGCCTTATATGGCAAACGTACAATAAACTTATTTGTTTGTGGACATCTTTCTGTTGCTTCATAAAAATATTTCTCACACATCGTTTCTTCAGATGACAATTTTACCTTTCCAGAATTTTTTATTGTGGCGTTCTGTTAGGTAATTTCTTTTAATCAGCTTAGTTGATTTGTCCACAATCATAATTTACATTTTGAAAGATTATAGTAGCAAAAGGAAAAGTACTTTTATTTGATGATGTTAATGGAATGTCAACAGTTAAGCTTTGCGGCGAAAATTGTACGGCCGTTAAATCTGATCTCTTTCTAGCACGTTGGTTGATGCTGTTAATTGAGCTTTTATGTGTGGTGACAAATGTAGTAACTTTGCATTGACAGAGTTAACAGCAGAATATTGTGAAGAATTAAAATGCACTGAATTAGAAGCTTTTTTATTTTTTAATAGGAGACGCTATAGATCTCAAGCTTTTATTTACAGGAGACGGTTTTATTTACTTGCACGTAGCAGCTGATCCGCTTACAACCCATATTAATATAGTTTGGTTTATTATCAACTTTTAACGATCAATTGCACCTGGACTGTTAAACCGGTTGTCGGCTAATTTTATATTTGATAGAATCTTCCAATTTTAGATGTCAATGTGCTGTTGTGGATGCTGTAATAATATGCAATGTATAAAGACTACATAAATTAAAAAATTTAGCTACTCGCTTGGTGGTAAACTTTAATTGCGAACAAGAATGCAATAAAGCAGGACCTACCATAGATGTGCCGTTTTAGCCAATATCACAAGGCTGTTTTCTTTTACGTCAGTTAGGGTAACAGGTTTTCTCGTTTCATTAGAACAAGACTTATTATTCTCAGTGGTTGATTTATTAATATTTCCCTAGAAATGTGTTGGGTTTTCGGTAACTAAATTTGACAATTCTTCTTTATGCAGAAGCGAATGTTTAGTAGCATTACAATAACGACAGCGGTTGGTTAATGGGCATGGTTTTGAGATGTGATTAATTCCGAAGCAATTTAAACAAAGTTTGTGGTGTTTTACAGCTGCGAACCGATTTTGAATACTCATTTCTACCAACTTAGGGTAACGATATACGCTATGTGCTAGAGATGACTTGAAAATAATACATACTGACGATTAATTTGTCACGGCTAGAGAAGATGACAAACGATTTTTTAGCATTAAATTATGGCTTGGTATTTGATACTTGCTTGATTGTGACACATTGTTGATAATGTTCAAAGTTTTACAACGCCTTTTTACGTTGGGAGGTCGAGTGAAGAAAATGATAACCGTACCAAATTGGTTAATGATTCCTCCTCCCATTTTGCTCGAGTGTCAATGTCTAATTTCGATACAACCATATGTAGAATGATACCGTCTGCAATCTGAGATTTGGACGCAATAGACTCTAGATATCGTAGGTCTGCATTTATACTACCAAAAATCGCGAATTACCGATACGCTGTGTTATTTTACTTTTTGTATTTCAAACATGTGATGCCAATGAGACTGAAATATTTCAAATTTGTTTTCATACCTTGCGGTAAGCAAACCTAGTGCCGTTTCATAATTTTCTTCTGTAACTTCGAGAATTTTGATAAAGCTGATAAATCTGGATTATTGTGTACGAGAACACAAAACATGTTATAGAAAACAAGCCACTCGGTTCGATTCCCATTGAATTTTGTTAACTGTAGTTCCGGTAAATGTACTCTTGGTGGTGGTGCTGGCGCTGGATGTGAGCTAGTGCTCGGTGAGAAAACCTCTGGCTGGACGTCGTTCGCAAATTTGTCATTCGTTCCAATAACACTAATTTAACTGAAAAATATGCATCTTAAAAAACTTGCTGCAATTTTTGTCAAACTGCGATTCATCTAAAGTTTCAAGTTGTACTTGCATTTTTTCAAAACTATCGTACCAACGTTCTGCCAGAGTTAGTTTTACCTCTTGCCTTAACAGATAACATTCGCGACATTATTTAATTATGTTGTAAGTCATTGTATACTGCCCAAGTTATTGACTGGAGTTGTGTGCACACCATCATAAAAGCCCGATATCAAATGTATTCGGCCCGAAGGACCATGGAGACGACAGGAGCTTTTTCCTACCCGCAAAGCAAAACAAAATTATTTTTATCAAAATGGACTGTACTTTTTCACTTTTATTATCTTACTGACTTAAAAATATGACATGATTAACTATTTTTTCAAAACTACAAAATATTTTTATACATGCAAGTGAACACTCTTCACAATTGTTGGGCCACATAATACCGTTGCGCCAACAAGTTCATTTACCTGTTGAACCAGAATGCTGATAGTGCACCTGACTAACCAATATTTAAGTATAAAAGAATTATACTAGCAAAAACATTATTCATTCTGTCACTGGTAATAAAGAGGTAATTTAACAATAAACTAACTTGTCTTTCATTTCAATTAGCGAACAAGAGCCACGGGTTGGCTCCAACTTAAATTTTTTTAGTGTTCCCTTCCAGGGACACTTTAACTTGCATATTTGCTGTTTGTCGCACGTAACATATTTACAAAATTATATAAGTAGAACTGTAATTTTGTTAGTGGACAAAATATGCGTATTGTACCACCCAGTAGAAAATTTGGAATACAGCGACCTCATCTTAACAAACAACAGATATGTATGTATAAAAATATAGCTAATATTAAGAATGTATAATAATATACAGAAATCATTAACAACTTCCATGTATGGCCCTGCGCCCCAAAATCTATTTTGGAGTTGCTCGACCGCGTACAGGAGAGGGCCTAGAGCAAAGTTTATAGATTTATAAAGATGTTGCACTGCCTTACATTGTTCTGCCACTGCTAAATTATTGAAGGGATTTTCGGAAAATCCTCTTGTGCATGACTAATGAGCGAAATCTCATCAACGGAGAGCAAATTACCAAAATGAAAATAAACTCTCAGCAAAAGCAATTCATACTTATGAACATTGTTTATGTGTGTATGTGTGTTTACATTGTCAATATTATGCCCAACAAACAAAAAGGTTTGCTTTCAGATAAGTGCATATGAACTAATTAAAAGTATTATGTGATCAAGCCTTTTCTTAGTCCACTAGTATTATTTTTTTGAACTTTCTAAGCAAGAAAAAAAATAATTATTCTTAACTTAGCTTTAAATTGTAAGCTAAAATTATATACTATAAATACGATTAGTAATACACAATGTACATCAACGTTGTTATATTGTGTATGTTGGGCTCTACAAATTCGAGTAATGTATTGTATACAAAACAAATTGGATCTTGTGTGTTGCCGTAGCAAAACCATACAGATTTTTTATTGTAAAAATAAAACAGCATAAACTTTCGACGAACTTTGGACGCCTTATTAACCAATATTTTCATTAAGGCAGTGTTCGCTACATGTGTTTTTTTTTGTTCTTATAGGAATATGATAAAAAAAGTAAATGGCAAGCCCTTCTTCTGCTTAATTTATGTTTGATTTACCGTTATTTTACTTTAGCACTTGTTATACTGTATTGTCAAAGTGTAGGCTTAAAATTTTTATAAAATATTTTAGTGTCAAAGCTATAGCCGGTTTAATCAGGATCCATTAGAAAACGTATTTTCATATGTTCGCGCCAAAGACGGACACTGTAAGAACCCTTCAGTTCACAAATTTAACATCGCAATGGCAAAGCTGATTACTTTAAAAATTAGGTCAGTTTAGTTCGTCAAAAAATTGTGAAAACGACGATGCAATGTTCTTACCGGTGGATTTTCAAAGCTCTGCCGAATGTAGTGAAACTGTATCAGCTGATAATCAATGTCCAGTGATGGATATCATAGACATATATCAGAATAATAAACAATATATTGATGAAAGTGCCGACTGTTTTAACTCTCCGAATCTATAAATAGAACTACTTCAAGCCGATATTTCATTAGATACATAGCGCAACGAATATCATGCAGCAAATGTAGAATACATACAATAAAACCTTCACAAATTCTAACATATCCATCAGAAATGTATATCCCCACAAAAAACTATGAAAGTGACTCATATTTTGGAAGTTTATGTGCATCCTCCGACCAGTTTTTCGAAGTTTGTAAGATTCACATAAAAGTTTTTGAAAACTTTTGAAAAATATTGAAAAAATCATGATTTAGCAATGCATAGAATGTACTAATAGTACAATTTATTCCTTTTGGTTTGACGAGAAGAGTGCTTGTCATAATCATAGACTGGAAATTTTAAACTTGCTTATACTAATATTACTAAGAAAGTGTTCTGCCTGGGAAACTTACCAGCACATATTGAAAAAGTAAAATTTTTTAAACACTAATTCGAATGAAAATTAAAAATCATACAAAATATTTACTATGTTTACATGTCTGTTATTTTGTCTCGCTCTTATTAGATCTCATACCGAAAGTTGTGCGCGTTTAAACTAACTTTAAAAAATAAGTAAATAACAGCATCATGACTTCGGTGTAAATGTAAATACTTTCATTCATACAACAATAAAGTAAGTATATTTGCCCTACATAACGAAAAGAATCATGTTCGTTTCCTATTTATGTTAAACATCCACACAAGCTGTATGCTGCCTACATTAATCAGAGAACTTCAAAATCACGTTTTTTCTTGATTTTATCCAGCACAGAAATTTTTGTTCATTTTAAAGAATAAACAAAAATTTAATAAGCCAGTTCACATTGGATTAATATTTGTTCCGCACAACTTTTGTTCTTTCCAAAACACACTAGACTAATTATTCTAGCACAAAATTGTATACATATAAACAGCTTTGTGTGTGTTAGTGTTTTTTATTCATTTCACGTTTGTTTTTCGTTCGGTATACACCACAGTATACGCATTACAAAATAAATATGGCTGGATTAAGTGATGATGAAAAGTTTCTTTCTAATTTTATTTTCTGTAAAATTATTTTTATTCCTATTCGACCTTTTTTATTTTAATTAAATAAAAATTTTTTTTCAATTTGTTATTAACTTTTGTTATTAAAAATTAATTTTTCCTGAAAAAGCTTTCCATAGGAAAGCGAAATATTGAAAAAATATATCGTTAAAATTTAATTAAGAGACTGTTTCAAAGATTAAAACATACTTATTTAGGTAAAAAAGATAAAAATAAATATCATAAAATCTATTTATCTACTTTTGAATTCATATTCATATTAACACGACGATAGCCAACTGAAGACTAAAAATCGCTCTGCAAAAAAAAAAAACACACAAGACCTGTGTTTTCATAAATGCATGTGTATTAGTTTCGTTCTCGTTGTGCGGGGTTGAAGCTGGTAGAAAAATTGTGCCAACCAAAAACTACCTCCCTCACCGAAAATACCATCAAACTGCCATGTTAGACCAGCACAACTAATCCAATGTGAACTGGCTCAATGATGATTAAAAATCATATTCATTCTGCTGAACACATCAAATTTTGATTATGAGTAGAAGTAACAAATCATTTTTTGAACAAGTTCGAACAGGCAAGAGAAAAACTTGCATTAAATTCATTGCATCAAAACGTTCTTATTCACATTAATTCATACAACATGTTTGAACCGACCGTCTGTATGCCTTGAACAATATGATATACCAACAATGCAAAGAACATACTTAATTGAGCATTGATAAACATTTGCTTTTTTATTGTTTGCTTGGCTTTGTGGTTTAAATTTTGAAGCTTAGTAAATATAAAATTGACTTATTATTGATTAAAATTTAAAGAATAAAGTTTTTAATTTGTTACATTAATGATATGAATTAATAGTTAAAAAATATGAATTAATAGTTAAAAAATAAATTTTAATAAATTGTTGAGTTTTTACTTAAAATAATTATACCGTTTTTTATTTATTGTTCTGTTTTTGTATGATGATGTACATCAAAACCAACTCTAAATTAAAATAACAAAAACTTGCCGCTGTTAAAATGAACAAATTCATACACAATGATTTCTTGCTTTTTGTACTTCAATGTTATTCAAAATTGTGTGTGGTGTGTGAAAAAGGCAAGTACACGAGTTGACAAGTATGATTCTACTTATGATAGAAATAAGACAGTATTCAAACTGCGAGTTGTTTGGTTGCCTTAAAATGAACAACGTATCAAAAAGTTTGAACAAGTTTGATTAATTCAATCAACCCCAGATTAAAAAAGATCATTTTTATGAGTCAACATTTATTCGGTTGCTTTGAAATGAATAACAAAAGAGAGTGTATGGGCAAGTTTGATCATTTGCTAATAAAAGACAAGATTTTTGTGCCTTTGTTATTGTTGAATGGTTTTTTAATCAACAAGTGAAGTTCTCTGACATTAATAAAGTTGCTAGTAAAGCTAAATTCATTTTTAATTTTAAAACAGAATTAAAAATGTGTGAAAAACAAAAAAATACCTAAAACAAAACACACACACACATCCAAACACAAGTATTCATGGGAAGAATATGTATGCATAAATGAATAAATGTGTGTTTCTGTGTATAAAAAATACTACTCTCTTTTCTATTAGTGGTTTTGCTCAATGCAAAGACAGTATTCTCAATTTACCCTTTACACTTTCCCCCCTAGTCGGTAGAAGCTTAAAATTTCCGTTTATGTAAAATGTTCGCAGTGCAACATCTTTATAAATCTATAATCTTTGGCCTAGAGTCTCACCGCGGACAGTAGGATATCAAACTTTATTGATTATTGATCCCGTTTCATGCTGGATTTTGCGTTTGACTCGATTTTCGTTGAGAGCGCATCCATTTGTGGTCGATTGGCCAGTGACTCGCACTACGCATTACAGGGAGAATTCGTTTTTTAGCAGAACAGTTCGTATGTGGAAAAAACTCCCTCCAGAGGTCTTTTCTGCCACTTTCAGTGTAGAAAAATTCAAATCGAATGTCCACAAATACTACTCTCTCTTTCCTCCTCCCCATAACCTAATTCCCTAGCTCTGGTACTATGCATTGCATGAGTAGGGGTCATCCACAGAGTGCTGGTGCGAAAGAAAAAAAAATTGAATAAAGTTTAACCCAATAAATTTTAATCGAAAAAAGACTAATCGAATAAAGTTTAATTGAATAAATTTTGACCGAATAACATTTAAACGAATAAAGTTTAATCGAATATAGTTTAACCGAATAAGGTTTATTCGAACACAGTTTGATGGTATAAGTTTTAATCGACTAAAGTTTAATCCAACAACGTTTAAATGATTAAGTTTTAATCGAATAAAAATTAACCGAATAAGTTTTAATGGAATAAAAAGTTTAATAGAGTAAAGTTAAATCGAATGAAGTTTACCAAATAAAGTTTTTGCGAATAAAATTTAATCGAATAAATTTTGACCGAATAACGTTTAAATGAATAATGTTTAATCGAATAAAGTTTAACCGAATAAGGTTTAATCGAACAAAGTTTAATGGTATAAGTTTTAATCGACTAAAGTTTAATCAAATAACGTTTAAACGAGTAAAGTTTAATCGAATAAAACTAACCGAATAAGTTTTAATGGAATAAAGTTTAATAGAGTAAAGTTAAATGGAATAAGTTTTAATCGAATAAGGTTAACCAAATAAAGTTTATACAAATAAAATTTAATTGAATAAATTTTGACCGAACAACGTTTAAACGAATAAAGTTTAGCCGAGTAAGGTTTAATTGAACAAGTTTAATGGTATAAGTTTTAATCGATTAAAATTTAATCCAATAACGTTTAAACGAGTAAGGTTTAATCGAATAAAAATTAACCGAATAAGTTTTACTGGAATAAAGTTTAATAGAGTAAAGTTAAATCGAATCAGTTTGAATCGAATAAAGTTTACCAAATAAAGTTTATTCGAACAAAGTTTAATGGTATAAGTTTTAATCGACTAAAGTTTAATCGAATGACGTTCAAACGAGTAAGCTTTAATCGAATAAAAATTAACCGAATATGTTTTAATGGAATAAAGTTTAATAGAGCAAATTTAAATCGAATAAAGTTTACCAAACAAAGCTTATTCGAACAAAGTTTAGTCGAATAAATTTTTACCGAATAACGTTTAAACGAATAAAGTTTAGTCGAATAAAGTTTAACCGAATAAGGTTTAATCGAACAAAGTTTAATGGTATAAGTTTTAATCGACTAAAGTTTAATCAAATAACGTTTAAACGAGTAAGGTTTAATCGAATAAAACTAACCGAATAAGTTTTAATGGAATAAAGTTTAATAGAGTAAAGTTAAATGGAATAAGTTTTAATCGAATAAGGTTTACCAAATAAAGTTTATACAAATAAAATTTAATTGAATAAATTTTGACCGAACAACGTTTAAACGAATAAAGTTTAACCGAGTAAGGTTTAATTGAACAAGTTTAATGGTATAAGTTTTAATCGATTAAAATTTAATCCAATAACGTTTAAACCAGTAAGGTTTAATCGAATAAAAATTAACCGAATAAGTTTTACTGGAATAAAGTTTAATAGAGTAAAGTTAAATCGAATCAGTTTGAATCGAATAAAGTTTACCAAATAAAGTTCATTCGAACAAAGTTTAATGGTATAAGTTTTAATCGACTAAAGTTTAATCGAATGACGTTCAAACGAGTAAGCTTTAATCGAATAAAAATTAACCGAATAAGTTTTAATGGAATAAAGTTTAATAGAGCAAATTTAAATCGAATAAAGTTTACCAAACAAAGCTTATTCGAACAAAGTTTAGTCGAATAAATTTTTACCGAATAACGTTTAAACGAATAAAGTTTAGTCGAATAAAGTTTAACCGAATAAGGTTTAATCGAACAGAGTTTAATGGCATAATTTTTAATCAACTAAAGTTTAATCGAATAACGTTTAAACGAGTAAGGTTTAATCGAATAAAAACTAACCGAATAAGTTTTAATGAAATTAAGTTTAATAGAGTAAAGTTAAATGGAATAAGTTTTAATCGAATAAGGTTTACCAAATAAAGTTTATTCGAATAAAATTTAATCGAATAAATTTTTACCGAATAACATCTAAAGAAATAAAGTTTAACCGAGTAAGGTTTAATTAAACAAGTTTAATGGTATAAGTTTTAATCGATTGAAGTTTAATCCAATAACTTTTAAACGAGTAAAGTTTAATCGAATAAAAATTAACCGAATAAGTTTTACTGGAATAAAGTTAAATAGAGTAAAGTTAAATCGAATAAGTTTGAATCGAATAAAGTTTACCAAATAAAGTTTAATCGAATAAGGTTTATTTGAATAAAGTTTAATCGAATATGTTTTAATCGAATTAACTTTAATCGAATAAGTTTGCGTGGAAAAAAGTTTAATTGAATAAAGTTTATTCTATAACGCTATCTATTTTTGATGACGTTAAATTAGAATTGTTGAGTAGTTCTAGAACCACTCCACACAGAATATAAAATCTACCTCTTTTGAGCAACTGTGTAGTTTAGTTTAAGTGTGAATGTTCTCGAGTAAAGACATGAAGTTATTACAACAGCAGGTTTTAGGGGTTAAAGTGACAAAGTTATTATTCTGAAATTTTTGTATAAATATATCATGTAATTTAATTCAAAAGTCTAAAAAGTTGTGATTAATTATTTTGCAGTAAAAGGATTCAATAAACTAAACTTTTGTAAAAGGAATAAACCTAAAAATATATATTTTTACCTTAAAGCTGGCCATTGGATGAAAGTATAACACCCGTTCTTTTGATGAGGGTTTCGGTACAGACAAACTCATGCCAAACACTCCATCCAACCATTGGAAATTTAAGCCATACACATTAAAATCGGAAGCCACTGGATCTGGTGAAAAGTTGTAGTTAGTAACACGCCAACTGCGGTTTTTCCTCAAACTATAAACTACGATGCCGAAACGCCAAACATCAGTAACGTATGCATGTGCATCATTACAATAATCATCCACAACATCCACTACAATGTTTGAGTGTAGACTATCTTCTTTTATTTGACTTGCTGGAAATTCGTAATGGACTAGTAACTTATTCGTTGTCAAATCGAATGAAAGAATTTTCGGTGGACAAATTTGATTGAGTGAGACAGTGGCATTTACGATACCCGAATCTATCAACCAAATACGTTTACAGCTGTCAATAAAGGTTCGATATACTGAGATTAATTTGGTACAATCTGGATTATACGGATCAGCATGAGATACCCAGTTAGGATATGGCTTAATGGCAGGACTAAGTTCTGTCGGTGGATAATCAACATAACCAAAGCTTGCTGGTACACCATCCTTCCATCGCGGCGTTGTTATAAATATTCGATTTTCATAGAAATCAATACCTAATGGTAAGTTGTTCTCCGGTATAAATTCCCTTGAAGAAATTAAAAAAATGTCATTTAATTTTTAAAACTTTATAACTGTTATAATATAACTATCTCAACAAACTATTTCAGAGAAGTGCTTCATTTTATCAACCATTTTTTCATAATGATATTTAGTTTCAAAACTAAGCTAATTCGATTAAATCTTAATCGATTGAATGTTAGTCGATTAATAAAAAAAATTTTATTTGAAACAAAAAATTCAATTTAGTTAAAATGTTGAAGGTAACAACAACTTACTATTCGAATTGACTTACTTGATTAAATCTTATTCGATCAGACCTTGGTCGATTAAACCTTATTCGATTAATAATAATTTAATGAAGACTTTATTCGATTAAATCTTATTTAATTAAACTTTACTTGATTCGATTAAAACTAATTCGATTAAACCTTATTCGATTACGCTTAATACGATTAAACCTTACTTGATTATACTTTATTCGATTAAACCTTCTTCGGTTAAACCTAATAAAATTAAACTTTACTCGACTAAACCTTATTCCAATAAACCTTACTCGACAAAATTTTATGCGGTTAAAGCTTTTTGAATTAATTTAATACGATTAAACCTAATTAAATCTTATTTGATTAAACTTAATTCGACTAAACCTTATTCGTTTAAAACTAATTTGATTAAACTTTATTCCCTTAAACTTAATTCGATTAAACTTTATTCGCTTTTCCGATTAAAAGTAAATCGATTAAACCTTTTTCGGTTAAACTTCATTCGATTAAACCTTATTCGATTAAATATAATTTCATTAAACCTTATGCCATTAAATCTTATTCGATTAAGCTTAATGTGATTAAATCTTATTCGGTTGAATCTTATTTGAATAAACTTTATTTGATAAAACGTTTTTCGATGAAACCTTATTCGAGTAATCGAGATATAAATAAAATTTTATTCGAAGCAAAAAATCCAATTTAGTTAAAGCGTTAAAGTTGCTATTCGAATTGACTTATTCGATTAAACCTTATTCGAATAATCGAGATATAAAATTTTATTCGAAAACAAAAATCCAATGTATAGTAGTGAATACTTTGTAGTTCTTCGTGGAGTTACTATTTATGTGATTAATCATTCTTCGATTAAACTTTATTCGAATTAACTCGAATTACTTGATTAAACTTTATTTGAGTAAACCTTATTCGATTAAACCTTATTAGGTTAAACCTTTTTCATTTAAACTTAATTCCATTAAACCTTATTTGATTAAATCTAACTCGAATCAGCCTTATCCGATTAAAACTTATTCGACTAAAACTTAATCAATTAAACCTAATTCGATTTAACCTTATTCGATTGAACCTAATTCGATTAAACCTTATTCCTTTAAAAGTAAATCGAATTTACCTTATTAGATTAAAGCTAATTCAATTAAACCTTATTCCTTTAAAAGTAGTTCGATTAAACCTTATTCGATTAAACCTTATTCCTTTAAAAGTAATCCGATTAAACCTTATACGATTAAGCCTTATTCGATTAAACTTAAAATTTTATTCGAAATAAAACATGCAATTTAAAATAGTAAAAACGTTCGATTAAATATTAGTCGACTCAACATTTTTAATTTATTTTAAAAACTAATTCGATTAAACCTCATTCGATTACGCTTAATACAATTAAACCTTACTTGATTATACTTTATTCGATTAAACCTTCTTCGGTTAAACCTAATAAAATTAAACTTTACTCGACTAAACCTTATTCCAATAAACCTTACTCGACAAAATTTTATGCGGTTAAAGCTTATTTGAATTAATTTAATACGATTAAACCTAATTAAATTTTATTTGATTAAACTTAATTCGACTAAACCTTATTCGTTTAAAACTAATTTGATTAAACTTTATTCCCTTAAGCTTAATTCGATTAAACTTTATTCGCTTTTCCGATTAAAAGTAAATCGATTAAACCTTATTCGGTTAAACTTCATTCGATTAAACCTTATTCGATTAAATATAATTCAATTAAACCTTATGCCATTAAATCTTATTCGATTAAGCTTAATGTGATTAAACCTTATTCGATTGAATCTTATTCGAATAAACTTTATCTGATTAAACGTTTTTCAATGAAACCTTATTCGAGTAATCGAGATATAAATAAAATTTTATTCGAAACAAAAAATCCAATTTAGTTAAAACGTTAAAGTTGCTATTCGAATTGACTTATTCGATTAAACCTTATTCGAATAATCGAGATATAAAATTTTATTCGAAAACAAAAATCCAATGTATAGTAGTGAATACTTTGTAGTTCTTCGTGGAGTTACTATTTATGTGATTCTTTATTATTCTTCGATTAAACTTTATTCGAATTAACTCGAATTACTTGATTAAACTTTATTTGAGTAAACCTTATTCGATTAAAACTTATTCGATTAAACCTTATTTGGTTAAACCTTTTTCATTTAAACTTGATTCCATTAAACCTTATTTGATTAAATCTAACTCGAATCAGCCTTATCCGATTAAAACTTATTCGACTAAAACTTAATCAATTAAACCTAATTCGATTTAACCTTATTCGATTGAACCTAATTCGATTAAACCTTATTCCTTTAAAAGTAAATCGAATTTACCTTATTAGATTAAACCTAATTCGATTAAACCTTAGTCCTTTAAAAGTAGTTCGATTAAACCTTATTCGATTAAACCTTATTCCTTTAAAAGTAATTCGATTACACCTTATACGATTAAGCCTTATTCGATTAAACTTAAAATTTTATTCGAAATAAAACATGCAATTTAAAATAGTAAAAACGTTGAAGTACTTGTTGAATTTTCTATTGGAATTCATTTATTCGATTAAACGGTTTAATCGTCGGTTTATTAGTCGACTCAACATTTTTAATTTATTTTTTGTTTTTTTTTTTAATAAAAAATTATCTTTAGTAACAGTTTGTGCTTTAGTTTTGTGCGATACTTTCTATATTTTGAATTATAAACTAAATGGAATATTTTACACATGCACTTGCAATAGACTGTCATTTGCACAACTGATTACCAAATTAAAAAAACATTTCTAAAGTCTAGTTGCTCTTATCGGTTAATGCTCTTAACATGGTTATAACGACATCTTGACTCAGACACTTAAAGGCTTTAAACTGCTTTGAAATTGATATTATAAATTTATAAATTTAATTTAATTAAATTAAAATTTAATTGTTTATAAATTTTTATAAAGGTTGGTAATTTAAAAAATTAAATATTTAAACATTTTTCTGAAACGCTTTAGTAAAATTTACCTATTTTCTATTGCTCGTTTTCGTTCTTCATAAGTTAAATATTCAAAGTCTAAATATTTCCATTCATTTACTATTTCAAATGATTTTTCGTGTATTTTTTCGAAACCACTGTTAAATAAAGCAGATTGCTGAGCATCACGTAAATAATGTGGATACGATGTAAAATGTTGTTGTTGAAGACTATTATGATGTCCAATATTATCAGCTTTGTAACGCTGAACATAAAATATTAAGAAGCCACATACAAGCCAAAACAAATCGGTCATTTCAATTTCTTTTTAATTAAGGTATCCGTTATTAACTGTATCTCAATTGCACTGCAAACACACACTAACTTCTAACGGCACATTTGGTACGTACTTTATAGACAAGGCCTTTTAATAACGTTCACATCAAGTATTGTCCATTAAATCGACTTTTCATAACAAAAAAACTAGATATTTATTTATGTATGCATGTATGTATGTATGTATGTTAGTAACAAGAATGTACATGTAAGTATGTGTGTATATATGATGGAGGTTTTATTATTCATACAATTCAATTCAAATAGTTACCATCATTAACAACAGTTCGGTTTAAACTTTCGCATACAAATAAGGAAACCTTTTTATTTTTCGTCACTTCATTGTACTTGAAAAATTACATTTTTTCATGCCGTGTTTCTTTGCAGTATAAGAAATAATATGACCTCTAAACCTCTATCACTACCAACGTTCACTAAACGAAGACAAAGCACAACAGTTTACACGAGAGATAAACCTTATTTAAAAATTACCAATCGAACCTTCTCCCAAAGGAAAATACGCAGCCTATACACTTGCGGTAAAACATTTACTGACGAAAAGGTATACAAGTACATGAATATGAACCCAAGATCACCAACACTCAAAACACAACCGAAAAAATACAAGAAAAACATGCCAATGAGACCCATTGTAAACCACAGACCTGTACCAGCATATCACCTAGGTAAGATAAAAGGTTTAACGAAATACATATACGGTACGCAATACACAAGACCTTTTCGAAAAACCGAAAACACGCGACTGGTTTCCCTTGATATTAAGGATCTATAGCAACATAAGAAAATTTAGTTATCCTACGCAACACATTAGCTTATTACTGCATAAAGTTTATTATTGTGCGAAAGTTAGTTCATTTGTAATATAATTGGCACTGGGGCCTACATTAAACACTTCGCTATCAAAAAATGTTAGAAAAAATATAGTTTTGATTTTATGACCCGTTCGATATGTCGGACGTTATGCAAGACGGAACCATAGCTACCTTTTAAAATTATTTACCTTTAAAAATTATTTATCAAGAGTTAATCTTTTATTTGTTTGTTAGTTTATTACAAAATATTGGGAGTATTATTATTTATTACTATTTTGAGATGACGAACCGATTACGTGGTAGTCCATGCAACATTTAGGCTGAAATCCTACATCACATTTCATGTATTTGAACTTCGATTCCCTCCGCACTGGTTTGCACAGCGACGTTCTGTACTTATTGGCACAATCCAATGTTCTTTGCCGTCATATCGTGTTGAGCTTAATGGCTTCCATGGCTTTTTTCCTTGATGTGGTGAAGACCCATATTTTATAAGGAAGCTTTATACTACATATCTCTTAAATAGGTATAAAGATTCTGTGTTTTTATTGCAACCATTTTTTCCTGCAAGTAACCAACTGTTTACTTCAGAAATATCTAAAAAGTAGGCAAAAATTGGTTAGCAATAGCTTGATCGATCAACTCCGCCCACATACTTGTTATAATTGGCAATCAGTCACGGTTGGAGGATTAAAACCCTTGCTTTTGCTTCATTGGACCAACGAATGGCAGATATCAGTGACCAGTTTTCGAAGTTGGTAGCCACTGTAACAGCACTATTAACATTCCAGCGGCACACAAATACACCGACGGATGCTTTGTAGTTTATATAACCTCTTTTTTCCCGCTTAAATTCTTTTAGGAGGCATTTCTCAACACGGTTAGCACGTAATGTGCCAGTAACACAATAACCAATTTCTCGCGAATGTCTCATCAAAGGCACCGATTTAAAATAATTGTAAAAATACAGTTTTATGCCACATAGAGAGAGTAGCTTTCCTAGTTCAATAAGACTAAGGACTACATCATCACCTAAGCCGATTTTTTTTTTTCTTCTGAGGTTCTTCCCGTATACACGCTGAACGCCACCATGTAACCTGTGCTGGAACAAAAAGCCGAATTTTTGAAAGCAAATCTAATTGGCTTTCCTCTTATAAATTGATTTGCATAATGTTTTCCGCATTACGGGATCATACTCTCATCAATACTGCAGTTTTTATCTAGTCCATAATGTTTTTGAAAAGCTTCTCCAAGACTATCTAGCAACGGATGCAGCTTATGCAGTCTGTAAAAAGAGGTTGATAGTAGAGTACATATTGAAGTATATCTGCAAATCTATTACATCTTATACTCTCTAAAAGTATTTTTGGTACATCATTTTGTTTTGCGAAATACAGCCTCTTGAATTACAACTTATCATACATAAACCTACAGCAGCATAGCTCCCAAGACAAATTAATTTCACCTTCTGTTACCATCAGTTGCCTATTCTTTTGACCAGCGTAGAGATTTGTCTGCTCTACGATATGCTGAACTAAATCGTTGTGGAAGAAGAGAGTGAAATAGTCTAAGGGATCTTTGCAGTTTTGACTTTCCACTAATGTTGGTTGTGGTCTAAATTCTGAAGACGAAAATTTAAGTAGTGAATTTAGAATTAAATAACTAAGTTGTATTAAAATAAAGATAATTTTCGTATAAATTTGCATAATTTCAACAACCACTGTAACTTTTGTTGGATTCTGAATCATACCACTTAAAAAATATCTAAATAATACTTACCTTTTCCTCAAACTAGTCCAACCGCGATCTATCAGTTTAGAATATGTCAAAAAGCAAGTGGTACGTGCTATTAAACGTTACAAGCAGTGTTGCCAATGTAAAACAAACATTTAGCTTTCGCGTAAGTACAAAAATAATAAAAACATAATATTTTTTTTTTACAAAATACTCGCAAGTTACCAACGGACGTTAAACAATTTATACGACAATTAAAATATCACCGACATTATAGATAACAAAACCAAACTGCTTAAGATTTAACAACCATATTTACAAATCGCCGGAATGGACTAGGCATGGGAAACCCAAATTCCGAAATCTTCATGGAATTTTTTAGGCAACATTTTGAATTACTACACGTAAAAATACTAGTGGAAGAGAAGACAAAATAATTCATTACTACACATAAGCATCCTCGAACAAGACAAAGCCAAACAAATTTTAACAGACTTAAACACAATCCACAACAGCATTACATAACAATGAAAAAAGAACAAGACAAAAGCTTGAATTATCTTGACATTTATAGAAAACCAACTAAGACCGACACTACCGATATTACCTCGAAGAACCCTGCCCAATATAAGCTAGCAGCATTTAGATATATGATGCACAGACTTAAGATAATCCCACTTAATACTATTTCTTATTTTTCTATTTTTTCCTTCTTTGTTGAACTTTCAACCCTATATATTCTTTTGCAGATGACAGCGCCATTTGTCATTCGTATTCATTTCGTAATAGACCAGGCCATTTGGAGGTTGGTTTCAAAAGACAAAACATGAATGATACGCTTAATCACGATCTCGCGACAATCTTGGCATGTGGTCGTCTGAATAGAGTAGATTTTAATGCTCGTAAGACGCAATGTTGGATGCTTACGCATAGATCTACGTTCGGTAATGGTGCTGCATCTGTTATTAGGGGTGATATAGGTATTACAGTATCGGAAGCTCTTGATGTTCTTGGCATGAAAAGTCAGTGTGATGTTCAATGGACTAAACACATTTTTCAGGTTTCTAAAGAAGCTTTCAAGTGCCTCGGTTTTCCATCAACATCAATAAAGAACTCGACACAATTTAGATAATAAACTGCTTCGACAATGTACAACACTAAAAACAGGAATAAAAAAGACAAAGAAACAATTAACAATACATGACAGCACACTTTTACTGGCACAGGACCCGATATATATAGGTTATCCTTTTCACAAAGAAGGTTTACTCACAGCATTTAAAATTAGCAACACTCTGAGACATAATCTCAAGACACCAATAGAAACAACTAACAATTTTAGTTCCAGCAGAGTATGTATACAAACTTACTTGTAGCTGCAAACATACTTACATATCTAGGAAAAACTACGCGAACACTAAAAACAATATATGACATTACTACATCCAAGTAAAAAAAAAAACGATAAAGACTAGATATTCTTGAAAACGTGCAAATCTAAAAAAAACAATAGCTTTTAACGGTGACATAACCCAACAAGTAAAAACGACCTCGTACACAGTTTTCACACTACAGAAACTACTCACAGAATGCTGGGTAACAAGCAATTTACCTACATAAATAGATACGACCCCAATGAAAAACTACCTAAGCCCAAGACTATTTATACTAACTCTCCAATCCTATGTAGAACACGGCTTAACAGTGATGTCATCGTATTGAAATCACTGGCCAATCGTACCAAACAAACAGCCAGTAGCGACGGTTTTCACCGGAAGTTATGACAACAGTGCAAAGCTGTATCTTTGTTAATAATAAAAATTCAAAGAAAATAAGCTGAAATTATGATCGTGTTTGGGATTTTTCCCAAACTAAAACTCAAAAGATAGCACTAGTTGTCTATTCTGCAAAAGTTTTAAGTTCCACAAATATTAAATAAATTGTTTATTATTATTTTCTTTAATTTGTCATTTGTTTATTGAACTGTTAAACGGTATTGTTTTTTATGTACAAGCAAACAAATGTACAAATAAGCAAACTAACAAATAAGTAAATGTATAACAGATCATTGTTGTAATAAAAGATTTCTGTAACAAGACATTGAGTTGAGTTTATTCGTCGTCAGTAACAAGAAGAGATCACTTTCAAATATATCCAACAAAAAATCTTTGTAAAATAAACTTTAATGAATTACTTATATGAATTTAATTCGTGTTTTATTTTTGTGCCACTTCTAATCATAAAATACATTAAATTGGAAAAACATCAAATTGAAAAAACAATTCTCCTACATAAAATTGGGGCCGAAACCCGGGACAATTTCTTGTGCTGAAACAAATCCTTTTTCGTTTCCTTCAAAAAAATTACTACCGTCGTACTACGGTATATTAAAACCTCGTTGCCTTGAACATTGGACTGGACATTCTGCAAAATGGAATCAATTGCTGCGGTGATTGAAGAGCAGAAAAAACTTCTAGTCTATATTGAACTTTTAGTAGAAAGCCGAAAGACAATATAACTAGAGGGTGTGTACAAACGATACTGGAAGATCTGGAAATGACATTTAAAACTTTCAAAGATGGTCATGAACACATTTTGGATAATGTTCGAGAAAGTTCAATAATTGAACACGATGTACCCTATTTAAGTACCGAAGTTTTTTATAAGTGTTATGACACTTATATTTCTTTTAAAACAAAACTACTTGATTTAATATTTGAATCTGATTCCCCACAGACTCCAACCGTCCATGCAAGTACCTTTGCTGCTTCATCGAGCCGAAGGGAAACATTAAGTGCTGGCGCAAGCTTGCGCAAAATCGGCCTTCCAAAATTCAGCGGAGGTTATTTGCAGTAGATTTCTTATCGAAACATGTTTCAGTCACTAGTCCATTACAACAATTCTTGGAACTCCACTGAGTTTAATAAATGAATATCCGGCTGCGGATGTTAGCTATGACTTAGCATGGGAGGCGTTAGGGAAGAGATTTCATAATAAAAGGAAGCTTGTGGAGCAAATTCTTAAGAAGTTATTTTCGATCCCATCTTCAAATGGCTCATATCAGAGCATAAAAGAATTACTAGATTCCACCAGAAATTGCTTAGCTCAATTGAAATCATTAAACATTGACATCACAACATGGGGCCCTTTAATAATTTATATCACATCACAAAAACGGGATACACAAACCCGCAAGGAGTGGGAACAGCCGTTGAAAAGTAGTACAACAATACCGCCCATTAGTGATATGCTTTCTTTTTTAGAATCCATTTTTAGAGCATTAGAATCTATTGACGAAATTGCTCCATCATATTTCTCTAAATCTATTGTGAAAAAATCGACAGAATCACGTCGTAAGCCAATGCGTACTATTCGCTCCCACACTGCCTCTGCACTGATAAATGATTACAGCCCTTAATAAAATATATGTGGCAGCCCTTTTGTGTCATAAATTAGTAACCGGTATTTATTACCATTGCTGACCTAGGACAACTTGCACATGCATTCTGTTTTCTTCTTCCTTTTTCTACCTTCCTTCCGTTTTGTGCTGTCAACAATGATAGACGTGTTGGCTACGTCTCAAATATTAAATTTTATTGTAATATTAATGTGAGTTAATAAATAGATATAAGAATTCACAAGTTTACATTCTTTTATTAGATTAACGTAAACCAACAATCCAAATATATATTCATATATTATAAAAATCTTTTGATTTGTTAAATTAATTATTATGATTAATTTTTTTTATCAAAATAAATTTTTATATTTTTAAAATTTTTCTTTTCAGTTTGAAAATTAATAATAAATTGATTATAAAATATTTCAGTTCTAAGATTAGAATATTTTTTATACAACTGAGTTTTTACAGTTACAAAGAAAATTAATTAGATTTAAGGTAAAAAAGAAATATTAATAATCTATTATTTATACAGAGATATATGGGTTGAGTTATAGTTTTAAATTATATTTACTAGATATATATATATAACTCCCCCATCCTTTGAATAAACATTACTCCTGGAATGTTTAATATTTTTTATAAATATAAATATTGTTACGAATATATCTTGCTTAAGTTTAAAATAAAACAGAGTAGCGAAGTATTCACTCACTGTTCATACATGTATGAATATGTACATTTCATTTTTTAGCCGCTTCTTCTCATACATGTGTGAGAGACTACAAATTATTTTGTGTTTTCTCATTCGTGAATGCGACGATTTATACTTTTCTTTCTATTCATAAGTGAAAAAATGAGAAACACACAAGTGTTCATTTTTAATTATTTACAATTTTGATAATTTTTCATAAATGAAAAGGTCGTAAAAATATGTGCGTTAAGCATTCGCGTACATAAACGCACATATTTGATAATGCGCAATTGTTGGCGTATGCAGAAAAAAAATGTTGTTTTTTTTATTTCTTTTAGAATATATTGCAATATTGTATTTTGTGTTAATATGTACCCATGTGTTTTTACTACATTTTACGGTAAACTGCGATCGTAGGTAGAAAATTTTTTCACATTCATTTATGAGAAATTTTATAAAATTTCAACGTTCATAAATGAACATGTACATTTATGAAAAATAACATTAATGAGAAGTAGCTGATTTATCATTTATCACATATGAATAAGACTCATAATTCTTGTTGTGCGCATTCATGTATGAACATAAGCAGAACATTTTTTCTTGTTCGTTTATGCGCGTGAAAAATAAATATAAAATTTTAGATTTCTCATTTATGAAAAATATCATGAATGTTGATTTTTGAATGTTCATACATGAAAAATTCTGAACCCTGAAATAAAACAATTAAGGAATATAGAAAAAACTACTGGTACAAACTGCGTAGAAGTTTATACACACACACACAACTACAATTTGATATGCCCCTTACCCTTGCCTGGCATGCTGCTTATCATTTAAACGCGCAAGACAAAAAAACTAATTGTACAACAACAAATATACAAGGTTGTTTATCATCGGCGTAGTTTTTTAAGAAACCCTTTTTTACAAAAGCAACAACAAATGTATTGAAATAAATCCCAAGCAGAAACCTTATTAGCATAAAAACAAAAACAACTATACACACAGGCAAACAGGCGCATATAAAATGAATAAATAACCTACAACAACAAAATACACACAAGGAGAGTAGAAAATTCTTACATCTTCTAGAATCTAATTGGACAAGTATAAATAGGGGAAGCGTCTGAGTAGATGATCAATCAGTAAATAAAATCTCTACAGTAAAGACGTGCATTTTTAAGTAAATTGTTCTGTGTCAACTTTGTGTAGTTAAAGTAAATAATAAAATTGTTATTATTTAAAAACTCTAAAAACTGGTGTTAATAATTTTGCAATAAAGAACTCACAACAAAACGTTTATAAAAGGTATAAACGTAACAATATGTTTAAAAAAAAATATGTAACATACAATAACAATTATAATCATTAATTAAAAATATAATAAATACACAGTTAATAAAATAAATAAATTAACATAAGTAAAGTATTTTCCAATTGTTTTCTAATAACATTATTGTTTTGAATAATTTCTACCAGTAATTTTTCGATCAAATTTAATATCTGATATTTTAAGATTCTTTCAGGGTTCAGAATTTTTCATTTATGAACATTCAAAAATCAACATTCATGATAGTTTTCATAAATGAGAAATCTAAAATTTTATATTTATTTTTCACGCGCATAAACGAACAAGAAAAAATGTTCTGCTTATGTTCATACATGAATGCGCACAACAAGAATTATAAGTCTTATTCATATGTGATAAATGATAAATCAGCTACTTCTCATTAATGTTCTTTTTCATAAATGTACATGTTCATTTACGAACGTTGAAATTTTATAAAATTTCTCATAAATGAATGTGAAAAAATTTTCTACCTACGATCGCAGTTTACCGTAAAATGTAGTAAGAACACATGGGTACATATTAACACAAAATACAATATTGCAATATATTCTAAAAGAAATAAAAAAAAAAACATTTTTTTTCCTACATACGCCGACAATTGTGCATTATCAAATATGTGCGTTTATGTACGCGAATGCTTAACGCACATATTTTTACGATCTTTTCATTTATGAAAAATTATCAAAATTGTACATATTCAAAAATGAACACTTGTGTGTTTCTCATTTTTTCACTTATGAATAGAAAGAAAAAAATAAATCGTCGCATTCATAAATGAGAAAACGCAAAATATTTTTCAGTCTCTCACACATGTATGAGAAGAAGCGGCTAAAAAATGAAATGTACATATTCATACATGTATGAACAGTGAGTGAACACTTCGCTACTCTGGATTCTTTTAACAACTTGTCTATCTCTCTTGCAATTTTTTTTTCATCAACAAAAGTTGTTTTATTCTTTTATCTAACTTCTTTTATAATATATAAAAGCCTAAATTCTTTACAAATTCCCTTTCTTTATGTTTATAACAATCTTCTCCGTCATTGTTTATTTTCGCAATCCTTTTAATTTTCTTTTCATGCACGACATTATGCAACTTTTGCCAAATTGATTTATCAACCTTATTGTGTAATAATTCATTAGGTTGAACACACCTGTAGTACTGTGAATTGTATCATTATATATTTGAACAGCTTTATACACTTGAGCTTTATTGTCAAGGCCATGATCACTTTCCCTTAATTTAAACAATCTTATGTGTTCATTTAACGTAAGATGGAAACGCTCAGTATCTGCGTTGCACGTGTGAATATTTGGAGATGTAAAATGATAATCTATATTCTCTGATCTTAAAAAGTCTCTAATCGTAACCGTATTGAATTCATTGTCTGCTACAATTTTATTTGGTTTTCCTAAAATAGCAAGTTTAAAAAGTTATATTTTTATTTAAGAACCATATATCTACATATATGAATTATTTTATTAGATTTAATTGAAGTTTCAGTTACACAAAATTTTGCTTGAAGACATCCTTCTATAAAATTTGCATATATTGCTCAAAACACAATTATTAACAAATTTATGAATTTCTTTTTTTAAGTTTAGATAATATATAATATTTTTCAATTCTATGAATGTTTCTTCAATGCCTCTGTGATTTTTACCGTTATGAAATTTTTCTAATATATTCAAGAGATATTCTTTCTCAAAAATATCTTTTATAAATTTAGTACATCGTACAAACTTCATTCCAGGTACATTAGCAAAAAAAAAATGAATTAAAGTTTGTTGCAAATTTTTATATATTTCTGTTCCTTTAATTGGGAAAATTTTTGTTAAAAATTCTAGTAATTTTTCCTCAAAGTAATATTTTAATGTAATTATATGTCTTATCTTTTTATTAAATAAGATTTTAGTTTCATGTTTGTAAGTATTTCCTAAAGAAATAATAACTTGATTTTTGTATAAGTTGATAGGTGTTTCAGGAATAAAAATATGATCATTTAAATTTTCTTTCCCACTGTGAATTGTAGCTAAATCAGAACTGGGATTTTGTCCTTCTTGTAAAACATTAACCTCTAAGCAACTAAGATAATCTGCTACTTTATTAGTTTTTCCTTTAATATATTCTATTTCAAAATCATACTCATTAAGCTGTATCTTCCATCTTTGTAGTTTTATATTTGGTTCTTTAAAGGAATTTAATCATACCAGTGGTCGATGATCCGTTTGAGTTTTAAATTTTCTACCAAATAAGTAGGGTCTAAAATATTTAACCGACCCAACAATTGCTAATAATTCCTTTTCGATTGCACTGTAATTAAGTTCATGTTTATTTAATGTTCGAGACGTATAGGAAATTGGATGCCCAGTTTGTGAAAGCACTGCCCCTATGGCTCCATTGCTAGCATCAGTAGTTAAAACCAGGGTTCTGAATTTTTCATTTATGAACATTCAAAAATCAACATTCATGATATTTTTCATAAATGAGAAATCTAAAATTTTATATTTATTTTTCACACTCATAAACGAACAACAAAACATGTTCTGGTTATTTTCATACATGAATGCGAACAACAAGAATTATTAGTCTTATTCAAATGTGATAAATGATATATTAGCTACTTCTCATTAATGTTTTTTTTCATAAATGTACATGTTCATTTATGAACGTTGAAATTTTATAAAATTTCTCATAAATGAAGGTGAAAAAATTTCTACCTACGATCGCAGTTTACCGTAAAATGTAGTAAAAACACATGGGTACTTATTAACTCAAAATACAATATTGCAATATATTCTAAAAGAAATAAAAAAAACAACATTTTTTTTCTGCATACGCCAACAATTGCGCATTATCAAATATGTGCGTTTATGTACGCGAATGCTTAACGCACATATTTTTACGACCTTTTCATTAATGAAAAATTATCAAAATTGTAAATAATTAAAAATGAACACTTGTGTGTTTCTCATTTTTTCACTTATGAATAGAAAGAAAAAAAAAATAGTCGCATTCACGAATGAGAAAACACAAAATAATTTGTAGTCTCTCACACATGTATGAGAAGAAGCTGCTAAAAAATGAAATGTACATACATATTCATGCATGTATGAACAGTGAGTGAATACTTCGCTACTCTGGTTAAAACAAACAAATTACTAAAGTTGGGATATGCTAAAACCGGACTAGTACATAAAATTGTTCCGAATTTATTAAAAGAATCAATATAGTTCTGATTATTAATATCAATAACAGATCCTTTTTTAAAAAATTTTATATAATTGGAAGGGCTATTCGGCTGTAATCTTTAGTAAATTTTCGATAAAAACCAGACAAGCCCAAAAATGATCTGATTTCTTTTATAGTTTTTGGTTATGTGATTTTTTTAACTACCTTAATTTTATCGGGATTTGGTTTAATACCATCTCGTGTAATTATATGACCTAAATATTCAGATTCTCTTCTAAAGAAATTACATTTATCAACCTGTACTTTAAGGTTGTAGTTGGATAATATTTTAAAAATTTTCTTCAAAGAAACTATATATTCTTGAAATAACGTGGAAAACACCGAAATATCATCAAAGTATACAACGCAAATGTTATTTATAAAATCATGAAGAACCTCGTTCATCATCCTTTGAAAGGATGCAGGCACATTTTTGAATCCAAAAGGCATACGCGTAAATTCATAATCTCCTATTGGAGTGGAAAATGCCGTTTTGTGTCTATCTTCAAGTAGAATTGGAATTTGATGAAATCCTTTTGTCAAATCGAGTGTGCTAAAATATTGAGAACTTCCTAACTTCGTAAGTTATTAACAAATTGAAAAAAAAAATTTTTTTTTTAAAACATTTGACAAAAAACAAATAAAATAATTTTCTTCATACATACATACATACAAAATGAAAATTTCAAATATTTAAACATACAAAAACAAGGAAACGGAAATTAAATAAAAAATCTCTCTTATGAAACTTTTATAACAAATTATGTGTCTTTTGAATTAAGTACCTATAATTCTGCGCTAAATTGTCCGTGTCTGTTTTGAAATTTATTCTCCTGACATTTGGTACATTAACAATTTCTAACATTTCTAACATATAACGTCTTCTCTTATAGTTTTTTTCTATATCTAATACTAATGCTTCCTCAAACTTTGGATAATGATTATATTTCTCACAATGAAGATGAGGATGAGGATGTCTTCTGTGTTGAAATATTTCTATATTTTTGGTCACATCTGTGACCAGCTAATCTTGTTTTAAGTTTATTCTTTGTTGTCCCAATATAAACTTTGTCACAGTTCACCTGGTCATTTCCTCCACATGGTATCCTGTATGCTACTTCAGATGTTTCCATTTTTCCTATTTTATCCTTCATACTGCTAAATAATTTATTTAATGTATTATATCGAAAGCGAAATATCAAAAAAATATATATTGTCAAATTAATTAAAAAAGGCCGTTAAAAAGAATAACAGATATTTATTTAATTTCTTCTTCTTAAATCTTTTACAAATTTACTACTATTTTCAGAACTACTATTACGAGCAAGATTCATACTGTCACCATTATTATTAATGAAACATTTTCACCCAAATTTCTTGAATTGTATGAGTCATTATTTGGAGATGAATATTGTAAATAATTTTTGTTAAGGTTATTTATTATTAAAGAATTTATTTCGATTACTACAAACATTGGGTGAAGAAGATTGTAAAAATTGTGAACTTTAGGATTTATTCATGTAAAAGTAATTAGTTTCAACAAGAATTTCGCTTTTAATAACGAGTAACGATTTCTAGCTTGTAATATTATTTTGGGTTCATTAGGCAATTTGTTAAAAGAAAATCTTTAAACCCATTTTTTCGTTGTTTGTACAACTAAACCATTGTTCATTAGTTTGATCTAGTGCTAGATTTTAAATTTAATTTTGTTTTTAATGCTTCTGTATAATCATTAAATTCATTTGCAGTGGTTTTTAATTCGGCTGTCTTAATTTTGTTAATAATACTCTCTATACTATCTGATATACTAAAATGAATTTTTAATATTACCTTAATTTCCTGCCATTTAGTTGAATTGTTGTTGTTTATCAGCGAGATATTTGCCTTCCCTATAATTTTGTTGCGTATTCTTAAATCAAATAATTCAATGAATGCTGGCTCAACAAGACTCCGAACTGCTTCAACATTCTTTATAAACATTTTCAGTTCTTCTGGTTTTCCATCGAACTTGAGAACATCAGCGAGTAGCTCAAAAGGAATCATTGTTGTTACTGCCATTTCCTTCGGATAATTTATTAATAACTGAATCAGTTTCTTATAATTGGGATCTTGAATATGAGATGTTGTTTGCGATTTGAGGATTATTACTTCTTCCTCGCTTTAGTTATTTTATTAGGTATTTTACTGCTTTATATGTATTATTTTGTTTATTATATAAATTTAATTTTTCATTTTATAACTGCATTTAGTGTTGGTCCGTTATTCGACTGCGCCAATAATATATATATATATATATATATATATATATATATATATATATTCATATATTATGAAAATCTTTTGATTTGTTAAAATAATTATTATGTTTGATTTTTTTATCAAAATAAATTTTTATATTTTTTTTTATATTTTTATAATTTTTCTTTTCAGTTTGAAAACTTATAATAAATTGATTATTGATTATATATTTCAGTTCTAAGATTAAATTATTTTTTTATACAATTGAGTTTTAACAGTTACAAAGAAAATTAATTAGATTTAAGGTAAAAAAGAAATATTAATAATCTATTATTTATACAGAGATATATAGGTTGAGTTATAGTTTTAAATTATATTTACTAGATATATATATATAACTCCTTGCTGTAATAAACGTCACCCGTTATACAAGTGTTTTAAATTTGCTACATTATCGTCTGAGCAAAAGAAAAATATTGCCAGTCAGCAACATTTGTGTAGAAATTCCCTTCGCACTGGACATATGCAATTTGCTTGTAAACTAAACACAAAGTGTCAACTTTGTGATGAACCCCATCACACAATCCTACATAACGAATTTTTTACAATTAAGGGTTCACGACAGAGCACTTCAAACTCTAGCGCTGATTTAAACATAGAAAAACAAGAAATTGTTAAAACGTCAACAGCATCTACACCAACTAGTAATTGTGTAAGTACAAACCTTCTAAATATGAAATCTACTAAATTACACCCAGCGCTGCTGGCAACTGTAAAAGTTAGAACAAAAAACAAAAACTGGTGACTTAAACGTTAAAGCATTAGTAGACCAAGTGTCTTTTATTTCTGAAGAATTATGCCAGATATTATCGTTACAAGGCAATAAAACATATATTGAAGTATCAAGTATTGGAGGTAAAAGAGCTATTAGAGTAAAGAAATCTGTTAATTTTTATATTAGATCAAACTATGATCATGATTTTGCTTTAGAAGTTGCTTCTGCTTTATCATATATTCCTTATAAATTGCCTCAAGTTAATCTTCCAGATCTTTCTGATTTTCATCTAGCATCGTGTCCGAAAAAATTTATATCCTCCTAGGAAATGACGTCTATGGTGAGCTACTTTTGGCTGGAATGAAAAAGTTTGAAAAGAGTTTTTGTTGCAAGAAACGTATTTCGGCTGGATAATATCCGGACCCATATGCCAAATGAAAGACAAAGTAAATATTTCGGTAAATTTAAGTACATAGGATGAACAACTATGCCTTTTCTGGGAGCAAGAAGATCTAACAGAATGTAAACTTCCAATGAAAAAGAAAAAGCTTTGTGAGAAATTAATTTTAGAAACTCATAGTCGAGATGGGACTGGAAGATACACAGTACATCTTCCTTTCAAGAAAATCCTTCATTGACAATCATTACCTTCATTCTTATATACCGATTACAATACTCTTAAAAGACCTAAACAGCTTGCATCCTCAATCAAGGTAAGACCGGAATTCGCTGAAAAATATAGTGAGTTTATGGATGAATACGAATCATTAAAACATATGGTACATTTAGGTGAGTACCCCCAAGCAGTACCAGTGAATGCCTTCTTTCTTCCCCACCATGGGGTACTGAGAGAAAGTAGCAGTACAACGAAACTACGCGTTGTTTTTGACGGGAGTAATCGGAAATTCCTCAGTCATCTCTTAATGAAGAACTCCATGCCGGACCAGCTTTGCAAAATGATTTATCAACAACTATTTTGAAATGGAGAATGCACCGCATAGCATTTACTGCCGCTTTAGAAAAAATGTTCCGTCAAATAAATATATGTAAGGAACATCAACATTTGTAATACATCCTATGGAAAAACAGATCAAACAGAATCTGTGTATACTCCCTGAAAACCGTTACTTAAGGAACAATGTCGG
Organism: Trichopoda pennipes; assembly: GCA_030448955.1. NCBI lineage: Eukaryota > Metazoa > Arthropoda > Insecta > Diptera > Tachinidae > Trichopoda > Trichopoda pennipes. The sequence continues at coordinate 998,520 of JASKUP010000147.1, read as the reverse complement.
CTCCTTATTTAGCAATAAGAGTATTACAACAACTTTCGTTTGATGAGCAAAAACGCTATCCGTTAGCTAGTAAAATACTTCGTAAGGACACTTACGTTGATGACGTTATATCGGAAGCGGATAATTTTGATGAAGCTTTTAAATTGCAAAGACAGTTATGCTCTCTTCTAAGATCCGGTGGGTTTCGATTAAGAAAGTGGAACTCTAATTCCATAGAACTGCTTCAATGTATAACTGAGGAAGATCGTGAAAAAAAGCAAAAGAATTCTTCTAAAGCACTCGGTCTCTACTGGGATGCAATAAATGACTATTTCTTTTTCGTAATAAATTTTGAATTTTCTGAAATCGTTACTAAACGCAGCTTACTTTCAGAGGCAGCTAAGTTGTTTGATCCATTAGGATGGCTTTCCCCTACCATAATTATAGCTAAAATTATGTTTTAAAAACTTTGGAAAATCAAAACTGACTGGATGAAATTAGTCGAAGATGGATTAATTTTAGAAAAAAACTCAAACAATTGGAAAAAGTAAAAATTCCTAGATGGCTGGGCTACACATCTACAAGCAGTTCTATCGAACTCCACGGCTTTAGTGATGTATCGAAATTGGCCGCTGCGGCAGTATATGCTCGTGTAATAAAATCAAATGGCAGTATAGTTGTTCATTTAGTACAGGCTAAAACAAAAGTTGCCACTTTAAAAATAGAAAACATTCCCAGACTGGAATTAAGCGCTGCGACACTGTTGGTAAAACTTGTCACGTCAATAAAAAAAAAATATAGATCTTAATATAGGTAACGCCGTTTATTGGACGGATAGTACAATCGTACTTGCATGGATTAAAAATTACTCCGCGAAGTTGAAAGTCTACGTCGCAAATCGAGTGGCAATTATACAAAGGTTTTCAAACATCAACGATTGGAGACATGTTCCATCCGGTGATAACCCTGTAGATAGTACATCTAGCGGATTGCAACCTAAACAGCTAATTGATAATAAAATTTGGTTTAACGGGCCATCGTGGCTAAAGACAAGCCCGCAAACGTGGTCTGATTACCCCATGAGTTCTACTTCTACATCTGCAATGATAAGTACTACTGATGTCATTTCAAATCCTTTGAATATTTTACAATATCCAGAAATTACAACAAAATTTTCTAAATGGTCAACTACTACACGCGTGACGTCATATATCATCAGATTTTTTAATAACCTTAGACAGTTATTGGTAAAAAAGGAAAAAGAATGTGGATTTCTTAAAACTTATGAACTCGAACATGCACGCCTTCGAGTCATCAAAATAACTCAAGTTGTTTCGTTTCATGAAGATATTCTCTCTTTAAAATCTAGCAAACCATTTCGTGCTATTAGTAGAATTAGGAAGCTCTCCCCGTTTTTAGACGACCATGCTATTTTAAGAGTTGGTGGTCGTATTAGAAATGCTGATTATCCCTTTCAAATTAAGCATCCCATTTTACTAATTTAGCACAATCCGCTTTCTTTACTTCTATTTTCAGAGGCACATCAAAAAAGACTACATGGCAGCATCCAGTTAATGCAGTCTTACATTTCTCGGCATTACTGGATACTATCAGCACGACAATTAGCTAAAGTTGTGCAACGTAAGTGTATTTTTTGCTTCATATATAAATCTAAATCTTGCCAACAGCTAATGGGAAAGCTGCCGGCTGTTTGGCTGCAACCGACACGACCTTTTAGGCATAGCGGACTGGACTATGTACGACCTATCTCTATAAAATTGTCATCATTACGAACCTCACCAATATCTAAGGCTTATATTTGTCTTTTTATCTGTATGTGTACTAAAGCTTTACATCTTAAAGCCGTGTCAAGTTTAAACGTGGATGTATTTTTAGCAGCATTTCGCAGATTCACTGCAAGAAGAGGCTTATGTACGGACTTGTACTCAGTTTGTGGTACAAATTTTGTAGGCGCTAGCAAGGCACTCCAAGTTCTTTATCACAGGAACAAATTATCGCTTTCTGAACATCTCCAGGACACTTTGGCCAACCAAGGCACTAAATGGCATTTTATACCTCCAGCCTCTCCACATTTTGGTGGACTTTGGGAAGCGGGAGTGAAGTCGACTAAGCATCATTTACGCCGCATAATGAAAGATCGCCTACTCACCTTTGAGGAGCTAAGTACCTTATTGGCACAAATTGAAAGCTGCCTTAACTCACGCCCTCTGTGTCCAATGTCATCAGATCCAGCTGATAATAACGTTCTCACACCAGCGCACTTCCTAATTGGTGGGCCAACTAATTATATTCCTGAAGAAAATCTTCTGGAAATCTCTATTGATCGTCTGTCGCGTTGGAAAGTAATAGAAAGTTTAAAACAATAATTTTGGAACCGATGGCACAAAGAGTATATATGTCGTCTACAGTCACGACCAAAATGGAATGAAATAAAACGAAATATCAAAGTTGGTGACATAGTGCTTCTACTTCACGAGAAAAGTGTTCCTGGTCAATGACCTTTAGCAAAAGTGGAAAAGATTCATCCAGGTACAGATGGCCTAGCAAGAGTAGTAACCTTGTACTGTAACAAAAAATATGTAAAGCGTCCTATCCCAAAGATCTGTCTTCTACCTTCACTTAATACCTAACGTCACAAAAACTTAAATGGCAAGAAGTAACTGAAAACTAACGTTCTTGGTGGGGGAGAATGTTTGGGATTTTTCCCAAACTAAAACTCAAAAGATAGCACTAGTTGTCTACTCTGCAAAAGTTTTAAGTTCCACAAATATTAAATAAATTGTTTTCTTATTTTCTTTAATTTGTCATTTGTTTATTGAACTGTTAAACGGTATTGTTTTTTATGTACAAGCAAACAAATGCACAAATAACCAAACTAACAAATAAGTGCGGTTTTACACACATCAACTTTTGTTGCTCAACTTTTGTTGTTTCCATCAGAAACAAAGAGCGAGGGATATAAAGCCTTCTCTTTTTTTCTAATGGAAACAACAAAAGTTGAGCAACAAAAGTTGATGTGTGTAAAACCCCACTAAGTAAATGTATAACAGATCATTGTTGTAATAAAAGATTTCTGTAACAAGACATTGAGTTGAGTTTATTCGTCGTCAGTAACAAGAAGAGATCACTTTCAAATATAATAAACAAAAAATCTTTGTAAAATAAACTTTAATGAATTACTATATGAAGTATATGAATTTAGTTCGTGTTTTATTTTTGTGCCACTTCTAATCACGAAGGTATATTCAATTTAATTGGAAAAACAATTTTCCTACAGATCGACTTATTATTACTATTTTTTTTTTTTTTTTTTTTTTTTTTTTTTTTTTTAAAGAGAAGTAGCACTTCAGGCAACAATGCCTATGTAGTCAAGTACCGTGCTACCTTCTTTAGGAAAGGGATAGAGAAGAGATGAAACAGGTGGTGAAAACAGGATAGTCGGAAATTAACTGCCGTATAAAGACAGCAACAGCGACCAGTGACTATGCCTTCATCGCTGAGCAGCTCCACCGACAGTCAATTTTTATATTCTGTAGTGAAAAAAACCAAGGTCTTCGTTGGGAATCGAACCCACAACCCCCATATTTACAAGCTAGTACACTACCTCCTAGCCTACAGGGGCACCTAACCTCTATTAACCTTTTGAAATTAACAACGCTAACCAATCGGCGATCTGTTCAACGAAAACAAACGGATGTTGTTTACAAACCGACATTAGTAAGGCGTTTAATAAAGTCAACCATATCTGTCAAACTGAACTCAAAAACTTCGTTTCCGAAGTAATTTTGTGCCGCAGCGAAACCATTTGGGTCCCTTTTTACTTTCCTTTTTTATTAATGATTTTCGCCCAAAGCCATTAAATATTTAAAGGCCAGATCAAGAGGAAACATGCACTATCTGGCGTAGAAACAAAAAAAAAAACACACAGATAATGATTGGCTACGCAAAAGGACGACATCTTTGTGTGCCATTGTACCAAATCGAGAAAAAAAATCTGTACGAGAAGCTTCTTCGTGCTAAAATTCGTGCTTCTCGTCGGGTTAGCAAGCATTTTGGTCATTTGTTAAAAGATAATGCTAGTTCTACAATTCCGACTCTTTTAAAAAATGACCAAATATTCACTTACCCGGTTGATAAAGCTAATCTTTTGGCTAGTATATTTGCACGAAATTCCTATTTACCGCAAAGCAGTTAACCACCACCCGAGCTCGACAGAATATCCATTACCATGCCGAAGGTTTCAGCAGATCTCAACATCGACGAATCACCTGGACCAATTTGAATGCTAGCACTATTCTGAAAACTTACATCTGTATCCCATATAAATTCATGTCCAGTTATCGGATAGGCGATGTGTACACAAAAGTTCCTTTAGCCTCTAAAAAGCCTCTTCTGCTGCCACATTCCAGCGGTATGATTGCGATTTTCTGGCCAACTCATGCAAGCTGGCAGCCACTTGTCTCCGCAACCCCTGAATTAATCTTGAGCTCGTCTGATGAAACCTCATTATAACATCTCGTATAGTGCGATTCCTGAGAAAACTCGATGTAAGTCTAGAGAAATTATCACCGATACCAAAAGCAACAAGTTTTGACAGAAATGCCTTGGGAATATCTAGAGCCACCATCTCACTCTATTCGAAATAATGTATGGAGTTGCACCATTATTCAGATAGGAAACCCAGAAAGTCTCCCGTAGAGCGCCCCCTACCGAAACCATACTGTCGGTTGTTAAGTAAGCCGTCGGAGTCCAGGTTCCTCACAAGATAAAAATTATTTATACTTTCCATCACTTTGGAAAGTGCAGAACAAATTGCAATTGGGCGGTAAGTTTTAGGGTTGTTAGGCTCACCCTTTTAAGGGTTCGGCTTTATATTAGCAACCTTCCAACACTTTGGAAATTCGCTGGCATGGTTCGACATACTGACGAGGGCTGTTAATGCTGTTTCAAGAGCTATCAGCACTGGTCAGGCCCAGGAGACTTGTTGGTATTGAGATCTGTTGAAAACTTTTTAATCGCTCGAAAAAATATCTTCATCATAGTGACAGATATTCAGTCGAAGTTGGACGGTGGTTGATTGCTCTCCGCAAATAAGAATTATTTGCAAATATATGGTTAGCTTTATCAACCGGCTCAGTAAATATTTGTTCATTCTTTAAAAGAGTCGGAATTGAAAAACTAGAATTATCTCTTACTCCTTTTAACAAATGATCTAAAGCTCTTGCTGCCTCTAGGAGCTGTAAGAACTTTAGCACAAAGAGTTATATGTTACATAATTATATATGTTACATATTATATTTATGATTGTTATTAATTCTATTGTAGATCTTTAGAGTTAAACTTTTACTTTATTTTATATTATATATAAATCATATTATCATATTTTATTGTGTAACTATTACTCATTATTTTTCATTTTTTGATTGACTCCTGTTTTGGATTTGAAACAATTAAAACCTAAAATAATATTTTTTTTTAAATTAATTTTTTTTAAACTAATTAAATTATAAATGAATATATTGCATAAAAAATAATCATTGTATTATTTTACTGGCGCAGTCGGATTTTGCGGACCAACCCTAAAAATAATTAATATAAAAATAAAAACTGTAAATCGTTTTTAGAACAATAGAAAGAGAAGAACATTCCATTTAAACAAAAGCAAAATTTTGTATTTGGAAAGGAGTTGTGAATACTTTGCAAAAAGAAACCTAAAAAACAAAAAACATCAAGAAGACATTGCAATAACAACATTTAAATACTTTACAAGAAAAAAAAAGAAAGCGTAAAAAAAAAACTTTATCGATGTCGTTAAATGCGTTTCAACTTTTGGAAGGAGTTCCAAATTATGATGGACAATCAGAAGACCTTCAGATGTTCGTGTCCCATGCTGATGAAGTTCGAAAACATGTTGCAGCAGCAACTTTACTACCCTTATTTGATTTGAGGGTCAGAGATAAAATTGTTAGAAAGGCTAACATAGCATTAATCAACAACAACAATCCTACAAATTGGGAAGAGGTACAAATAATTTTAAGAATCAATTTTATTTAACGTAGCATATAGCATAGAAAATATAATAAACAAAGTTAAAACAACAGAGTTAAGGTATTCTATAAGTGATTTTTATGAATATGTTTTAAAATTATTAACAAAGTTAAACTTAAAAACTAGTCTTGAGAGGGATAATCAATGGTTTAGTTGTAAAAATAACGAGTTTAATGGTTTTAAAAATCTTTATAAGTAAACTGCCTAGAGAACCAAAATTATTTCTTAATTCAAGAAATCCGCATTCTTTATTGAGGCCAAAAGAAGTTTTGATTGAAACGGAATATTTTTATCAAAACTAACAATCTTTTTCATCAAATTTTTATAATAACAGCAAATTTCAGAATAAAACATGCCCAATTTTACTGAAAATTCCTTTTCTCAACCTTTCTATGATGCAAACAGATCTATTGCTAAACATAATAATCAAAATGATTACATGCACTATCACACTAATAGGAACAACCAATACTTTAATTCTAATAATATAACATTAAAAAAAGTTTTCAGAATAATTAATTAAATGCAAATAAAAATCAAAATTTATCTAATGAGCCTAACATTAGTTTTGATCAAACTAGACAAAATAACTAAGGAAATTTAGTGGAAGTAACGTATCCAACCGAACTCAAAGAAGTAATGCAAATAACCCAATGCAAATGGAGGTAGATAATATTCGAATTATGGGTCGAACAAGTCTTCCTTTTATAATTGTTATAACAAAAACTAAGCCACTAAAATTATTAATAGATACCGGTTCTGGGACAAATTTGATTAGAAAAGGTTTGTTTCATAACTCCTTTAGGAGTGAACTTAAACATCCAATTGTTTTAAATACAATTTGTTCAAAGACTGTTACAACGTCAAAGATAACTGTATCGCTTTTTAAGGAATTCAACCGCCCAAATTCAAAAATAGAAATGTTAGAAATAGAAATATTAACTGAATTTGATGGAATTATCGGTTATAATTTATTGAAATCTCTAGAAGCCAAAATCGGCTTTGAGAAAAACACATTAATAACTAATGATGCGAAAATTCCTATTTTATTTGAAAACTCTTCGGAAGAAAATTATAATTATAATCCATGCCAAAATTCTATAACTGAAATAAATTTTAATGAACCTAGAATAGAATAACTAATACAAAAACTGAAAAGCCAAAACTCAAACGAAGAAGAGATTACATTTTGATTCAAATAATCAAAGAATTTAAACATGTTTTTTTTATATTGAAGGAGATAATTTGACTTCTGTTTGTAAATGTAGGCACAAAATCCCAACTATTAATGAGATACCGATTTATTCAAAGATATTCTGCTTTCCAGAAATTCATAAGCAGGAGGTTGACAGACAAATTAATGAAATGTTAAAATCAGGAATAATAGAAAAATCTAATAGTCCTTATAATGCTCCAATTTGGGTCGTCCCTAAAAAAATTTATAACTCTGGTCAAGAGAAATGGAGAGTAGTTATCGATTATATAAAACTAAATAATGTAACAATTGAGGACAAATTTCCAATACCAAATATTGAAGATTTATTTTCAAAATTCGGAAATTCTCAATATTTTAGTACAATAGATTAAGCAAAAGAATTTCACCAAATTTTACTTTCACATGATGATAGACATAAAACTGCACTTTCTACTTCTACTGGTCACTACGAATTTTCTAGAATGCCATTGAGCCAGTTCACATTGTGCGGTTTTTCACACATCAACCTTTGTTGCTCAACTTTTGTTGATTCCATTAGAAAGAAAGAGAAGGCTTTATACCCCTTCTCTTTCCTTCTAATGGAAACAACAAAAGTTGTAGAAAGTGTTAACTTTCTACAATCCAGGAGTAAGTGTAGCGAACATATGCCATGCAGGCTCAGCTTCTCCTTACTCAAGACCGTCATGCATGGTGAAGAGCCACATCCTACAAGAGGTGATGCCGTTTATAGCAAAACATGATGGATCTAGACCAGACAAGGTCGAAAAAAAATCATCTTTTAATATTTATAAAAGCTCTTTTAAGGGCTACGGAATATCTAATAAAAGGAGATAAAATACGAAAAAACATTTTTCTTGTTATCTTGATTGCATATTTTTCACGTTTTCTGCATATTTTATTTTCAGATAATACTTACCAATTGGTGTCCAATTCTGGTGATTTTCATCTTTGCATCAATAAAAAATTTATTTTGTAGCCCTCAAAAGGACTTTTAAGTTTAAATTAATCTCTTTTTCAAAATATTTGATAGCTCTTAAAATTGCTGTTCTTAGATGTATTTTTTCCAGCCAAAACTTAGTAAGTGTAGCGAACATATGCCATGCAGGATCAGCTTCTCCTTACTCAAGACCGTCATGCGTGGTGAAGAGCCACATCCTACAAGAGGTGATGCCGTTTATAGCAAAACATGATAAATCTAGATATTTGATAGCTCTTAAAAGTGCTGTTCTTTGATGTGTTTTTTCCAGCCAAAACTTGTGTCCAGTGCCATCTGTGTTTGACCAGTCATTTGCCTTTTACAAATATTTCCTTAACCTAGTTTTAGTTTCGGAAATTCTTATAATTTATCACCACTTCAGTTTTTATTCTCAGGAACTATTAGAGTACTATTGTCGTTTTCCACCAGCCACACAAATAAATTAGACATCTATGTAAGGCTCTGTAAACAAAAACAGATTTTTTTATAGGAATGTAATTCAGTTTTTATTTTCAGTAACACTTACCATTTAAAGTAATTCTTGTTGTTTTCCACCAGCCGCAGAAGTAATTTCCACATCTATGTAAGTGCCTGTAAAAAAAAAGCAAATTTTATTATTAAGTGGGGTTTTACACACATCAACTTTTGCTGCTCAACTTTTGTTGTTTCCGTTAGAAAGAAAGAGAAGCGGTATAAAGCCTTCTCTTTCTTTCTAATGGAAACAACAAAAGTTGAGCAACAAAAGTTGATGTGTGTAAAACCGCACTAACAAAGTAATGAACATTTCAATTGCAGCTAATACTTACCAACTTGTTTTGAGTTCTGCTTATTTTCCTGCAACCGATGCACCCAGTTTGCCTTCAAATAACACAATTTAATTTAATTATTTTAAAGTTTTAAATAAAATTTTGCAAATTTTTAAAGTTTTTTTGTGTTTGTTTATGTTTTTTGTGTCAAATATATTTTTGTTTATTTGTACGTATTGTATGTATAGCTGCTTGCTTTTTCTCATTGTTTTTTAGGATGCCACTCTATATTCGCTCTTTTCAATAAAGCGGTTAACAGCAAATGTTAAGTGCAAATTTTATAACTCAATTCTAAGACATCTATTTTTATTTATGGTATGCATCTGTATTAAATAATCATTTTTTGTTGGTTCATCTTATTTTCCAAACGCAGAAGTCAAACGCAAAGAAGCATTCAATAAGCTAACTAAAGCTTTAGTGGACCATTTCAATTTTTGGTATGTACTGCTTTTACATAAAATTAATTGTCTTGTTCTAAATATACTTATTTCGTTTCTACTGTGGGGCAGGTATTCATAAATCAGAAGCGTTTAGATGCGGAAGCGAAGCAGTTGCATGTAGAAGCTACTAATTTTGCAAAACAAACTCAACAATGGTTGCAATTAATCGATAAGCGTAATAGTGCTAACAAAGTATAGGGTGACGTGGAGAATTTGGCCCAAAGAATAGAGTCTGATATACAAGTCAACGTACTTTAGAAATTGCCTACAAAATTAGCAAACAAATACAAGTTAATTCAACAGCGGTGGCAGATAATCGTTCCACATCATAAACAATTTTTTAAATATTAAAAATATTAAAAAAATGTCGCTCTATGTTATATATCTACGGTAAACAAATAGCGTACCGGCTTTATTTGTAATTATAAATTTAAGACTTTTTTTTCCCTTCAATGAAATACAAATAGTTTTATAAAATTTACAACTAAATCATTAATTTCTATTAAATTTTTATCTTTTTACACGGTCCTTTAAATTATAACGATTTATTTTTCTTTTTTTCTCTCAATATTTCGCTTTATAATTAAAAGGACCGTGTAAAAAGATAAAAATTTAATAGAAATTAATAAAGAAAAGGTCGAATAAAACTGAAAATAATAATCAACTAAATTATTTTAATTATTTATTTTGATTATTTGTTCGACCTATTATATATATATATATATATATATATATATATATATATATATATATATATATTTTTTTTTTTTTTTTTATGCAATTAATAATTATAAATAAAAAGTGGAAAACATTGATTTGAAAAATTAAATTTTGCTTTTTTGTTGGAATAATATCGATTATTTTTAAAAATTTTTACAATTTCTGAATGGTAAATGTGTAGCTAGCTTATGCATGGTTAGTTAGCTTCTCTTTATTCAAGGCCGTCATACATGGTGAAGAGCCACATCTCAGGTAAAAATTATTCATTCTGCTGGCGGATTTAATATTCGCAACTGGGCCTCGAATGACAAAGCAGTCGAAAACTATCTATTCCCAAGAACAAAAGCCGAAAGATCTTGCCGCAACAGAAAAGGTTCTTAGTATGTACTGGAAGCCTAATAAGGACCATTTTATTTATATTTTCAGATTCGCCAGACTTCGGCGTGACATCTTTAAGGAACCAATAATCCCCACAAAAAGGGAGCTGCTCCAAGTGCTCATGTCAATTTTTGACCCCCTTGGATTCTTATCGTGTTACACAACAGCACTTAAAATCCTTCTACAAAAAGTCTGGCGATCTGGCATCGATTGGGATACGGAACTACGCGAGGCATTATTACCTAAGTGGCAAAAATGGAAGACGGCTATCACTCACATAGCTTCTGTGAAAATACCTCGATGTTATTCGTACCACCTTAATGAGGCGACTCGTGTAGAGCTCCATACCTTCATCGATGCCGGTGAAGGCGCTTATGCTGCAGTATGCTACGTCCGAGTTGTATATCAAGGCAGTAATGACGTCACTATCGTTGTTGGCAAGTAGCACCATTAAAACCCATGTCCATACCAAGATTAGAGTTACAAGCTGCTGTTGTGGGCGCGAGGCTAGCCAACAGAGTTGCAAACATCCGTCGGATAAATTTCACCGCAAAGTATTTCTGGTCTGACTCGAAGACAGTTTTGCAGGGGTTGCGAATGGATCCGAATAGGTTTTACCAATTCGTAATGCACCGTATTGGAGAAATATTAGAAACAACAGATATAACGCAATGGCGTTGGGGGCCCTCTAAGCTGAATTCGGCCGATCTAGCAACAAAAGTTCACACTCAGTGGGATATGTCGTCATGGTTTTCCGGTCCTGAGTTTCTACAACAAGATACGTCTGCATGGCCAACTTGCAAGAATTTAGGTGAATGCAATAAAGAAGAAATCAGACACCATTTATTGCTTATCAAAAACAATGTAAATGAAATAAAAGTCAATATTCAATATTTTTTCCAACTGGAAAAGGCTTTATCGTGCTATAGCAACATTTATACTCTACGTGAGAACACTTAAAGCACGTTGTAAAGGAATTAAACCCCCCGAATATGTATCATTCGAAATACTACCAGGCCTGTTCTGAAAATCACATTTCATGAAAGTGATTTGAAAGCACAAGAAATGTGTTCTGTGCACAAATTTATGTGCTTTTAAAACGTTCACGTTTGCCATTTGCAATTTGAAATCACTAGGGTAATTTTGCTACTATCACAATGAAAACTGTAAAATAAATTACTGAAATAATTCAACCGATATGTTTCCTTATTAATTTTGTTACATAATTACTTTTTATTGAAAACAAACACTTTAAAATTTAGAAAATTGTAAGGGCACCTTTTTTACTGAACATTTTTTATTTGCTTTTGTGTTTTCTATTGTGATTTCAATTTTTGTGTTTGTCAGGTAAATCAGCTGTTTTCTTGTGCTTTCAGGAGAGTAAAATCACATCGAAAACTACAAAAACAGTGTGATTTACAGAAAAGCATAAAAACACAAGTGTGATTTTAAAACCGCATGTGATTTGAAAGTATGTGATTTCAAGAACATGCCTGAACATCAGGCAAAAACCTTTCTATTTAAAAGCGCACAAAAAAGCCAATTTCATGAAGAAATACATGATTTGAAAAATGGTAAGAGTATCGAAAACGGCAGCAAACTAATAGCTTTAAATATATTTCTAGATGACGAGGGCATATTAAGAGCTAAAGGGCATGCCTCATTTTTAAACCACGAAGAGGTAATAATACTCCCCACCAAACACTATGTGACATATCTACTAGTACGCTACATACATGAAACGTTTCATCATATGTCACATGAAACAGTCATCAACAACATAAAAAGCAAATATTTCATACCCAAGGTAAGAGTACTCTATAAGAGCGTTAGAAAATCGTGCCAAAGATGCAAAAATTCAACAGCGGCACCAATTATGCCACAAATGGCTTCGTTACCACCTGCTCGTCTAGCAAGTTTCGAAAGGCCGTTCACATTTACGGGTATTGATTACTTAGGACCGTTTTACGTCACTGTAGGCAGAAGAAAAGAGAAAAGGTGGGGCGCCTTGTTTACTTGCCTCACCCTGCGAGCAGTACATTTGGAAATTGCTCACAGTCTCGACACCAGTTCATGTGTTATGTGTATTAACAATTTTATGGCTCGACGAGGAATTCCAAGGGAAATTTACACCGACAACGAAACGAATTTTAAAGCAGCATCCAAAATATTTAGTGCCAAAGTGGATCACACAGCAATTTCAAAGCAATTTGATAGTCTAGGATGGAAATTCAATCCACCAGCTGCGCCCCACATGGGTGGAGCGTGGGAAAGACTGGTGCGATCGGTTAAAAAATGAACTTCAATGATGAAACATTACGAAGCGCCCTAGCCGAAGTCGAATTTTTAATAAATTCAAGGCCACTTACGTTTGTGTCACTCGAATCATGTGATGATGAGGCACTTACGCCGAATCATCTCCTACTGGGTTCTTCGACTGGTCTCAAGCCCATCAATTACAAAAATGGTGACTTACGACAGCGGTGGATATGTACTAAGCAATTTGCAGATAAATTCTGGCATCGCTGGGTTAAAGAATATGCCCCAAAACTCATGAGAAGAGGAAAATTGTATGAAAAAACAACTCCATTAGAAGTTAACGTTATTGTTATCATAATCGATGAAAACTTGCAACGACACTGCTGGCCAAAAGGCAGAATAATTGGAACACTCACAACAAAGGACGGCCAAGTACGGCAGGCGACAGTTCAAACGCAAAGTGGTGTCTTACAAAGGCCAGCGGCAAAGATAGCTAAACTTGACGTCGACAAGTAGTTGTGGTAAACTCGCCCAAGGGCTCATTTACGAAGGGGAGAATGTTGTCGCCGATACCTTCGTAATAGATGACTTAAGCCTCAATCATGAAAAGTAGATACAAATTTTAATTTTATACCATATTTGAATTTAAACAAAGCAAACCCACTGTTACCGCCAATATTCACTAAACAATATGTTTATAATATATTTACTATTATTTATCTTTATTATTATTCAAAAATAATAATAATTCAAATATCAATTATACTTCATGTATTAATACTGGGACACTTCCCATTAAAGTTCTTAAATTTGCAATTTTTTTTATTTTAACATCTATATTAATCCATACATATTTACATTTAAGAGATTTTGTAAAAATAACTAACGGTCCCTTTTATATACTACGTACGCGTTAATAAGGCGTCAAGATAATCACCCCTATTCTGCGTTTCGATTAAGTCTCCGCATTCAGTTCCGTTGCGATCGAAAATTGGTGTTCTGAAGAAAAACGGCATCGAAAGAAGAAGAGGAAGACAACAATGTTACAAAATTGATAGCATCGCTGTGGAATGTGGAAATGAACTAGCAAAATAAGCAAATGTAGAATTTAATACAAAAAGTTGTATGTATACATAACTAAAAATAAGCATTTTTTGTTGGAGGATCTAGTGCATTAAAGACTCCTGCAACTTCTTCCCAGAACACTGCCACTTCTTCCTTTGATCGCTGGTGGTATCCACATGCAATGTCTGCTTTAGATGCCATTAAATTTGCCAATTTTTCATGCTGCTGCGGTGTTGTTGTTTTTGAACTGTAACACATCATATTCGGGTACAAAAATTAACAATTTAAAACAAAAAAAATTAATTAATTAACTAAAAATAATTTTAAGTGTTTTTTTATCGTTTCTGAACATTTTATCTCATTTTCTACTTACGTTTTTTTAAATTTTGAACTTTTTAACTAAAAAACACAGATTAAGAAAATCCCTCCGTTAACAAAAAAGCAACTGAGAAAAACGGAGCTCCGATCGTAATGCAGAATACATACAATCAAAAGAATTTGAGCGGAATCGAAACGCAGAATACCAAAGCTGACAGACGGAGAAAATTTCGATTCGAATCGAAACGCAGAATAGCCCCAAATAAGATAAGAACTTATAAAGTCAGTGAGTAACAAGCCGGTGTTTAAAACAAATCTTTTTTAAAGCGCTCTCGCGCAAATTAATGTTATAATAAAAAATAAAGTATTGTGCAAAATAGAGTGCTATTAAAAATTGTTTTATTTTAAAAAGAAAGAGCCGGCATTTTCCACGACAACAATTGGAATGCTTACTTAAAATGTTGATCGGCTCATACGAAAGTGATAGAAAAATATCATCCGGATATTGTTTGATGACTTTAAAATATTCCAAAACTTTTGGAAATGTTCGTTTCTTCCTGCATACTTTTTGCAGTAATAAATTTCACTTTTTATATTTTAAAAGCCTTTTTTTATTTTTCAAATTACATTTATCAATACTTTTCCATTTACAATGTTTTCGCGTTCTAAATTGCAAACAAAATAAAGCAACAAGCAAGCATCTGCAACAACAGCGTTAACTAATCAGTGTTGCGCAACAACACATCCAGTGCAGTGTTGCACTGCATATGAATAAGTAAATTTCAAGTGAATTTTAAAACGCATCTGCGTTTTATCCCATTTAAAAGTTCAATTTAAGATTTCTCATATAAAATACATAATCACAAATTTCAGTGCATTTCTCAATTGGACGCGCTTATTTAAGAAATCAGCAGCGATTTAAGATTTCCAATATAAAATTCTCACTTTTAATGAAAAATATACTCACCATTACGTCCATACAAACAAAGCAACAAAGCAAAACAAACAACTAAACATGACCGACCCAAACAAAACATGATAGTTTTTTCCTTTCCGTATTAATTTTAGTTTAGTACCATCATATTAATTTGATGATGGTGGCCATTAAGATTTCGTATATTTTCATTTACTTTAATCATTATTACACAATTTAAAAAAAATCTTAAAATTATTAATAAAAAAGTAAATTATGTATAATATTTACATACAATATTAACACTATTTAGGCAAACATTCCAAACATTGACTGGGCCTTTAGGAGTATTTTTCGTTTTTCAATCAGTAATTTGTGATAATACAGTGTATACTATATGTATACTGGCTTTCATAATTCTCTTATCTTATATATCTTCTTAGAGATATAATACTTTCAAGATATTGACAACTAATTAGAAAAACTGTTTGTATATTAAGTCTTGAGAATCATTTGTTACTTAATTTTTATTCTATTTACTATTTAATTTCAACTACAATAAAATTGTTTTTAAGCACTTTAAATACCGCTGTTACGTTTAGAACTTTAGAACGAACACCACCAATGTAAAAATAAGCATATCGGATGATAGATAACTTACATATACATATATGAAAGTGTAGTAACCATTGCAATCAAATAACAAAACTCAGTTAAATCGCGAGATTGTTATAACATTTTAAAAAGTACAATTACCTAATTGCGATAAACATAATTATAATTATGCTGAACATATATATAATTCACAAATGTATTTGGTTATTGGTTAACTAACACTCCTTAAGTCTAAAATTCACAAATTAAAAACAGAAAACTGGTAGGTCTTTTTATAATTAAGATAAATCTCAATAAGATGTTTTGTGAAAAATATTAAATAAATTATACAAATGTACTAAAGCAGGCAAGCATTTTCGACAGATCTTATGACTAATAACATTTGATAGATGTTGAAGAAATATTTTAAATACATACAGTGTCTAGCAAAACTAAAGCAAAGTGATAACATTAACAAAAAGCTTTATTTGAAGAAAATTATTATTACCTTTGAAAGAACTTCAATTTTAATATAAAACAAATACAGTTGAACTTTAAATTTTTTCCTATTACTTGAACTTCCATAACTTGAATTTCTCTCTAACTTGAAGAAACATAATGGTACAAAGCCTTGCAGAACTTCTATAAATTGAATTTTTTGTGTTGACATTAATTTTTAGTTAAGCAAAAATTTTCAGATCTGCCGCTAACAGTCAGCGTATATCTTTTTTTTTATTTTTTTTCTAATTTGCTGTATAAACGACAGTTTTAATGGGGAAATTTATAGCTAAATTAACAACACTGTCGTTATGTATGTGGCAATCAAGGCGAATTCGCCTTGGCGGCAATATGATTTCTGTTTAAAGTTGGGTAAAGTTCCGAAATGACAATAGAATTACTGCATACAAGTTGTTGCGATTGACTTTTACAGAATTCAGAAAAAACAAAAAAAAAAAAAACAGTATAATAAAAAGGAAATTATTATGGCGTCAAAACATGTTCATTAAAATTTGTTAATTGAAAAATAGTTTCAATTAATAACTGAAATTGACAAGGGATCGAAGAAACAAGACATAAGCATTGTTGTTGAATCCGGAGCAAGCAAAAGTAAAAAGAATAAAAAAACCTATATACGATAACCTCCATAAAGCAGTAATTACATGGTTTGCAGCAACCAGAGGCTTGAATATGCCGATATCTGAAAGAATATTCACCTCTATTCTGACTTTCGAAACATTCTTTTCGTTGTAGATATTCTGTATTACGATCGTAGTTTATCAACGCTTATATTTTAGCAACGAAATTTTTTTCGATTGCTCTTTTTATAAACTTAAAAAGTGTTTAATTTATAAAATGTAAGTATAAAATCTTTAAAAAGTGATTTATATAAATTTTTGTTATACTAAAATATATATTTATTTTTCCAGGTCAAAAACAACGACACCAGAGCAATACGAATAGCTGACAAGATTAATGTCAACAAAATAGGATATTGCTTGCGGCTACCATAAACGATCCAAGGACGAAGTTTAGGTATTTTGGCAGAAGGTAACACAAAGCCTTAATGCATTAGGACCACCAACAAAAAGCGACACCGCATAGAAGAAGGTATTTATGACTTATTATAAACATTTTGCATGTACTTATTCGTCTGTAGGTATGTATTGACGAGAAGTGCTACATAAAGTGGAAATGTTCGACAAATAAAAAAGAATTAAGGAGCACTGGAGGAATAAACTTTCGCTTGCAGCGCATTAGCCCATTAGAAGAAAAAATAATCTACTTGACGGTGCTTGAAACAAACACAAGTGGTATTAGGGGTGCAATAGATTTTGGAGCACTTCAAAAAAATGTCCAAGTCCAAAAGACAACACCCTGTCTTTGCTGAGACAGCAAATAGATGTCCAGGAAGAATTTTATGAAGGATCTAAAAACTTCCACGAAAACTGTTTGAAAAAGTTTAACGAGGTGTCTACGCATTTAAGGCGAATGAATCGATCCCTAGAAAAAATGACCGAAATCGCAGCGAAACAGTTGCAAGAAAAGCAGCGGCATAATAAAATAAAGGAGGACTTATTGAAAAAGAAAATAGAAATTAAACTTAAAATGCTTAAGCTGGAGCACCCATAATTAGTATACGACTTTTAATCAACAGCAATTAATGCGCTTTATTTTTTTTTTTTTTTGTATTATGTATAAGTTTTTTTCGTGTTACTGAAGTTAATTTAGTTTTTAATTCTAATTATACCAAACATACCACAGAACTGAATACGCTTTAATTTTTATTAAATATAAAAAAAATTTTTATTACTGTATAAAATAATAAAAAATCATACAGAATTTAAAAAGCAAAAACGTGATTTTATTTCCCTATTTTTTATTGTTTGTTGTGACTTTTGTTTATTAAAACACAAACAATAACAAACTTGCTCATTTCTTATTTCTATTCCACATTCCATAGTAAATAAATTGATTTTGTAAACATTGTTGTCTTCTCCTTGTTCTTTCGATTCAGTTTTTGTTCGGAATACCAATTTTCGCTCGCAGCATAACTGAATGCGAAGACATAATTGAAAGTCATAATAGGGGTGATAACTGGGTAAAGCCATGTAGTATGCCAAAAAATTTAAAGAGGATGATTTTAAGGCAAGCACTGGTTGACTGGATAAGCGGAAGCTAAGGTAAGCATAAAGTGTTATATTAAAATGAATTGTTAAAACATGACACTCCTCCCTTTTGTTTAGACATGGCGTATGCTAAAAAAAGCATGTGGTGAGAGCAATGCTGTTTCCGAAGAAGATTGCCAAAAATGGAAAACCGATATTTTGCCTTTTTTCTCATAAAAAGTGTACAACGAAAGTGATATTTTTAAGGCAGATGAGACTGCATTATTTTATAAATGTCTACCAGACAAAACGCTTACATTCAGAAACGAAAAATGCAATGCAGAAAAACATAGCAAGGACCGTGTTACTGTAATGTTGGCAGCGAATGTGAACGGCAAACCCCGTTGCTTCTGCGGAAATAAGTCGCTACCCGTCGATTATAAAAAAACAAATGGGCTTGGATGACAGGACAAATTTATCAAATTTGATAAGCAATTCACTGCTGCTGTAAGAAAAATTATTTTCTTTATTGATAATTGTCCGGCGCATCCAAAAGACCTACGGAGTAAATTGAAATCGATTGAATTGGTATTTTTCCCGGCAAATATGACATCAACATTACAACCACTTGACCAGGGTGTAATTCGATGCTTGAAAGCGCATTATCGAAATAAGAGTATTAAAAGAAGCTATAACTCGTATAGAAGAAAATCGCAAAAGCGATAATACCTTACTAGACCGCCATATAACAAGGGCATGGGACATTGATGTTACTAGGCAGACACTCAGGATTTGGTCAATATGCGATGTGGGATGAAGAAGACGACATACCTTTAATATTATTAAATGTTAATGACGATTTAAATTTAGTAAAAGACGATTACGAAACCTGGGTACGTTTAAATAACATAACAACCTGTTGTACTCTTCAAGAATTTATTGAAGTAAATAATGATCCGGCTGTCGCAAGTTTTCCAACGGATGACGATATTGTTGATAATGCTCTCGAACGAGAATCCCACACTGGAATCACAATAGGTAGTAATGAGGAGGACATAGTTGAAGAAACTGTTATACAGCCTTCCAGGAAACTATGAACGATGCGTTGAACAATTTGAATTTATATTTACACACAAATGAAAATACGACTGATGACCACAAAGCGCTACACAAATTCGAGACACTTTATATACTAAACAAAAATAATCAAATTTAGCCAAAAATTACTCATTACTTTAATATATAATAAATTATATACAATTTTTCAATTCTTTTATTACAAGTAAAAATGAATAAAAGTTAATAAAAAATATTTTTTGATTACATATGTACATGTATGCAAAACTTTCAAAACTTACTTCATAACTTGAAGTCTCCCTAACTTGAAGTTATTTTTTTGGATAATGGTGATTCAAATTATAGAACTTCAACTGTACTCCAGAAATGGCAACGACAAAACTATTGCTATTCGAATTAATTTATATCATTAACCCTAATTCGATTAAAGCTTATTCGGATAATTAAAGTATGAATAAAATTTTATTCGAAACAAAGATTCAATTAAAATAGTAAAATTGTTGGATTAACTTTTCAAATTAACTTAATCGATTTAAGTTTATTTGATTAAAACTTATTCGATAAAATGTTATTCGATTAATCGAGGTATGAAAAAAAATTTTATTCAAAATAAAAAAAAATAACTAAATGCAATTAAAATAGTAAAATATTTGGTTTTAATATTCGAAATAACTTATTTCAATAAACCTTATTCGACTGAAAATTATTCGATTAAACCTTATTCGATTAAATCATATTCAATTAAACTTTATTTGATTAAACCTAATTCGATTAAGCGTTCTTTAGTTAAATATTTATTGATTTAACCTTACTCGATTAAAACGTATTCGATTAATCAATGTATGCATAAAATTTTATTCGAAACAAAAAATACAAAACAAATACTGAAAATGACAAGAGTTCTTGTTGAAGCTACTATTCGAATTAACATATTTGATTAAATCTTATTCAAATAAACCTTATTCGATTAAATTTTACTCGATTATCTCTTTCTGGGTTAAACCTTAATCGATTAAAACTTATTTCATTAAACCTTATTCGATTAAGCCTTTTTCGGTTAAAGCTTATTCAATTAATCGAGGTATAAATTCGAAATAAAAAATATCTTTAAAAATATTAAAAATAATGAATAAAGTTCTTGTTGTTCTTTCGATAAGGTTCAAACCTTATTTGATTAAAGCTTATATGAGTAATTGAGGAATAAATAAAAGTCTACTCAAAACCAAAGATTTAATTTAAAATAGTAAAAATAATGAAGTTATCGTTCAAATCAATTTATTCGAATAAAACTTATTTCGTACTTTTTTAATAAATAAAAAATTATAATCTCTTACAATTTAGTTTAGCTTTTTATGAGTTCGTTGAAAAATAGCAGTTCGTGCTTTAGCTTCGTGCGTTACTGCATGTTGAAAATAAATAAAAAGTAGTGGATGAGTTTCATGAAGCTTGTTTTGCCGAATCGTTTCTAATCAATTGTCAACAGCTGCATTTTTGTATGTACATGATTTGCAAAATTATTTTCTTTTTGAGGTTTTTGTTTTTATAAAAGCGAGCTACAACTGAATATTACAAGATCAAATTAAGAGAGTATCAGTGTACTGTACTGTACTGCATATAATAAATAATTTTATAAATTTAAAACAAAACGAAAATTATTCCGTATTGTTAGTTTACAAAAATCGAAATTTTGATTAAGATTTCAGGATTTTTAAATTGAGCAAGAAAGTACGATTGCTATCTATCGCAATCGCTTTCGTTCAGTTGAATTAATTTTAATAATTTAACAAATGTTAGTACCAACAACAATGCAATTTTCGTCGCATATTTTTTATTTGTATGAAATGTCCATTGATACGACCGGACGGTAATTGTGTGTGTGTGTATGTGTGTGTATAGAACTAATTAAGGGAGATATTACAAGTTTCTTATTAACTAAGATTTTCAAGGTTATTTCCTAATAATGCTGTTGTTGATGTTTTTGTTTTTGAAGTTTTATAAGAAAAGACCACATAAACATGTACAAGTTCTAGCATCTCTAGCATTTGCATAAGTTCGTTCAGTCTATAAAAAAAATTTAATTATGTGTATGTACAATACTCCTTAAAACTAAGAATATTTTAAGTATAAAAGTAAAAATAAAAGTATAAACGGTAAATACATTTTTAAATTTTATATCATATGCTAATTTTAAATTCACAATGGTATATCGGCCAAAATAGTGTTAACAGCGGTTTGAAAGGTTTTTTTGTTTTTAAATTATTAAAATTTCTAAATTATGGTGTCTAACTGTCTCGCTTGATGTAAAATTTTCTTTTGGTGTCCCACTAAAGTAATACCCATATCTGACAACTGCTGAGCTGTTAATCTGGAGATCTGAAATTAAAACAAATATGAGTTAAATTTTTTTGTGTGAAAATTTATATTTAGGTACGTATGGTGATAACTCAGATAATAGGACTAGGACTATTCTTATGAGCATACGTTAGCGTATCAGCCGCTTAAAAATGATAAGCGATTTGTTTTTATTTGTGTGGGGAGGAAATTTAGTAAATTTACACAATTAAAATTCTTTGCTCAAGTGTAAAACATTAATATTTCCCAAATTTTTACTAAATAAATGCTACAGATGTCACTCTCAATTCTTGACATTTAATCAATTGACTGACAATTTATTTCCTAATCTTAAGTTTACCCACCCGTTCTGACTACATATTTTAATATATTTAAGCACTTTGCCCTGAAAAGTTTGGCCAAGTTATTCACACATGTTTTCCCTCCACTGCACGTAAATAATAGGGTAAGTAAAATTTTATTCGAAACCAAAAATTTAATTTATAACAATAATGAAGTTCTTGTAGAAGTTACTAGTCAAATTAACTTATCCGATTATATCCTATTCGATTACACCTTCTTCAATTAAAGCTTATTCAATTAAAACTTATTCCATTAAACCTTATTCGATTTAAACTTATTCGATTAAACCTTATTGGACTAAACCTAATTCTATTAAACCGTATTCCATCAAACCTTATTCGTTTAAAATTTATTCGATAAAAACGTATAAGATTAAAACTTATTCGATTAAACCTTATTCGATTAAAACTTATTCGAGTAAAAATTATTTGATTAAATCTTATTCTATTAAACTTTGTTCGATTAAAATTTATTTGGTTAAACCTTATTCAATTAAAGCTTATTCTATCAAACCTTACTCGATTAGACCCTATTCGATTACACCTTGTTGGATTAAACCTTATTCCATTATCGACTAAACCTTATTCGATTAAAGCTTATTCGATTGGAGATAGATAGTTCAATTAAAATTTACTCTTTTAAGCCGTATACGATTAAAACTTATTCGCTTAGTACTCATTCGATTAAAGCTTACTCGATTAAAACTTATTCGATTAAACCTTATTTGATTAAACGTTATTCAATTAAAGCTTATTATATTAAACCTTACTCAATTAGACCCTATTCGATTAAACCTTATTGGATTTAACCTTTTTCGATTAAGTCTTATTTGGTCAAACATTATTCGATTGAAACTTATTCCGTTAAGAATAAGAAGAAAGAAATTGTTTTCAACTCACTATTACTATTACGTGGATTCACGTGCATTACACGTCTCTAAAAGGACTTGGCTGGCTGTGTCACGGCCTTTTGGAACTTTAGCCAAGAGTAATTTTAAATAAGCCTGACAGAGTTCAAACGCAGTAAAGAATTATCTTTTATTATAATATTTGCTCTAGGGGAATATAGTTGATGTGAGAAGCGGATTTTGAAAAACGTTCGCAACAGCATTAAGCCGAATGGATAATTCCTACAAGTAAACAAAAGATTATTATTGCTTTCTGATAGCAGCTACTTTTCGCAACAATCTTAAAACTGAATGCAAGAAGTGGAAGTAACTGAGATAGAAAAATTCCAGACGGTTTATTGGCAGGCCGTGGGTTACTATAATTCGATAGCTGTAATAATTCAATACTAAAACAAAGAGAACTAAGAAGCTAATTCCAGGCATGGATTGCTGGTGTTCTATTTTTTGTTAGATACTAATTCGTTAAAATTAATATTTTGAGACAAAATAGTATTTCATATGTCCATTGTAAACGATATGTGCTTAGATTCTCTGACGGAGCTAACTTCACTTTTATTTGGGTACGGTTTTCCGTCGACCCTCGACTTAAATCGCTTACAAATTGCTTAGAGACATTACATGGATTCCCAAGCTGTAAGTGTAAAAGAAATTCCTCAAGAAATTTTCATATTCCTGGTTCTACTGAACCAGAAGAGAAAAAGAGGTAGAGGAGAAATCAGCAATTGCGGTGCTAAATTTAAACTTAATTCTGAGACATCCTTTACAAAGAAAAATATTTACCTGTTGAGCAGTCACCAAATTAGCTTCTTTGAAATGTTGTGAATATCTTGACATTTTTATATTTTCCAACCACATATCGGTACTAATGAATATATTGTGGCCTCTTTGACTGTCGATAATGTGGGTACCATCGTTTTCGGGTGAACTGCGTGTGGTTATCAATGCCTGCGGTTGTCTTGCCAAATTGTCTAATGTAGAAACTATGCTGGCAAAAGATGGACGATGAGTACGCTGTTTTTGCCAACAATCCAACATTAGTTGATACAATGCTTCGGGGCAGTCCATGGGAGCTGGCAGTCGATAGCCTTTTTCGATGCTTTTTATTACGTCCTGAAATATTTCAATAAAAATTATAATATTTTAGTATTTACCCGAATAAATAACTTTTATTTGTTTTAAGTTTAAGATAAATTTTTACAAACATTAAATTCTAAATTATTTAAGGATGAACAGTTTGGGACAGTTCCTTTAGAAAGAGTGAAGAATTCGCCACCAAAATGCAGACAGCATTTCTGAACCGCTACTACATCGTATTCTATCTAATTAAAGAAAATTGACTAAACGATAAGTCTACGGCTGTGCTTGATCACGTATGAAAGGGTACAAATGACTGAATGACATTGGTGTTACAAGTGCATGAAGAGATAAAGTAATTTTGCAGACTGCATTCTCTTTCCTGCTCTCTTATCTATGAATAAGTCACGCAATTTTATAAAAAAATGATCACACCGTACTTGTTTGTTTTAGTTGTAACTCAAAATTATTTTTAAATCAAGTTATATAGGATGGGAAATCAAATGTATCTCAAATGATTAAATGTCAGAATTGAGTTGTCATCATTCGTTATTTCTTTCGTAAAAAGTTTGGAAAAAAATTTAAATTATAGAAATTTTACTATAAATTTCACTATATATCTACGTAAAATTCGAGCAGCTTTTCCTCCCGATACAGCACCTTCTGAGAGCACTTTACGTAATTAAATCACCAAATTATAGCCTCATGGTATTGTTGCTGACTATAGACGAAAACAATACAATCGTAGTAGCCGTAGAGATGTAAACATAATCAATTACAGAAGCAGACGTGCAACACAGACACAATATCGGGAAACCAGCATGGCCAGTATGGAAAAACAGTCGCTTGTCGACGAACGCAAAGTTAAGAATATTCACAAAATTCTTAAACAGTCCTCGAAAAACCCTTACATCAAAAGAAGGGGACCTTATGTTAAGATTTGTGGTTAGGCGGTATCACCGACTGGTAGTTTTTTTCGAAAGTGAGCAAGGAATAGCCGTTACAGTTTTTTGTGGCCACAATGGGCTAATGTTGATATCAGTGACCTTCGGTTTCAGCAAGACGGCGTCACAAACCATAGACAACCAGCCAAACAATTCGGTTATTGCATGAGAATTTTACAGCTCGCGTGATTTTTCGATTTGGCGATGTCATTAAAGGTTATTCGATTAAATCCTATTTAAATAAACCTTATTCGAATTATTTTATTTGATTAAACATAATTTGACTAAACTTTATCCAATTAGACTTTGTCCGATTGATCTAATTTCGACAAAACCCTATTCGATTAAATTTTATTTGATTAAATCTTGTTCGAATAAATCTTATTCTATTAAATCTTATTCGAATTATTTTATTCGATTAAACTTTCTGCGATTAAACCTTATTCGAATTAGTTTCATTTGATTAAATCTTATTCAATTACATCTAATTCGATTAAACCTTATTTGATTAAACTTTATTCAATTTAACCTTGTTCCATTAAACTATATTCGATTAAACTTTCTGCGATTAAACCTTATTCGAATTAGTTTCATTCGATTAAATCTTATTTAATTACATCTAATTCGATTAAACCTTATTTGATTAAACTTTATTCAATTTAACCTTGTTCGATTAAACTATATTCGATTAAAACTTATTAGATTAAAGCTGATTCGATCGAACCTTAATCGATTAAATCTTATTCGATTAAACCTTATTTAAATTATTTTTATTTGATTGAATCTTATTCCGCTAAATTTTTTGATTAAATTTTATTGGATTAAACTTTATTCGATTAAAGGTTATTCGATTAAAAATTATTTGATTAAACCTTATTCCATCAAATTTTATTTGATAAAACCTTAGTCGATTAAATCTTATTCGATTAAACATTATTTGAACTAATTTTATTTGATTAAATCTTATTCGATTTAACCTTATTCGAATTAATTTTATTCGTTTATACTTTATCCGATTAAACCTTATTATTTTATTTGATTAAACTTTATTCGTTGAAATTTTATTCTTTTACATTTTATTCGATTAAAGGGTATTGAATTAAACCTTATTCGATCAAATTTTATTTGATTAAACCTTAGTCGATTAAATCTTATTCGATTAAACATTATTTGAATTAATTTTATTCAATCAAATTTATTCCAGAAAATTTTATTCGAATAAATTTTATTTGATTAAACCTTATGTTTGATTAAACTTTATTCAATGAAATCTTATTCGATTAAGCTTTATTCGAAGAAGCTTATTAGATTAAACTTTATTCGATTAAACATTATTCGTTTAAATTTTATTCGATTAAACATTATTCCATTAAATCTTATTCGATTAATTTTTACACGATTAAAGCTCATTAAATTTATCGAAGTACATACAAAATTTTATTCGAAACAAAAAATTCAATATAGTGTGCATTTGTTGCAAAATGTCCTTGAAAATGTTGTGAAAAGATGGGACATCTGTCAACGTTGGAAAGGAGGACATATCCTCGACATCATTTGTCAACAAATGTGTGTCTTAAGCCAATTTACTTTTTAACCTCAAATTTGCGCACCCCTTGGAAAGTTGTTCAAAAACAACTGGAAAGATAGCGAGACAACTTTATCTTTTTCTGTTGATTTGTATGACGAATTCCCTAACACGGAGCTTTGAAAACGGCGCGGTAAGTAACGAATATACTTTTTTTAATTGTTTATTCCATTTAATCTGAAAATTTTTCCGTTAAACCTGTCGTTTTTGTGCGAACGACGACAAAATAAAAATGACACGAGACACGATAAAAATGTCATTCATTATCAACCACAATTAATACGGACAGACGAAGTTAAAACGAATCGATTTAAAATTATTCATTTGGTTAAAAATTAAAATCAAAACATTTAGGAAGAATATTCGCTTTTTTTCGTTAATTTTTGCAATAAGAAATTACCTGATTAGACCAATTCCAGTATGGACGTTCGCCATAAGACATTACTTCCCATAAAACGACGCCATATGACCAAACATCCGACGCTGATGTGAATTTCCTAAAAGCTATTGCCTCAGGCGCTGTCCAGCGTACTGGTATTTTTCCACCCTACAAAAACGTGGTTTGTTGTTTCGAATTTTATTATTGTAATTAAATATTAAAATATAAAATTTGTATTACCCGGGTTGTATATGCGTCACTAGCATTTTCGATTTCTCTAGAAAGACCAAAATCTGCAATCTTGCAGATAAGTTGAGAGTTAACCAGCACATTACGAGCAGCCAAATCTCGATGAACATAATTCATGTCACTTAAATAAGCCATGCCGCTGGCAATGCCTCGCAGCATCACTATTAATTGCAGTGTTTGAAATTTTCCATCATTTACGCGTAGAAATGTATCAAGACTACCATTTTCCATATATTCTGTTATTATCATAACAGGATTAGAGCGTGTCACAACGCCTTGTAAATAGATGACATTTGGATGATCAAACTGACCCATTATGGAGGCTTCTGTTAGAAAGTCACATCTTGCCTTTTCTGATGAACCTAATGTTGTGCGATAGAAAGAAAATTCAATTATTTAATTAAAGAAGAATCTTAGGAGACAGTATATTAAGATTAGGCTTAAGTTCATTCCCTATACTTATCACAAGCCTTTTTGAAACTGAAACTCAATGAAATATTAAATTATTTCATTTTTATTATTTTAGATCTTATTCACCCCTATTATGTACAGCGAAGGCGACTTTGCAGTGACGACTTCATAGTGACTGACGTATTATGGCAAAGCTACCATTGCCATAACCATTAATTGCTACTAAGAGAGTGGAACTGCCGTTCACACGTTATCGCTAAACAATAACAGGAATTAGTAGCATCCTTATAATTTTGTGACACTTCTTTAATTTTAAATTCAATTTAAACATCTATTTTATATTGGATAGTAAAAGTCCAAATGATGAAGAATATTAACAAAACTTTAGGCTTTAAAGAGATGTTATATGAGCAAAGGTCAGATATAATCAGTTTGCCAAAAAGTATGTATGTAAAAAGCTTTCCTGAATAATAATTATTAACGACAAGATTTGTTTTGGCCACTTACTAATAAGTAATTTATTTCAGTTGTAATTTGATTAAATGAACTGGAAACGCTGAATGATAACGGTAAATTTTTTAGTTTTGTTTTACTAGATTTAAAAGTAAAATAAATCAGTCACAGTATAATTGCTGCAGCATCAAGTACTTGTGAAGTGTTAATGGAATTAAAGAACGAAGATTAGATATTATTTTCAAAAAAAAAAAAATGATATTGATGATTTTCGCGTTTGCAAAAAATTTTTTAGAGCCACTTATAGAAGGATAGTGATGGGCGGATATACACATATTGTTCTGATGAACATGTTACATCTTTGGTTGTTCAGCGCAAAGGACATGTTGGAAAAAATAAAATAGATGATGTTATAAAACATTTAAAGTCATTTCAGCCTACAAGAGTCAGTACAGCAGAGCTCACAATCCAAGAATCCTGACTTATATATTAAGAAAATGTATGAACTTTACGTCACGAAATGTCAAAAGGAAAATGTACATGAACCAGTGAAATTAAAATATTACAGTAGATTCGCGGTAACGTGAACTATTAAAACCTGAGCGTTTTCACGTTTGCGAAGTTGTTCATGTTTACGAAGGTGTACTTTTTTACATTTTAAAAATAAAATCACATATATGTATTTAACTCAAATTCATATATTTTTTTTTTATTAATTCATTTTTTCTTTGTTAAGAAAAACAATTTATATTAAAGTTATTTTAAAAAATTGGTTATATTTTTTTGGATTTTCGTTTTTTGCAATAAGCTGAACACCACCTTTTCTCGGAGACGTTTAAGTACGCTGGTATCCGCAGGACTTATGTTTTCATCTTCTGCAAATTCTAAAGCTTGATTAAAAATGTTTTTTTTGTTTTTTTTTTTTTTTTTTTTTTTTAAGAGAAAAAAACCAAGGTCTTCTTTGGGAATCGAACCCACAACCCCCATACTAACAAGCTAGTACACTACCTACTAGGCCTACATAGGCACCTATTGAACACGGTGATTGCTTTACTAGGTTCTACTTTGGTCCGTGCTGTTTCCGGAATACTATCATCGCTTTCACTTTCATCACTGCTCAAGATTTTGCTCGTTTTAGTTACGTTTCGAAGATCTTCAGCACATTAACTGATATCAGAAAATGAAAAACTAACCTGCAAAGACACAATTTAAGTTAAGCGAATTACTAGACATGTGAAAATGTTCAAACATCTGGATTATTTGCATTAAGAAGTTCTATTGCGCGTTCTTGTAGGGTATTAATTGGTGCACAAATTCTTTCTCTCAAAATAGCTAAAGGGATATCCTCTTCAACGTCTACTTCATCTCCTATAGAGGCTAAAATGTTCGTCCAGCAATTCAATATTGTTTCCTTTTCAAGACGTTGCCAAGCTGAATCTAAATACCCAACTGCGTCTCTTAAGCTTAATTTTTTTAGATCTTCAATAACATCGTTTCCTGTAGCTACAATTGATGCCAAGAGACTGTTTCTATAGAAAAGTTTTGCAAGTATTATGGCATTTTGATCCATTGGCTTTATGTATGGCTTGACGTTGAGATGGATTGTTATCTATCAAAAGAAAATTTTTATTGGGTAATCGTTGCTCTTTTCAAAATTTTCTAACCTAGAAAAATAAGAAATACATGCATATGTACAATTGTTAAACTTTGAAATGAATAAAAAGGTTTTTTACCTGTGGTGCAAACGAGTGGTGGAACCTATTTTTAAAAATGGAAGCTGTCATCCATGATAATTTGGAGTAATTGTAGTCAACAGGAGAAATTTCTGAAAGAGCGAGGGTTTTTTGCCTTTCCAATCACAAGAAGTTTTACGTTATGTGCCCCCGTTGCGTTTGTACAAGCAAGAAAAGTGACACGCTGTTTTTCAGGTTTTCAGTTTTTCTTCCAGGAGCATATTTTTCTTGAGATGATACGTATGTTCGGTCAGGGTCAGGTAGCAGCTTCCAAAATAATCCCGATTCGTCTGAATTATAAGTTTGATCGCGAGACAGACCTAGTTCTTTAATTTTGGCTTGCAGCTTCTTCTTGAAAGGGTCCACAGGTTCAGATCTAGAAGGCAACTTTTCTCCAGTTATTTTAATAAAACGCACACCATACCGCTTCTTGAATCGTTGCAACCATCCGTCATACGCATTAAAATCACTTCCACTTCCTTTAATTTTTGAATGAAAAAATTTAGCTTTTTCTTTAATTATTAGTCCATTGATAGAAAAATTTTTTTGTCTGTGTTTTAAGAGCCAACGGTAAAGTGCTTTTTCCATTTTAGGAAGTTCAGGGCACTTCAAAGTCTTTCGCATTCCAGGACCAGAATAAGTATTGTTAATACATTTAAAAATTTCATCTTGCTTTTTGTTTATAGCGCAAATTGTTGACTTTGCAACATTGTATTGCTTTGCTAAGCTAGTCACACTTGATCCTCCTTTTATTTTTTCTATTACATCCACTTTGTCGACATTTTTACGACACACTTTACATTTACATATTAAACTAAAAACAAAATAAGCAAATCAACAGCGCGCGTTACACAAAATGCCAGAATGTATTCATAAGCATTCATTTACGGGAATTCACAATTTTTAAAAGAGTAGTGATTGCTTAAGAATGTTTAAAAGAAAACGACGTTTCCTATGCTGCATGAATTATACATTTGTTCACGTTATTAGGGCTTTCTTACTATGTTCACGCTACAGAGTAGTCAGTGTGAAAAAAAGTTATGTTCATGCTAGCCGGTGTTCCATTTTACGAGAAGGCGGTCAAAAATATATAACTTTTGAACGGATCGTAATTTTGATACGCGTTTTTTTTGTCTACTAGGTAAGATTATAGCCTTTCGTTTAAGATATAAAAATTTAAAATCGGTTTAAAAATACATTCTATGTTTTAGCTGAGTTTTGGTACGAAAGTAAATTATTAAAACTTGTCCAAAGAGTTTGTTTTACATAGTCTTATATTTTGATTCACATTTAGAACATATTGTTACGTTTATACCTTTTTTAAACGTTTTGTTGTGAGTTCTTTATTGCAAAATAATGAACACCAGTTTTTAGAGTTTTTAAATTTATAACAATTTTATTTACTTTAAACTATACAAAGTTGGCACACTACTTTACAATTTACTTAAAACGCACGTCTTCACACTATGAGGTTTAATTTACACTGATTGATTATATACTCAGACGCTTCCCCTATTTATACTTGTCCAATAAGAATCTAGAAGATGTAAGAATCTTCTACTCTCTTTGTGTGTATTTTGTTGTTGTAGGTTGTTTATTCATTTTATAGGTGCCTGCTTGCCTGTGTGTATAGTTGTTTTTGTTTTTATGCTGATAAGGTTTCTGCTTGGGATTTATTTCAATACATTTATTGTTGCTTTTATAAAAAACGGTTTCTTAGAAAACTACGCAGATGATAAACACTGTATATTTGTTGTTGTAAAATTAGTTTTTGTCTTGCGCGTTTAAATGATAAGCAGCATGCCAGGCAGTTAGTAAACAGCCTATCAAATTGTAATTGTGTGTGTGTGTGTATAAACTTCTACGCAGTTTGTAACCAGTAGTTTTCCGTATTGCTTAATTGTTTTATTTTAAACTTAAGCAAGACATATTCGTAACAATATACTTATTAAAAACTTAAATATAGTCAGATAAAGCCAAGCTTTCGCCCACGGCCAAAGGTTGGTTTTTTTAAAGCAATTTGAGTCAAAAATTAGCTTATTAAGTAGCAAACATAAAAAATATATTCATTGGTTCCAATTTACTTACTTTAGATAAGGAGGTATTTAAGTCTAAAATAAACATAAATACTACTCGTATATGTAAACTTTTATTGTAAATATATTAATACTTTATTAATGTACAAAAAAATTTTAAAAGGATGAAATACATACAGATAACTCTTGTGTTTGGAAAAATTACTATTAATTAAATAATTTTAGTAAATACTAGCACACCCGGCGAACTCCGTTTCGCCACCAGATCGCTTCGTTTTTTGTAACATTTCGTTTGGGGATTAAAAGATAGAAAAATTATTTTTTTGTTTTATATTTGGAAAGGAAAAATTTTATTTCATTGAAGTGGAATTTAATTGAACTTCTCTAAGTAAAAAATGCAAGTGAATCCAAAGTAAATACTGAATCGAAGCGTTATACGTGTCCGCAAATTATCCGTTTCATTGAAGTGCTCTTTGGTAAAATAATTTTTTTGATCTGACGTTGGCAAACAATTAGAATTGGGATCAGTTTCATCGAACAATGGTTTCAGTGGCTGTGGTGGTGTAAGTAATGGATCCAATTTGACTTTTCCACTTGCGCAGCACAATGCAGCCGTTTCTCTTTTGAACTTTAATGCATTGCAATATTAGCATACAGTCGTCATTGGTCCAATATCTAAATTGTCATCATCACTGTAGTTCGCAGTGGGATCATATTGGAATACCAAGCGATTGTATGATGCCAACGATCTTCGTGTGCTCACGCGTTGTCTCAATCGGGCATTTTCTCTTATTATATTTTGTCTTTCTTCGCTTAAGTTATGTGAATACACTTGTTGCTGGCTTGCATGTCTTGTGCGGCGGCCGATGTTCGCACATCGTCCTCTCGGCATTTGGAACTATGAACAGACTGGAACTGGACTGAATTTAACCTCAAATGCACGATCCACATAATTTTAACAGTTCAACTTACCACCTTAAATACAAATGCCTGCTGTTGAAGTTGAATAAAAATTTGCACAATATGCGTGATTGATTTGATGGTTTCCAATTGAACTGTTAGGAAACGAATAACTTTAACCTCAATTTCACGCACCGGCGCCATCTACTGAAAATGAAACGTACTTATTTTCGTGAGAAATACTCACACACCACTCTAGTGTACTCAAGTGGTCATACGACATGTATAGTGTGTATAAGCCAGCACAACTCATGTAGGGTGCTTGCAATAATTTTATTGTAAATATGCTGACACATCATTAGGTGTCATATTCGACAATACAATGTGTTTGGCATGTGCCGTTGACCATTTGTTTATTGTTGATAAATGCTATTTTTTTATTTTGTAATTAATTTAGTAAAAATAAAAATTGAGTGACTTTGGAAAACACTCAATTCTAGATTGTAAAATAAATATTTATAAGTAGTACATAAGCAGCATGAATATGTAAATAAATCAGACTTTAATTTGATAACACAATTTGGCAATATCTGCCTGGTTTTTATTTTAAAGTTTCTAACATTTTGGCAGTTCTTTTGAACGCTTAGTTATAAGCTGAAACCCACTACAGCTGTATAAAAATAGAAAGGGATATAGGAACCAAAACAACAATAAACCAGTACACAAAATACATTACATGGCGATTCTGCCCACATAAATACATTACACCACGTACTGGTGCCGTTGTAGTACCTGCTATGTATCAGAGATGGCGCTGTATGTGAAAAATGATTTTCCCTGTTTTCCTGCTTTTCTCTTAAAATTTTTCCTGAATTTTCTTTGCTGTAAACCTCACGGAGCCCGAGACCTCTCCAACCAATGCAAAACCGTGGAAATCGGTTCGTGCGTTCTGGAGCTATAGCGTCAGGAATGAAAACCCGAATTATTTATATATATATATATATATATATATATATAGATTTCTTCTAAATAGCCTTGATTTTCATCTTCTAGAAGCAGTTTAGCTTCTACATCTAGTTCAATAGAAGCAGTTGCTCATATAGGGATCTGATGTGCATAATAAAATAACAATCAAGCCTTTATTAGTACAATATCTAGAAATTTTTCTTGTGTTATGCTCACGAAAGAATCTATAGTCTTTGTTTCGGTTTTCTTTCGCTTCTTCGGATAGATCTGCTATTGGTAGCATATTGTATTGAATTATTTGTTCACAATGGCACAAAATTTTATGAACTGTTGATGGCATATATCTCCAATTTTTTTTGCATTTATCTTTCGGCTGCATGTTAGAACTTGTAAAATAACACTGAATCTCCTTATTATTTCCAAATCTACTCCTGCGCTGCAGTTTCTGGATCTGAAAAAATTCTTCTTGCAGTGTTTCAATCATTTGTGTTCCCTTCCCCTTGCTATGGCTGATCGATGATTAGGCCGTGTTCTAAATACTTTTCTTGAACTTGTTTTTTTTTCGGTTTCTTTTTTTCTTCATTTTCCTTAGTTTTTCTCAGTGGTTCTTTGCCTAACGGACCAAAATCCAATTTAGGGAATATGCTTCAAGCAATTTAACAATTTGAAAAAAATAACTATTTTACAATCAGTGCAAATCAATTTAAAAAGCAAAGTACTTTTGTGGCCTCCTAAATTATATCAATTTGCGTTATTTTAAGTAGGCAAAATATTTGTGTGACCAACTGTGCATGACTTTGAGATTGACTAAAAATTTTTGTTTTCTTTCTGAAAATACGCATATTCATCTAAACAACGTCTCTCATAAGGGCGTTTTAAAAAATAAATAAAATACTTTGAAAATAGCAAAACAAAAAAAATTTCTTAACTCCATTTTGCAAAAAATCTTCGACCTTGTGTCAGAAAAATTGTTCAGGTGCTCACGGTCAGATCGTGCCGGGTATACAATGGGGTACAGGCGAGTAGGAGACATTTAGGGCTATGACACAGTGCTAATGCTATTACATTCCCTAACGAAATTTAGAAGTTATGCTCTATTAAGTAAGCGAATTTAGAAAAAAATTGGAACTCTTAAAAAAAAAAATTAATTTCAGCAATTTTATTATTCGTGCTTGATTCCTTTAAATAAATATTTCATGATATTCTCACGAAATATTTATTACAAAAATTTTTATTAAAAAATAAACATTTTATGATATTCTCATAAAACATTTATTTCAATAAAAATAAAAAATATTTGAAATGTATTACTGCGGGGAGCATATCCATATTGCAATTTCACTATTGCTCACATAGCTCATCAGTGAATTTTACCCCAATATTGTATAGAAAAACCTAAAAGTCTTATACCCAAAGCCAAACTGATTCTATTCCCCAAGAGATATTAGAAGTCTTCGACAAATGAGTGGATGCTGTGGAACAGAGAGTCAATGAATTTGACGTAAAATTGTTCGAGCTACAGGGAGATTTACATGACTTAAAAACGCAAATGTGCAATCTTTAAATTCGAGAGGAACCACTGAGGATAAACACGCACCTTTTAACGTGGTTTAAGTTTCAATTTGAAACAGTGGCCAGCAAAAATGGATGGGGTTATGAGGAAAAAGCTATAGAGCTAACTTCGGCGGTCAAGATGCTCGAAAGTTTACCAGCTGGTTGCAGAAACAACTACGAGAACATAATGGTGACCCTACA
This sequence comes from Trichopoda pennipes, assembly GCA_030448955.1. Lineage (NCBI taxonomy): Eukaryota > Metazoa > Arthropoda > Insecta > Diptera > Tachinidae > Trichopoda > Trichopoda pennipes. The sequence continues at coordinate 963,018 of JASKUP010000147.1, read as the reverse complement.
ACGCAAGTACCGTATTGTACGAAGAGCATAAATAGAACTCTATAGAATGGAGTTACAAAGCAAATGAGATGCTGCAAGACTTCGCCATGGAGATCGAACGTTTGGTGCAGCTTACCCAGGTGAATGTCATCCATTCCTGGATCAGTTTAAACTTGAAGCTTTTGAGAATGACATAATGGATCCAGATGTTAAATATGCGGTGCCAAAAGCTTCAACTGTAGTAAGGTCGGCACCGAGGGACAACAAACGGGTGAACAACAAATGGCATGGGTCACCGTTAAACTAAATCGAGTTAGCACCAAGGGGCAAAAGCTAGCTCGCACAACCAGTGGCCCCACAATCTCCATTTCCATCATACAACAGAAAAACGGTACCCTTACTGCTTGCGGACTGATCAACGGAAAGAAGCAGCGTTCCAGTTTATAAAAAGGGCCAATTTAGTAAAAGGGGCAGTTAAATAACGTACGACTGCGCACCACTATTGGGGATTCAGCCACCTCCTATGGACAAACCAGGATAAGGCTGACTATCAGCGCAGATCTCGTGTTTTTTGTCGCTGACATAGTGACTGAAGTCATTATCGATGCAGACTTCATGATAGCTCACGTATTAATCTGAACATGGGTCAGCAGATAATGATCTTGCACAATATCGAGATATCCCTGGTTGTAGGATATTAGAGCAGAACCGCAGTCAGAAATTACCACCTCAGATCGAAAATATAGTGTGGGCACATGTGGAGGCAGATTGTGGGTAGAATCAGAATACGTAAAGGACGATATCATAACAGCCCTAAAGCCCTCGTTAAAAGCTGCGACGATAGGAGAGTATTAATCTGTCCAGCAAAGAGAATGCCGTTAACATAAATTTTGAAAACGGTCACTGTGACCCACCAGGAGCCATAATCAATTGTGCGGCGATTTTTTGTAGACTACAGGAACTCAATGACGTCACCAAGATAGACAGTTATCCAATATCCAAAATTGACGATACCTTAAACACGTTGGCCGAATCGAAATGGTTCTTTACCTTGAACTTGAACAGTGGTTGCTGGTAAGTAGAAATAACCGACATGGGCAAGGAGAAAACTGCTTTTAGCGCGGGCGATGATTTGTGTCAGTTCAATGTGATGCTATTTAATGGAATGCGTGCTTAAGGGGGCCAATTGAAAGGCGTGCTTGGTTTATCTGGATGGCATAATAGTGATGGAAAAGACTTTTGACGAACACCTCAAAAACCTGGATGAAGTACAGGGTGTCCGCCTGGACAAAACAATCTATCATCTTCAAAACGACGCCGTTTTATTTAATACACGAAAAATTGCAATATGGGTATGTTCTCCCCCGCAGTAATACATTTCAAAATTTGCAGTTGAAAAAGTGTTTTATGAGAATATAATAAAATGTTTATATTTTAATAAATATCTTGATTCCTTCAAATAAATATTTTATTTTTTGTTTTATTTTATAGCACAAATTAAAATTGCTTAAATTGAAAATGATTCTGATAAATTATGAGTTTCTAATTTCCTTTGAAAATATATTTACATTTCCTGAAACTATAATAAACTAGGGATAAGAGAAACTCAGCCTTATTGTGTAAGGCGGAAAAAGTTTAACTATATAAAAGTTATTATATATATATATATATTATAGTTTAAGTTTATAAGTATAAAAATAACTAAGATTTTTATTATACTTATAATAAGCATATATCTCTGCGACAATAAATAATAATGCCTTAAGGGCTTAAGTCGACATAAGTGTTTTTTTCATTTTATTACCTATTTTTATTCTCATCTTCAATATCTATCACTCTGCTAAATTTCAAGTATAAAATGTCATTATTCAGCCTTATTGTGTAAGGCGGTGGCGTAAAAATACGTCTGGTATAGTCGTGGGCGTTTATATTTGTTTTTGGTACCGTCTAAAAAAAAGGCCGATTAATCACAAGCTGATACAAAATTTTAAATGTTTATGATCGCTCAAAATAAGTTTATAGATTTTGGGAAAAATAAAATTATTTATAAAATGTTAAGTGTTTCTCAATTTTCGTCATCATCTGAAGATGAAGAAAATAACACTATCAACGAACTAGTGTTTAAAAGGAGACAGCTACGAAAAAAATCGAATATTTTTTCTCTTCCAAATACCAGGTTAGTTGAATATACGTATGTAATTTAATTTGCACCATGTTAACATAAATTTTTTTAGTTTCATTAAGTACTTTAGACTGAACGAGGAAGCTTTTAAATATGTACTTAGTGAAATTGATCATAAACTTGAAAACCCACGACGGTCAACAGGTGTTTCAAATATTTTAAAACTTGCAGCAGCAATGAGAATATTAGCAGAAGGATGTTACCAAAAGGGTGCTGGAAACGATTTTAATGTAAATTTATGCCAGACATTAGTAAGCAAATACTTTAAAGATTGCATAGACGTTATGTATAGTGAGATATGTCCTAAATGGATTTCAATGGAAAAGGACGAACCAGATAAGCTTAAAATAAAAAAATACTTTTGCGAAAGAAATAGCTTTCCTGGAGTTATAGCATATATTGATGGTAACCACATCAAAATTGTAACTCCGAATAATGAAGAGAGGTTTAAATACTATAATAACAGGAAAGGTGTTTATAGCCTTAATGCCACAGTAGTGAGTTGAAGTAAGACAATAAAAGGGACAACATTTTAAGTAAACTTGCTTGTAGGTGTGTCATTATAAGCTAAGGATAAGATATATTTCTCTCTTTAACCCCGGGTTAGCACATGACTCATTTGTTTGGAAAACGAGTGATATGAGGCAAATGCTAAAACGAAATTATGAAAATGGAGAAAAAAATACTTGGTTACTAGGTAAAAATATCTTGTTTTATCAGCCATAATTGGAGATGCTGGAGAGCATCTTAAGGTGATAACAGGACAATCAATATATAATATTAAAAATTCATTGGAATTTAAAGATAAAGCCAAGGGAATAAATGTAGTTTCACTTTTTCCAAGTATTTCTGTAGGTTTAGCTTTAAGTATTATAGAGAAAAAATGGCAGAAATAGCTTTAAGTATTATAGAGAAAAAATGGCAGATAATAGAACAAAATACGAATATTGAGAAGGAATTATTTTTACGTATTCTTAAGTTTTGCATTGAAGACAATAGGTATTTTTAATTTGATAATAGGATATATCAACAGAAGGAGGGCCTCCCTATAGGCTCTCCAGCATCTCCAATTATAGCTGATATTGTGATGGAGGAATTACTAAATTCATGTATTAGTAAAATGCATATTAAACCTAAGATAATCACAAAATATGTGGATGATTTATTTTGTATAACTTCAGAAGATGCAGTGGATGATATTTTGTCAGAATTGAATAGTTTTCATCCGGATATTAAATTTACGATTGAAAGAGAATTAGAACCTAGACTTCCATTTTTAGATATATTGATAATAAGGAAGAAAAATAAGTTAGTATTTAATTGGTATAAGAAACCAACATCTTCTGGAAGAATTATTAATTTTTATTCAAAACATCCAAGGAAAATGATAATAAACACAGCGATTGACTATATTTGATATAAGTGATTATTGACTATAAGTGATAGAGAATTTCATTTGAAGAATAGTGATACAATAAGAGATATACTTAATGACAATGATTTTCCAGTAGAATTAACTAACAGATTAATTAGACAATATGGTAGTTAATTAGACAATATGTAGTTATAGGCATAATTTAGGAAATTCTACGGCAGAGCCAAGAAATTATAAATCATTAACTTATGTTCCTGGAATATCAGAAAGATTAAGAAAGTGTAAAATATATGACACAGATAAATATATAATTGCACACAAAACACATAACACATTAAATAAATTATTTAGCAGTATGAAGGATAAAATATGAAAAATGGAAATATCTGATGTAGTATACAGGATACCATGTGAACTGTGACAAAGCTTATATTGGGACAACAAAAAATAAACTTAAAACGAGATTAGCTGGTCACAGGTATGACCAAAAATATAGGAATATTTCAACACAGAAGACATCCTTATCTTCACATTGTAGGAAATATAATCATTATCGAAAGTTTGATGAAACATCAGTATTAGATATAGAAAAAAACTACAAGAGACGTTATATGTTGGAAATGTTAGAAACTGTTAATGTACCAAATGTAAGGAGAATAAATTTCAAGACAGACACAGACAAATTAGCTCAGAATTATAGGTACTTAATTAAAAAGACACATAATTTGTTATAATCATTTTATAAGAGAGAATTTGTTATTTGTTATTTCCGTTTCCTTGTTTTTGTATGTTTGAATATTTAAAAATTAAAAATTTTTGTATGTATGTATGAAAAAATATTTTATATGTTTTTGTCAAATGTTTTGAAACATTTTTTCAATTTGTTAATATTTTTTTGTTTTCAAAAATATAAAACATTTTTCCTGAAGAAGCTTTCTAAAGGAAAGCGAAATATTGAAAAGAAAAAATATATAAAAAATGATCTTAAAAAAGAAAAAAGATATTTAGTATTTTCTTTAACTAAAATATTTATTCATTTTTAAAATAAAAACATTCAACTAAATTAATTAACTTAAAAAAACTCCTTTTCGTATTCAAAATTCATATATGTATATACATATGTACATAAATACTACATAGAAAATATTTAGAAATGGTTTTGCATTTCTTCCAGTTCAATTTTTCTTTTCTTAATTTCTATTTCCTCTTTTCTTAAAAAATATAAAAGTCTTCGATGCTCTTCTTTCTTTTTTAATTCGTTTTTATACAGCTTTAACTTTTCTTCTTTTAATTTTAAATTTTTTCTACTGTATCTTTCTATTTCTTTTAAAGATTCCATAACTCCTTTATATAAGTCTGTTTGCACTTTGAGCTGTTCCGAAAGAAGGTCGGGTTTTGATTTTTGTGCTTTATTTGCAAACTTAGATGTGGATGGCGTATCAATTTCTTTTAGAACATCATCATCATCTTTATGAACTGACTCCTTCTTTTTTGGATTAACCGGAATATGGTTTTCTTTTTATTGTCCGCCCGAATTTTTTTTTTTTTTGTTCACGCCGATTGACTCACCGGAACTTATCAATGACTGTAGTTGTAACAAATTTGCAGCTGCTTCATCAGCTGCAGACAAGACGAATTGCTTAAAAGTTCCTCCACCTGTTGCTGAGCATTCCGCTTTGTTATGAATTAATTTTTTTTTAATTAAAATTTAAAGTCTCCCATATTTTTTCCAACCTTCACCTGGTCGACTCGGGGGCCCTAAGGAGTTGATTTTGTCTGCGATTGCATTCCACTCATCTTTAATGTTATATTTGTATATGCCTTTTGAAAATCCTGTGGCCAAGTGATGATGTTCTTCCATTAATTCGACCAGTCTTTCGAACTGTTTTGGAGTAGTAATTTTAATTCTAAAAATTTTTTTAATTAGTATCCTATTTAAATAATTATGTACTATAATTATTACTTACATTTTGTTTTGCATTCTTTAAAATAAAATTTTATTGTTTGGCGTGCTAAAAAAATCTAACGACACTTTATGGCAAATCTTAAAGACGTTAACGCCTCACACGGTACGAAAAAACAAACAGAGTTGCATTTTTGGCATTAACGACATCGACGGTACGCTTTTTTTAAAACGCCAAGTTTTTCATACGCCAACGCCGTACACAATAAGGGTGATTAATAAAACTATATGCATTTGAATTTTACATTAAGTCTTTTTGGAAAATAATGCATTATTGGCTATCTCAACTAAACTTAAATTTTTTTAAAGTAGCTTTAATAATTGAACATGAAAACTTTTATACACTTAAGTTCAAAAACTAGCAGCCCATTGAAATTATTCCTCACAAAATAAAAGACTTACATTTAATTAAGCGTTTAAAATGCGAAAACCTCTTTTAATTTTGTCTACTTAAGTGAAAAATGAGTTCTTGTAACAGATTTGCATTTTTTGTTAATAGTTTTACGAAAGAAAAATTACACATATATGGCTATATGTATTATTTGGGCCAAAAGTACGAAAACATGCAACTGTGTGCATCATTGAATTTATAAACAATAAAAAATTAAATTTTATTGCAAATTGTGTGTTAAAAAAATGGAAAAGAAAATAAAATGTTTAAAGGCCCTCGTTCCTTTGAATTGCCGTTATAATAAAACGTGTCTCTTTTGTCATATAAGCTATTTGTTGCCGTCCATTGGAATCTGTTTAATAACGTATCTATAACACAATGCAAAATCAGATGTTTCCGTACGGAATGTGCGATCAGTTCCGTACTTTGCTTAAGCAATTGACATTTAGCGGAACTTGACGAAAAGTTTTGTTAAGTACATTATAGTTCGCCACATATGATTATTAAGTATTTCCACAGTTGTTTAAGTTGGCTTAAGCGTGCATATGTATAATATAGTTGGGCCTTAACTCTACTTAGACTATTATGTTAAAATGCTGTTAGGTTTATTTTAGTGTGTGTACTTATTGAATTTTTTCAGACCATAAGCGGTTATGCTCACTTTGCAGACAGTGTTGGCGCGAATAACATCATAGAAATATGGATAATAAGAATAATATTAAAAGTGTGTCTCCTACTTCAGAGTTAATTAATGCTATATTAAATGATAATACATGTGCTTTTAATAAAACTAATAAAGAAGTTGCATTTATTTTGTGGTACTGTATATTCTAATAATAATAATACGAATATCGATGTTGATGTTAATAATACGAAAAATGAAGATGATACACGCGATAATCTGAATTCAATTTCAAGTAACACTGTTGATGATACTGTAAGCATGTTTTTTGAAGTTATTAAAAATTTGAATTAAGCAGAATAAATCAAGTGTTGCAGATACTGCAGCATCGTCAAGGAAACATGCAAAAAAAATTAAGAAACGAGGAAAAATCCTATATTTCCAAGTTCGGAAAAAAATCCTGAGCGTGTATTGCGCAAGTTGGAACAATGCAGGAAAAAATTGTGATAATAAAATATCTTACGACCAGCAAAAGGAAATACATAAGAATTTAAGACCGATATAAATTCAAGAAAAAGAGATCTTTTTTACAATTAATTTTTTTAGAAATTAATGGTAAAAAAATATCGGTATGCCAAAAATGTTTTAGATTTACTTTTGAACATTGAAATGTCAGAAATTATCATCCGATAAAGAAAACGAAATTTATTAATTCATAAAGAGTTTTCCATTTTACGAGTCACACTGTATATCTATGGCATCATTGCATCGCTTATGTTGCGAGAAATACGCTTTTTTGCCATAAATGCGACTTATTTGAACAAAAGTATTTTTCACCTGAGGAGATTTATTCTCTAAAGGTGGAACAATCAAATCATCACAATGCAGCACAGCAAGCATATGACTCGAAAAAGGCTGATAAGGCAAAAGTTATGAATGACGTTTCACTTAAAGTATTTTGTTTTGATCCTCAGCAACAGTGTCTGCCAACACCAATGTTGTGGACTTCATTATCGTTTTACAAACGACCATTATGGACATTAATTTAACTATACATGACCTTCTGTCTAATCAACCAATATGCTGCATGCGGCATGAAGCTTTAACAAAAAGAGGTGGTAATGATATAGCTTCTTGTGCTTTCAACAATCTTTTAAATATGAACTCTAATACAAAAGACGCAGTTTTTTAAAGTGGCTGCTGCCCAGGTAAAAATAAAAATACTTACATTGCAACAATGTTTGCTAGATCACAAATTCTTAGTGCCTGGTCACACTCACATGGAATGCGATAGCGACCATTCTTTTGTAGAAAAAAAGAAAGAAAAAAAACACAACGATAAAAGTCCACTATCCTCGTGATTGGTATCAATTTGTTCGATCTATTGAATTAAAAAAAATTACTTCTTAGTTACGGAAATGGATCAAAGCAATATATTTGATTTTGGAAATGTTGCTAAACAGTCTGGGGGTTGTGGGTTCGATTCCCAACAAAGACCTTGGCTGTTTCCACTACAAAAAAAAAAAAAAAACAAAAAAATTGACTGTCGGCGGAGCTGCTCAGTGATGAAGGCAGTCGCTGTGCTGCCTTATACGATAGTTAATTTCCGATAACATTGGTCTTCTAGAAATAAAAGCTGCCACAGTAGGCTAGTAGGTTGTGTACTTAGTCTACCAATCTAGGGGTGGTTGTTTTCACTACAAAAAAAAAGAGCTTGAAGGCTACATATCTTTGTACTTTTCACCACCTGTCTTATCTCTTTTCTATCCCTTTTCTAAAGAATATAGCACGGTTGTGACTAAATGGGCATTGTTGCCTGAAGTGCTACTTCTCTTTAAAAATATATATGCATCTTTTTCTGTGGCAAAAAATTTTATATAAAACCCAAAGACAATTTATTTTGGACAAAACTCTTAATATCTCAAAGCCATTATTATTTATTGCCACAGGATATATAATAAAGAAGCCTTAAAGTTTTTGACTGATAACTTTCGAATATTGTTACATCTGAGGGACTTGCTGTTGCCGAAAGTTGAACTCCATAAGTGCATATAGGTTTTTAAGAGAGTTTACAAAGTTTCAGTTTATTTTCTAGATTTAATTGAGATCTGGAACCAATTAACCAGGTGAGTTTTCTATTTGTAATATTTAATTTTTGCCTTTATTTCTATATGTACAATATGTAAGTCAGAGTATTTAACGCAATCCTTTTTTGGAATTCGGGTATTTATAGCAAAATCAGGGAAATCACCTTTTCTAAAAGCAAATGTAATGTATGCAGACTTCTCAGCATTCACTTTAGAATTTCATTTTTGAAATCATGACTCAGTAAAATTTAATTCATTTTCAGCAAAGGAGCTATCGGTTATTGGACAATTGTTTGAAGCTAAAATAGCAGTGTTACTGCACTGCCCTTAGGAACTCTTGCTCTAATATTAAACAGGTGTTATTGCTCATCTACGAATTTTACGTAAACTAATCTGTTACCTAAGTCGTATTACAAGTATGATTTAAAAACATGCATAACATGTAGACGACAAAAGTTTATTAAGTTTGTAAACAAGACAAGGCCAAATTCTATCGAATGCCTGTGTTGAATGTCCAGCAGAACAGCATTGCTGTCTTTTCTTTTCTTTATGGCATTGCTCAGGAGTGTCGTGTTTTTCCCTGAATCGAAATTGTTAATCAAGGATAATTTGAGTTAAGTATAGAACAGATTTCTTTGACAAACTCTGTGTCACTACAACGTCGATATTATCATATCCAGGAGACTTTCTGTTATTTAGATTTCTTATTTGAGTTGCAAATGCCTGTGGGGAAGTTTGTTTAATAGGTAGTTGGCTCATTTGAAACGCATTCAAAAATGATGATGCATCTAAAAATCTCGATATCTCTACATCTTCTGTGGAATTATTAATTTGTTGAACAGAAAAGACATTATAGAGGTAGTTTGCAAATGCTTCTGCTTTTTTTAAATTAGATCGGCACCATGAGCCTTCACTTTCCTTAAAAGAGTTGAAGGTTAGTATCAAAAGGCAAAACATAAATAATACGGTTAATCACGATCTCGCAACAATCTTGGAATGGGGTCGTGTGAATGGAGTAGATTTTAATGCCCGTAAGAAGCAATGTTGCATGCTTACGCATAGATCTACATTCGGTAATGGTGCTGCATCTGTTACTATGGGTGATATCGGTATTACGGAATCGGACGCTCTTGATGTTCTTGGCATGAAAATTCAATGTGATGTTCGTTGGACTAAACACATTTTTCAGGTTTCTAAAGAAGTTTTCAAGTGCCTCGGTTTTCTAAAGCGGTGTAATAGATACTTCACTCCATCCTATCTCCGTACTATCTATACCACCTATATCCGTCCAAAAATAGCATATAACTCTCATGTATGGGCCGGCGCTCCAAAGTCTATTTTGGGGTTACTCACGTACAGGAGAGGGCCAAGAGGCTCATTAGAAACGGTAGGGTATCCAACTCGATTAATTCTCTAGAGCATCGATGCAATGTGGGATATATTTCTCAGTTCTATCGTTGAGAGCGGATCCATTTGTGGTTAATTGGCCAGTGAATCGCACTACACATTACAGCGAAATTTTGTTTTTTAGCAGAACAGTCCGTATGTCACTTCAATCAAATATCCTCAGACTTTCTCCCTCTTTCCTCCTCCCCATAATCTAATCTCCTAGTTCCGACACAATGCATTGCATGTGTAGAGGTCATCCCCTGAGTGCTGGTCCGAAAAAAAAGATGGAATTCTTTTTGTCGGTAGCTTCCGATATTTTCTTGCCTTCCAATAACTAACTTTATTTTTAGAACTCCTATTTACAATGAATTAATTTACTAATCCTAAAATATTTTTCTTTTTTGTTAGATAAACCCTACAAAGTACTATTACTCTGATTAATATTTAGAATAACTAAGTCCGATTCCATCTGTTCCACAAGAAATGTTAATTTTATTCCTGCACAATTTCTTTTTGTTTGATAGTTCTGTATTAGTTAAAAATGTTCTCCAAGAAGTAACGTTGATTTATGTTAAATTTAAGTCTTATTAAAGTTCTTTTTATTTTTATCATTTTTTGAAAATAAATATTAATTTTTAGTTTTAGAAGGAAAATTATAGTATTTTGAAATGTTACTTACCCTTTTGATTTAGGGTGCGAATGTGTTTTGATCATTAACCACAAATAAAGATTGTATGGACAGGGAAAATCCAAAAAGATTCTCTGTACATATTATCAATACGTTTTTTGACTCAACAAGACAAATGTTGTTATGTCTAGACAAGCATCACCTCAATTAACGAAAACTACCACCACCATTAAATCAACAATTATAAACTCTAACTCTAATATATGTAGTGTAAGCTAAACAGGTAGTTAAGCTCTACCCTAATGTATGGTAGAATGTCAAGAGTGACAGTTGCAAATTCTAATATAATTCAGTTACTTCTCAGCTCTCAACGTGACATTTTAAATAAAGAACATTTGTTTTATAATTTATAAGCAAAGTAACAAAACGTGTTTTATTGAAAACGCTCCTAACCTCAAATTAAAATACAATAATATATAAGATATTTATTTAGAGAAAGTAGTTCAGTTTTACGATAACATTAAATAAAGTACCACACATATGAGTGTAGGAAAAAAATATGTCGTTAGTCTAATTCGCAAATGTGTTAAGTCTCTTTTTTTCAAACTTTACAGGAGATACAAAAAACATTGTAGCTTTTCCAGTTTTTAAAATTTTTAAACGCAATTATTTTAACAAAAACACTTTTTTTAATGACCTAGATTAAAAGTTCATTTTCACAAAATCTTTAGAGGGAAATTCTCACTTTTTGGACTTAGCATTTTTGCTTTGTAAACTTTTTCGTTTTATTGTGGACTTGGCACATTTTCCTCCAATCGGTTATAATTTTAAAAATAAGTTTGAATTTTCTATATTAATTTTATTATAAAAAAAATAAGACTACCTCATTTCATTTCTATTAAAAAATATACATTTTTAAGCTCATTTTAATTCTTATTGTAAAACCTAAAGTAGAAAAAATTCAAAGGTGAGGTAAATCATCGTAAAATTTGTGATGTTTATTGGGTAACGTTGATTTAAGAAATTGTAAGTCTTCATACTTTTTTGCAGTAATTTTTCTTCTTTCTTGATAAAGTTGCTGGAAATTTTCAAAGTCTATGGGTCAATTTCCTCATCAATTTTCTGCGGTAATATTTTCCATACATGAGAAAAACGAATTTTTCATAGCTCTTTCTATTGTGTAATGAACGCTATCTGCCTCCATTTGTGTATGGCCAATTTCCAGAATGTTTCGCTCAATATCAATGCCATGTTCGATAGCCACATTGAGCAGAGCATTGCTAATACAACAATTTCTATTTTGATAAGTACAACCATCGCTCTAAAAGGTTATCTTTTTATTTTTTGGATTATCGTTTCCACAAAGAACTTTGTTTTCTATAAAATGAACCCAAAGGCTTGCGAAATCTTCGGAACTCAGATCGCCTTTTACTTCACTTTACTCCACAAGAAACAAAACGCTCCTTTATTTTTAGATTATAAAAAACCAAATTATGAACCTAAAGTTTCGTACGGCAATATAGGCTGCTTACTTCCGATTTTGGAGACATTAATACAGACATTAATACAGGTCGACAGTGTAGGCGTGTGTTTCATTGTTACTGTCTTTGATCTTTTCTTGCCTAGCTTCTTCTTTCTTTATTTAGGCGAAGGTATAAGATTCCTAAGATAAATTTCCAGCTGAAAATCGTACGCATAAATCGCACTGGTCTTTTTTCGAAGAAAATAGAGAAAGATTTTTTGCATCAAATGTATTTTAGAAAGATGTAAGGGAAATATTTTGTGTGTTTCTCCTGCACACCAGTTGTTAACATAAAAGTGGAACAATTGCAATTTAGAACGCCATTCTGTTTGTAGATATTTTTTTGTAGTGATAGCACTACAATAGTGCGACTCCATTGCTGGTAGAGAATCAAAAAACAAATCAAGACATTTTTTTCTTCTGAGTTTTTTCGTCCCATTGGTTGCAGTTCGTCGACCAATTCGCAACGTATTAAAAAAAAATGTTTTGAAAACCCTTATATTTTTCTTATCTACTTTCAAATAATATTGCAGTGTTTGACATCTTTTAGGTTTATTTTCCTCTTTTCTATTTCTGGGGATTCTAATTGAATGGACTTGAATCATCGTATTTGCATACATTTTTTTCTGGCCCTAACTATATTTTTCTCCTATTTTCCTCAGAGATCGCTGTGCGCACTTATAAAATATATTTTTTTTTACAGTTTCACCTCTTCTTTAATGTCCGTGCTTCTTTTTGTTTTTTATAATTCCAACCACTGCCTGTATTCTCTTTTCCAAAATGACACTTGCCATATTCTCTTCGCTTTTTATTTCTAACTGAAATCCAAGGTGGGTTTTCTACGCGAAACCTCTTTCTACGAGATCTCGTCGAAGTTCACTGTCGTCTGCTTCAATTCCATAGTTTTGGGAAGAATCCATATTTACATTTAAATTATTACCTTTTTTAAATGTATTTGTTTTAGATCTCCACTTTTTACGGCTTTAGCAAAAATAGAACACAAAACACCAAATTCAATTAAACAAAGTAATATTTGTGAAGCTAGCAGGTGCTTTTTATATTTTTCGTAGTTTTGTGGAGTTTCGTGTTTTTGCAAAGCACAACATTACAACAACAACTTTAAACTACATTATGACATTTTTTGTTGTCGTAAAATATGTAGTTTGTATAGTGTTACCGTTTTGCATTAAAATCTCAATTTTGAATAAATCTCAATTTGGACATACGAACGATATGTATTTAACTTTTTACTTATTCCTTAACCAAGGAAATAACTCGTGTAACAATATTACACTTAACATGGAGAAATATCAAATAACGGTAGAAAATATTGAATAAAACTAAGTTTACTTATTATTATTATTATTAAACTTATTGAAAGTAGTAAAAATCATAATACCTGGTTTGAGTGTTTTTATTGCAACATCAATGTCTTGTACAAAATTTGGTGGTATTTTCAAACGACCGCGGCAAACGTCTCCAAATTCACCTCCACCTGTAAAAAATATTTATATTTTTCAATAAAATAAAAATTCGATTTAAGTAAAATAAGAAAACGCTTTTTTAAGAGTTTATTGTATAAAACGTTTTTCAAATAAAAAAGAAATAAAATTGGTAAATAAAAGAAATAAATAAATACAAAGTTTTTTTTTTCAATTTTTTAAATTGTTACTGCTTTTTCTGTTTTACCAATTTTATAGTCTGTTGTTTTAAAATCGCGTGAATCTGTCGTTGCACAATACACAGTGGAATGAAAATTTTCTATTTTGGAAATAATTCGATAGCTCAAAGACCACTTAAAATATCCTAAATAAAATTAAATGGAGGTCGAGCAGAGGTTTTTCTGGCTGAAATCGGGAACGATCGGCCCCCTATGATAAAGGGTATTCCCTTAAAATTGTGTACCTCGGGTATATAATTTTTTGACAATGTCATAAAGAGTTCATTTATTACTCAAATGTTTAAAGCTTTTGAATTTAAGTATACCCTGAAACTATCTATAAACATATATGTGCTTACATGTCTAGTTTACCTTTTTTTAGTTTGGGAGAAAAAGGGAGAAAATTTATTTAAAAATTTTTTTTTTTAATTTCTGGGCGATTTTAACTTAGTATTTTTGACGTGCTCTACTTGTTTATTATTCTATTGATATTGTTATGGATGTGTCTTGTTTAAGTTTTAAAAGAAAATAATTAAGCAATAAAGCAAACTACTGGGTATGTTGTTTACTAATTGCATGGCTTGCTAAGAAAACTTATGCACAACAACAAAACTTCTAGAAATTTTATACACGCAAACAACAACAATTTGATATGCTGTTTACTAACTGCGCGGCATGCACAAACACAAATTTCTGTTTACTAACTGCGTAGAAATTGTATAGACGCAAACAACAAATCTGTATGCTGTTTACCATCTGCGTAGTTTTCTAAGAAAACTTATCTACACGAAACAACAACAAATATCTTCAAATAAATTCCAAGAAGAAACTTTATCAGTATAAAAACAAAAACAAAAATACACACAGACATACAGGCGCCTATACATTGAATAAACAACATACAACAACAAAATGTGATACAAAAGGCAGTAGAAGATTCTTAAATTTTCTAGACTTTTAACAGACAAATATAAAAAGGGCAGCATCTGAGTGGATAGCCAAATAGTGTTAAATTAAACCTCGTAAAGTAAAGACGCGTATCTTAAGTAAATTGTTCTGTAGTGTCAACTTTGTGTAGTTAAAGTAAATTAACTTGTTATTAACTTAAAAACTCTAAAAACTGTGTTATTTATTTTGCAATAAAGAACTCACAGCAAAACTTTTATAAAAGGTATAGGCGTAACAATATCATGATGACCCATTTAACAACAAATAGCTTTTTTAAAATCAATGGCTATATATTATATAATACCAAAGACCCCCGCGGAAGATCAAGTGGTGGATCAGCAATACTTATAAAGGCACGAATCAAACATTATTTATTGAGTGATTTTTCTGAGGATTACCTCCAAGCAACAAACATCTGCATGGAAGAATTTCATTAAAAATTGTATATTTCTTCGATATATTCACCTCCTAGAGTCAGTTCAGCGCCTACTACAAATCACTAGGTCCCTGTTTCATAGCACCAGGTAACTACAACGCCAAACATACGTTTTGGGGATCAACACTTATTACTCCAAAAGGTCGTGTTTTGTTTGACACAATCTTAAAAATACGTCTAAATGTGATCTCGAATGGAAAACCTACCTATAGGCCTACTGATCGGTAAAAGATACCTAATGTTATTGATTCTGATGTGACTAAGGGCATTCCAAGAGAAATGATTGAAGTTGAAGCGTCATTTGTATTATCTTCAGATCATTCACACACTTTTGTATACATATATAAAATTAACATAATATCGCGTCATCAACGACTAGCACAATCAGAAATTGGTTGAGATATAGAAAATATCTCAGTACGCACTGTTCGGAAAAATTCTGTTAAGAACAACAGAAGATACAGAACAGATAAAAACATCAAATTAGCTTTTCAACATGCTTCAGAAACCCGGGAACTAGAAAGAAGCAATCACATTCATTCTGTTGATGTAGAGCGGCTTTTGTCTGAAAAAAGAAAAATTCGAAGAGAGTGCCAATCCCATAGATCTCCCCAACTCAAACTTAAAGATTACACGAAGAGGCTAAGAGAGTTATTAAAATCTTAAAGAGTAGAAACTTTGAAAAATTACCTAGAAGACCTAGACTCAAGTCCACAATCAGATTATTCACTATGGCGTGGGTGCAAGAACCTTTAAAGGCCAGTCATACGTAAGTTTGCCTTACGAACTTCTTGTGGAGCCTGGGCAAGAAGTGATAACGAAAAAGGCAATTTATTTGTTGGTCATTTAAAAAATGTATTTACCCTAAATGTCTCGACTGATGCAACTGAGCTGCCACCTGTCGAAGGTAATCCGGCACTTACTCTAAGGTTTGAGCTTAGAGAAATTGAAAGGGCAATATCTGATTTAAATATCAAGAAAGCTCTTGGACTAATAGAACCAGTAACAAGATTTTATTTGAATTACCCTGTATAGCCCGAAATATTATTCTTTTTTATATATAATGCCATTTTACGTCTTGAGTACTTTCCCATTAAGTGAAAGAATTCCTTGATAACTATGATTCCCAAGCCAGGAAAAGACCACACAAACGTAAAATCATACAGACCTATCATCCTTTTATCAAATATATCAAAACTGTTTGAAGGAATACTAATAACTAAGCTAAACCCGATTCTGAGTGCGAAAGTATGTATTCCAAACCATTAAATCGGTTTCAGAAAACAACATAGTACGATCCAACAAACGCACAGATTGGTAAATGTGGTTAAAAAGAACTTTGAAGAAAGAAATTACTCTTCTGCGCTTTTTGTTGACGTTTCTCAAGCATTTGACAAGGTATGGCATGAAGGTCTTATATATAAGTCAAAGCTAAACTTGCCAGAAAATCGATTGTTTATAATAAAAGAAGGAATTTTTCTAAGCTCGCCTTAGCTTGTTAAAGCCGGAGTGCCGCAAAGTAGTATTTTGAGACCCATTTTATATTTACTGTACACATCAGATATGCCGATTGGTACCCAAGTGCACACATCAACTTTTGCTGATGACACTGTTTTTTTAAGTATTCACAACATTTACAAGATCCCATATTCAACTTGGAAAAATGGTTGAAGAAATGGAGAATAAAGGTGTATGAACAAACATGTACTCATTTAACTTTCACACTGCTTATGGACTCATGCCCACCTATTCGTATAAATGACCAAATGATACCACAGCTTTCAGACGTCAAATACCTCGGTTTACATCTTGATCGCCGCCAAACTAACACAAATTAAGTGAAAAGTAGCCCAACTAAACTGGCTTATTTGCAGAAACTCAACCCCCAACTTAGACTTTAAGCTTCTACTGTACAAGTCGATCCTCAAACCAATTTGGTGCTATGGAATACAATTGTGGGGCACTGCTTCAGCAAGCAGTATTGAAAAAATTCAGAAGCACCAAAATAAGATTCTGCGAATAATCACAGTTGCTCCCTGGTATATAAAGAATTCGAACATCTACAAAGATCTAAACATGCCTTCAGTCATTTCAGGCATTTCTGTTTTGCCATCAGTCAAAACAGAAATAGCAAAATATGCAGTAACGTATTTAAAGAACCTTGAAACTCATTCAAATCCTTTGGCGCATAACATTCCAAATGAATCTGGGTTCATTCGAGTAAAAGAAGGGATACAGTTTTCGTGGCCGTACACAAGAGGAATGACCCGAAGATGACAGCTAAGCTCATATACTATTTTGTCTTGCACTGGCTAAACTTAATTTAAATTTTTAGACTTAGGATATGCGTAATTATTGATAGTTCAAATATATTGAACATACAATAAATAATATATATATATATATATATATATATATATATATATATATATAAGTTAACACATTACTTATTTAAAAAGAATAAAATAAGTAAAACAATGAATAATAATTTCACAACAACATTAAATTGCTTAACATACGCTAATTTGACTTGTGGGGAACTGTAACACATTACTTATTTAAAAAGAATAAAATAAGTAAAACAATGAATAATAATTTCACAACAACATTAAATTGCTTAACATACGCTAATTTAACTTGTGGGAAACTGCTGAGTCAACAAACATTTTTGTAAGGTTTAGTTCTTAGTTTAGAAGCAAGAAATAAAGAGCATTAGCTTGGAAAAAAATATTTTTTTTAAATATTTCTACAACAGAAATATTAATTGGCGCCCGAGCAAGGATGCGCGAAAAAAAACCCTGAAAATAAAAAGTAAGTATTCGCATGTGAAATTTACAAATCCTGAAAAACAAAAGTAAGGATTCGTGTGTGAAGAACTCAGGACCTGAAAAGGTAAAGTAAGGTGTACAAAGGATAATAACGTATCCTAAGCTAAAAATAAAAATCTTTTCTAATGACATTAAAAAAATAGTAAAATAAAATTAATCAAGCGATTTAATATTAAATAAAATATCTCGAACTAAATTAAACCGAGTAACACAAAATTAATCAAAATCCGTCCTAATGACATTAAATGGACTTAAAACAATAGTGAAATATAATATTAATAACAAAATAATATTAGATGAAATATCCCAAAGACTGAAATAAAAATAAAATAAATCGAGTGACAAAAAAATTAATTACGAATTAAAATCTTTCCTAATAATACTAAAAGAAATCAAAAAAGAATAAAATTAATGAATTGACTCAATACCCAAAGAATCAAGAAGATAATAAGAAAACTTACTGAGGAATAGAACTAAGAGATAAAATTTTAATCTTTGGACAACGGATTACTTGGACAAGCAGGTTGAAATCATCTAGCCAAGAGGGACCCCAGTACTTCAGGAAAAGGACAATCCTAAAGGCCGAAAAAAACAATCAGCGGAAGCAGAAATGCAGCCAGTAATCTTAAGTTTGTTGTAAGTTAAAGAAGAGTAAGACTTAACACACTAAGACACTATTTTTGAATTAACCTATATTATTTGAAAGAAACTAAATACATAAAAATTAGGGAAATTCAGAACAAGAGAAAAGTTAATAATTAAGGAGGAAAAAGGTGAAAAGTAAATTACATATACAGAATAAAAACGAATGCAAATGATTCTTAGAATTAAGAGTTCTTAATAAATATTCAAACAAAAAGAAAAAATTTTTTTAAAGAAAAATTTGCTAAACCTGATAAAAATTATAATAATCAAATCCGAAGGAATAAAAGGAAAGGAAAAAATTTAAATTAAGGTAAAAACTTGTTTTTAATAAATTCAACATGAGTCAAAAAGATCAGCTATCCGCTACCTTATCCAGGCTTAACTTAGCCGCATCATCTACAACATCCTTTACTAGCAGTCAAAAGAAAGAATTGTTGGAGTTAATATCAATAACCGTTTCTAATATTATATCCGGCAGAGGAGCGGGAAGAACCATTAAATATAGACTTTAGTAATGTCGATGCATCAGACCGTGTTGCCGATGTCGTCAAATCTCTTAGGGAAACCTGCAGAATTTAACTCTTGGAGGAAATCTGTAGAACGGATATTCCAAATGTACGGACGGAACAAGAATACGGCCAAATATTTTTCAATCTTACACATAATTAGACACAAAATCGTAGGCGAAGCTGACGCAGCACTCGAATCTTATAGAACACCCAAAAATTGGGGAAAAAATAAGAAAATGCTTAATGATGCACTACTCCGACAAAAGAGACATTGGTACCTTAGAATACCAAATGAAAACCGTAACAAAACGCGGAAACTCAATTCAACAGTTTTACCAGGAAGTTTATCAATACCTTTCATTGATACTTGATAAAATTGATTACCTAGAATTGACAGAAGACGCTCTGACAGCTATGACGACAGCATACAGGAGCAAAGCCCTGGACACATTCGTCAGAGGCTTGAACGGTAATTTGCCTAGCCTATTAAGCGTAAGGGAACCAGAAAGCTTACCAGACGCTTTACAAATTTGCTTGAAACTAAGCAATATGAATTACAGAGCAATTCACGCCAACAGTTCGAAACAGAATATTTAACATCCAGTTCACCAGCGCTTCACCCAACCATTTTACCCAGAACTTACCAATCCGCATAGGATTTTCCCCGCAACCCATAAACATCAGCACAATGGGCAATTTCTGTTTAACCAGAATAGGTTTAACCAAACGCACGATTCACGATTTACCCATCAGAATCCAAACCGTCCTAATCAATCGCACAATTTGTTCAACCGAACAGGACCATTTAACCATTATTTTGCTAGACACTGCCGACCCCAACCAACTAAACAAGACTTTCATAGGTTCGGACACAGCACTGCAACCCCTTTTCCAAAAGCAATCCCGATGGAGGTAGCCGATTCTGCACAGTTTAGGGAAAACAATCCGCATCAAAGTTTTAAGCGTCCGATGCAAAGCCAAATGGCGCATCCTCAAAATAAGATACAGCGCAATTTTCATTTAAGAACAGAATATCCTAACCAATATTATAATGATACTCCTAACCCATTGATAGATCTTTCGGAAAACAATGAACTTATACCCAATAATAACATGTCCAGCGGGGACAATATGTTAGAGGAAACTGACAACATTAATTTTTTAAGTTAACGCCTTCTTCTCTTCCTTACATGGAATATACCACTAGAAAAGGAGATAAAATTGATTTTCTAATAGATACAGGCTCGAACAAAAATTATATAAAATCCACTCGTAAAAGAATTCCACTTAAGAATGAAAAACCTTTCAAAGTTGGCTCAGTTGCGGGTGACATAGAAATAACGCACCACACGTATGTTGATATTTTTGACCCTACCTACTTTAGCTTCCTTTCACGGAAGCATACATTAAAAGTCCTAAAGGAAACTATTCATACAGATCAGATTTTCATGACCATATTTCCCAACAGAAAAATCCCAAAATATACCTCGAGAGGTTAATAAGATATGAGTACAAGTACCACATTTGGCGCAGGACTTACAACTAGAATTGAATGAGATAATAAGAATATGTTCTAATTTATTCTCGGAACCAGACGAGATATTAACATTTACTACCCTAGTAAATGATGAGATACGTACCACCACAGATACCCCGGTTTACTCAAAACCATACCCGTATCCGATGGCATTGAAAGTAGAAGTTGAACGACAAATAGAAGAACTTCTCGCCAGTGTGGATAGTAGACAAAAAAACAGAGTCTTGGCGAAAAAAAAAACCGTATGGTTATCGATTATCGTAAGCTCAATTCGGTGACGATATTAGACAGGTACCCTATTCCAGAAATGAATGAGGTACTTTCCAATCTCGGTAGAAACAAATTAATCACCGTTATCGACTTGAACAGTGGTTTCCACCAAATACCCCTTCGCGAATCTGACATAAAGAAAACGGCATTCTCTGTGAGCAATGGGAAGCACGAATTTCTACGTCTTCCTTTTGGACTTAAAAACGCGCCAGCAACTTTTCAAAGGGCGCTGGATGATATTCTAAGGCAACAACATTGTGAAAGGTGCTATGTTTATATCGAAGATGTGATAATTTTCGGTAGGGATGAAGAAGAAAATTTACACAATTTAGAAATGGTATTCAAAACGCTAGAAAGCACTAACATGAAAGTACAAATAGACAAGTGCACATTTTTAAAAGATGAGGTAGAGTTTTTGGGATATGTTGTAGGAGCAGAGGGAATTAGAACAAACTCTCATAAAGTGGATGCAATAGCAAAAATGCCGGCTCCAAGGAATTTAAAAGAACTCCGATCATTCCTTGAAATGGCTGGCTATTATCGCAGATTCATCAAAAACTATGCTAAAATAGCAAAACCACTCACTGGCATGTTAAGAGGAGAATGCGGTAATGTTTCCAAAAATGCATCAAGAAATAAATTGATTACCTTAAACCAAGAGGCTCTGGACTCATTTCAAAAAATAAAAAATATCTTGATATCACGAGACATTACGCTTTTCCATCCAAATTTTAAAAAGAATTTTGAGCTCACCACGGACGCATCTGATTTTGCAATCGGTGCCGTATTGTCACAAGACAGTAAGCCAATTACATTTATATCCAGAACTCTCAATAGAACAGAGGAAGGATATGCGACTAATGAGAAAGAGATGCTTGCCATTATATGGTCACTAAACGCTCTCAGAAATTACTTGTATGGTTCTAAAGGATGGTTTGATTCTAGAGGAATATAATTACGAACTCAAGTATAAACCCGGATATTCTAATGTTCAGACGCGCTATCAAGATTACCACCACAAATAAATACTCTCACATCCACAGTCCATAGTGACGATAGTTTTCCACATGACCTTATACCATGCGCTGAAGTGCCGATTAACGTTTTTAAGAATCAAATATTCCTTCAACAAGCTGGCACTTCATCATACCAATTTAAAATTATATTTCCTACAATTCACAGACATATTATTACCGAGATATCTTAACCCATCTGTAATAAACGGAATACACACAGAAGAAAGGATATTCGGTATGATCCAGAACAGGAAAACATCATCTTTGAAACTCATTTGCGAGCTCAGAAAATAAGTCCCAAATATTAGAAAAACCATACTTTCGAGGCATGCTCAGTAAAATTAAGAATCTAATAACAAACTGCGCAACATGTAAAGAAAACAAATATGGACGTCATCCTAATCGACCAAGATTGCGTGGACATCTTTCTAACGGAAGGTAAGGTTGTTTTGATAGCCCTAGATAAATTTACAAAATACGCTCAAACCAGGATACTAAAGAGCAGATCGATCGAGGATATTAGGAGACCGCTAAGAGATTTAATATTTAGTTTTGGCGTCCCAAAATTCATAATTATTGATAACGAACCATCCCCAAACTGGGCTTTAATAAAGTTCATGTTAGAAGACGAACTGAGAATATATATTTTTACAACGCCCCCATATAATAGTCAAGCTAACGGTCAGATAGAAAGATTTCACTCTACCTTGGTGGAGATAATGAGGTGCTTTAAAGAAGATAGAGAGAGGGCATAGGAATTTTGAAGAATTATTAGAAAGAGCTGTCTCTGAATATAATCACAGCATTCACTCAGTTACTGGAAAAAAACCAGTAGATCTATTTTTCGGCAGAATGTTGATTTTACGCCAGATGATAAAGAAAGGACGAGACACGACAATTTAGAAAAATTAACAAAAAAACAACAGAAAGACATCCAGTATCATAATCATAACAGGCATGAATATAAATCATATGACTAGGAACAAAACTTTCTAAGCCTTATTCGAAGGAAATTGTTCGAGAAAATAGAAATAATACAGTTCTAACTGAAAAAGGACAGACATTACATAAAAGTAGAATACGTAATTAAAACAGGATTTAATTTGCTTACAGGCTACTCGTAACGCTTAGCAATGCAGACATACAAATTCTGGACTACTCGAATGCTCAATTAATCACGGTCGAAAAGGGAGTTGCCAGAATACAGACAGGAAATTTCAAAATTATTCACGACATGGACCTCGAGACATATACCAACATAGTAAATAGCGTAGAACACCTTGCGAAAGCACCGGAAATGCAAAATAGTATTCATTACCCATTTATAACCCTATCAATATCTCAGATTAAAGTCCACCTAGGCAATTTGCAAGTTTATAAAAGAAAAAGATCTTTAGATTTCTTAGGAAGTGCGTGGAAATGGTTGGCGGGCAACCCTGATCGTCATGAGATAGTTTTAAATAAATTGAATAATGTTTTGGAAAGTAATAATAATCAAATGTTAATTAACAAGCTAACAATTGAAAAAATTAAAGAAATTGGAAATATAACCAACAAAATTGTAAAAGTTATGGAAGGTGATGAACATAGAAGAAATGATTTAATTTTAAAATTGAAATTTAAATTAGAAATAATTAAGGACGAAATTGTAAACATAGCATACGCCATACATTGGGCGAAAGCTAATATAATAAATTCTTATATTCTTATATCTAACAGAGAAAATTTATTATTCATTAATTTTGACGAAGCTTTCGAATTTTCTGATACAAAAATTGCATCTAATGGAAAATCAATTATCTATATCATAAGCTTACCAACCGTTAAAAATGATATCTGTAAAATAATCGAGGTACGCGCCTTCAAACAAGAAGATAGAATTAATAAAATAGATTTTAATGAAATAATTAATTGTGAAAAGGAAATATATGGAATCAAAAATAAATGTAAAAATTATAACAATTTAGAGATATGCTTAAGTAATAATATAATAGAGCTAAACAATGATACTTACATTAGCAATCTACTTAAGGGTCGCTTACCAAACTGCACCGAGATAAATAACCAACACATTCCAACAATAGAGCAGATTACACCCGGCATACTATTCCTGAACAGATTCAACGGAGATATTACAATTAGAAACGAAACATCTCTACTAAATGGGACATTTTTGGTACAATTTAGGAATACTACAATCAAAGTCCAAGGAAAAAAATATTGCAATGAAGAAAAGATAACAAGCAAACCATTACCGGCAATACTTCAGCCACTGTCAAAATCTAATACCGTTGAAGAAATACTATCGTTACAAATGTTACACCAATTAAATACCAATAACACTTAATACATCAATAGGTTGGAGAAAGAAGATTAAATAAAATATGGCATCAGCTTTTTCTTCACCAAATTAGCGATAATTGCCATGACAGCTATTGGAAAAATTATTTTCATCAGAAGAAAAGAGAAATTACTCCAGTTAACACCCGGAGCAATAGAAGGGTTAAATCAACTATTCAATAATCGAAAACCTTCGAACGAGGACGTTCGAAATCTAGGAGAGGAGTAGTTAACACATTACTTATTTAAAAAGAATAAAATAAGTAAAACAATGAATAATAATTTCACAACAACATTAAATTGCTTAACATACGCTAATTTGACTTGTGGGGAACTGTAACACATTACTTATTTAAAAAGAATAAAATAAGTAAAACAATAAATAATAATTTCACAACAACATTAAATTGCTTAACATACGCTAATTTGACTTGTGGGAAACTGCCGAGTCAACAATTCCGGTGCATAGAATAAGTTACATTTAAGACAAACATTTTTGTAAAGTTTAGTTCTTAGTTAAGAAGCAAGAAATAAAGAGCATTAGCTCGGAAAAAATTATTTTTTTAAAATATTTCTACAACAGAAATATTTATATATATACGCGCAAGACAACAACAAATCTGAATGCTGTTTACAATCTGCGTCGTTTTCTAAAAAAACTTATCTACACAAGACAACAACAAATATCTTAAAATAAATTAAAAGAAACTTTATCAGTATAAAAACAAAAATACACACAGGCATACATGTCCCTATACATTGAATAAACAACATACAACAACGAAATGTGATACAAAGGGAGTAGAAGATTCTTAAATATGCTACACTTTTAATGGACAAACATAAAAGGGCAGCGTCTGAGTGGATATATAATTAAAACTTACATCGGTATTAATATATTTTTTAAACTATTTTAAAGACAACATAAAGCAAATACGAATAAAAGAAAAGTTGTGGCAAAAATTGTAACGATTCACCCTCCCAGCCATATCTAAATACAGAGAATTTTGAAACAAAGTTTATAAATTACATCAAAATTCTTGGGAGTGAAAAGCACCGATTGAAAAAAATAAACAGATTATTACAGCTTTATCTTGTTTTTGTAACATTTTTTCCCCGTTTAAAGAATTTATGTTTTAAAATAAAAAAAGTTGATTAAAGGCTCTTTTCTTTTTGTCCTCGTCTCTCTGTCTTTTTGTGTGTATCTCGCCTTTTTCATTTGTTTCTTTCTACCTAATTTGTCTCTCCCTCACTGTCTGCCTGTCTCTCTCTCTCTCTCTCTCTCTCTCACTCTCTTTATCTCTCCTTTTTAATTCGTCTCTCTTCACGCTCATTTTTGTTATTCGTTTGTTGGTCCTATGGCATAATAATCTGTAATTGTACGTTTCTGAGATTCCTTATTACTTTGATCTTCTGCACCTGTGTAACGTGTTTGTGTTAGTGTAATGTTTGTTTTCTTGTAAAAATGTTTGAATGGTTCAAATATTGTGTCTGAAGCAGTCTTTAATTGTTCATTTATTATTCGATTTGTCAAATGTTTTCTGTTTGTACATTTCCATGTTTTCTAATACGTTTAGTCTACTTCCTTTTTCCTATGTATGTAGCAGTTTAACAGTTTCAATATATGTATATTGCTTGAAAATTTTTTAAGAATATCTCGATGTAACAATTCAAATACTATATTTTATTTTTCAAACAACCACTTTAACGTGAAATTTACAGGTTTAAAGGTAAATTGCATCTAAAAAATGTGATGCCAACAAAATGGTAACAAGTTGTTAATCTAGAAGTCACAAGCTTTCCTTTGATACCACCTACATGTATAAGGAGCATACATTTAAGTTGTAGGAGCTTAGCGAACCTCGCTGTCCAACCCTTTCAATACTGCGGGGATATATAAGTGTCAGAGAATGTTCAAAAATTACTGGAGCGAAAAGTATTCGCTTTAAAAGCGCTGGAATGGGATTAAACCGAAGGTTGTAGTCAGTACTTCACAACACGTGCTTCGGCTGACATAACCTAATTAATTTGTACTTCGTATACGGTCATAAGTGTAAGAGTGTTCTTCGTGCATACACGTGTAAGCAATTTTTTTCGTTATTTCTACGATTTTAGGAACAAATTTATCTATTTCTTATTACGAAAGAAAAAGGTAAATTGCATGTCACATTTATATAAGAATAAATTGATCTGTATGCATTATTTACCTTGTTTTTTGCATTGGGGCATATACATTCCTGCAGTGCTATAGCGTGAGATGTAATTGTACAAGCAGTTTTCTACCAAACGAATTTAGTTTTTATTATGGAAAAAATTTTAGGATGAATCGACCACTGACTAACGAAGAAATTCAGCACGAGCTTGATAATTCATCTCATATGTAGGTGGATCCTTACCACGACAGTGACGGATTATAAAGACTCTGATGCCTCCATATCTTCGGATTCTTCAGAAGATATGGATTCTTCAGATGCATGAAATGAAGATAGTAATAACAACTGCACAATCAACAAGCAATAATAAGTTTATTTGGCAGGGCGGTATTGATAATTTTTGGTCAAAAATATCACTGCCTCAAGAAGACAAGCCAATTATAATGGTTAACCTAACCAGAGTTTCCACCAAGCTTATATGTATTTATAAACTTTTTCCAAAGAGTCTCATAATGCAAATAAGTCATAATAAAAATATGCGTCAATAATGCAAAGGTGACATATAAATTATTCTGGACTGTTCACTGATAATGTCATATAATCGTGTACCACGAATGCATCAGTATTGGTCTCGCAACAAATCCCTCCGGAAAGTAGTAATATCAGAATGCATTTTCCAAAATCGTTTTACGCTACTGATATAAAATTGTATTTCTGTGACCGCGAAAAATCTCCAGATGCATTAAAAACGTATTACATTGTAGAAGTTTTATCCTGAACTGACAGCACATTTAAATCCATTGATGAGTTAATGACGAAATTCAAAGGAAGCTCCAGTCTGAAACAGTATCTCCCTCTGAAGCCTGTTAAAAGAGGAATCAAACTTTGGGCAAGATGCGATGCAGAAACTGGGTATGTTTATGACACAAACATATATAGTGGACGGGAAACTGAAGTTACCGATGGAACCTTGGGAGAGCGTGTGGTTCTAAAATTGGCAGAAACAATTACCGAGTTCAAACGTTGCTTTATGTTTCGACCGTTTTTTAACTTTAACACTCAGCGGCGTCCAGGGTCGTGTTGTGTCGATTCAAAAAAAAAAAGACGAAGCCTTGTTCACAATCTGGTTCTTTATTCAGGAAAGGGGTTTCCCTATTCCTGGTTCTCGGTTTGACTGCAGCTCGGGCTTCGTATTGAATGCACTGGTATGTGTGCAGGCGGCTTCGGTAAATCTCTTATACGTCATGCGGTCAGTATTTGACGAACGTCACTGTCTAGGTCGACTGCGGGCACAAACTCGGCTGAGTATTACCACGGCTCTGTTTGTGATCGTTCCGTCGAAATAGGTCTGTACGCCGCAATCGCCAAGGCACTGTAGGCTGGGCTGGGTATTAACACGGCGCAACCGTTCACTGCCTGATCATTGTCTGTGGTGACTGCGGGCACAAACTCGGCTGAGTATAACCACGGTTCTGTTTGTGATCGCTACGCCGCAGTTTGTCCTGTCTGAGAATATAAATTCGGCTGGGTATTACCACGGCTCTATCTATACTCTGACTACCAGAGCATACATTTGCTCCTGCTGCCGGTCGCACACCAATTAATTAGTTCTCACTGATGTTTGCGCTTTTATACTCATCTTTTTCCCCACACACTAATGCACAAACACACCTACTTTATTTCGGCAGTAGATACACCACAGCCGACGGCTGTTTTCACCACCGAGCTGCAGCCAGTTTTACAATGTAATTTTAAATAACTAAAATTAATCGTATGCCTTCGTAGCTACTTATTACAATAATAATCATGCACTATAACTAAATCTTACTTTATTTACTTAACTAAAATTCCTATTTCAGGTTTCTTATATAATAAGTCTATAAGTACATAGATATAGAATATTTAAGCTAGTAAATTAACAAAATAATGGAAATAAAGCAACTCAAGTAAATACATTAAAGGAGAATATAAAAAATTTAAACATAAATGCTTATTCTCGTAAATACAATATATAGAAAAAATGTAGGTATTGACACGCGACTGCCGATCGACAGGTCCCGGTGTGACCAAAAACGACTCTGGACTTTTGGTCGTTACAACACGTCTACTTGACACTATAAAATTTCCTGCTGTAGGAACGTTTATATCAACCCGTAAAAATACACCTAAGTTTCAAACTAAACTAAAAGAAAGAGGTGAATGTGAAATAGCAGTATGTAATGAAGGGATATTAGCAATCAAGTGGAAAGACACAAAAGACGTGCTACTTATGAGCAATTGCCAAAATGCCACTATTGATACCACAGTTCGAAAAAGTTACAGATGGTACTGCTAAAAATATTGAATGTCCTGCAGCTATGATTTTCTACAATAAATATATGGGTACCGTAAATCATGCAGATCAAATAATTACTTTATACGATTTAGATAGATGAAGTGCGAAATGGTGGAAGAAAGTATTTTTTATATTGCTAATGACTAGTGTTTATAATTCGTATTTTTTGTATCGAGCAGTCAGTCGCAAAAAAAATCCATTTATCGATTTCATAGTAGATGTAGCGTTGAAGAGTTGATTAGTTAAGGACGCTCAGAATCTTTGTATAAACGAGCCAGTTGAAAAAGTTGACCGAAACAGATGCGTGAGATGCCAGTCTAGGAAAATTGAAAAATGTACTTAAATCATTTGCAAACTAAACTATAATTCAATCGTTAACTTCCGTGTAAAATTTTAGGGCAATCGGTCCACATTTAGCCATAGATCTTTGTTATTTCAAATTCGGAAAGTAGCCCTAGTGATCATAGTTCACTAATAAATAGTGATAATAAATACGACGGCAGTGCATTGTTTCAGAAATAGGAAACTAGGTTATGTGGAGGAGGAACGAAGAGGTAGTGTTTGTGGACATTTGATTTTAAATTTTCCGCATTGAAAGTGACAGAGGGAGGTTATGCCACATACGGATTGTTCTGCTAAAAAAAAAATTTTCCCTGTAATGCGTAGTGCGATTCATCACGTCCGATCAATCACAATTGAATGTTCTCTCAACGAAAAGACGTTTAACGCAAAAACGTACGAGTAAAGGGAACAAGTTTCTCATTACAATATCGCACTTACGATAACACAGAATCAATAGAGCTGGATACCCTACTATTCCCAATGACCTTCTTGGCCCTCTCTTGTACGTGATCGAGCAACTCACAAAGACTTTAGGGCACCGGCCCATACATTAGAGTTGTATTCCATTTTTGAATGGATGGAGTGAACTGTCTCTTAAGGCGTTTTAAAAAACTGAGGCACTTCAAAATTTCTGTAGAAACCTGAAAAATATGCTTAGTCCATCAAGCAACACACTGGATTGTCATGCCAAGAACATCAAGAACTTCCGGTTCCTTAATACTTTTATGACCCATAATAACATATGCAAGATTAACTCCGAGCAACATTATCCAAGCAAGCTACATTTAGTCTTACGGGCATTAAAATCGAATCTACTCATGTGTTGCCTTTTGGAACACACCTCCAACCGATTCGGTCTCTTACTGAATGAATTCGAATGGCAAATGGTGCATCTGCGAAAGAGTACATAGGGTTACAAGTTTGACAAAGAAGATAACTTAGAAAAATAAGAAATAACGCGGGAGAAAGAAGGAAAACCTTGCGGTACCCCTAAATTAATGTTAAACTCGTTTGGTGAAGTCCTATCTATAAGAACTCGGATAGTGCGATTCCTGAAAAGAAAAACGAATGCGAGTTTTAATTAACGCACAATTGAAGATTTTATTCAATATCAATGTCTATGTTGAATGTGAATACGGAAAGTTGGCATGTAATTTTCGTTTATATATGCTGAACTAAACTTCCCGATAAAACTTTGTGTCTTTGGGAACAAACAGTCTATTAAACGACACGGGATTGTGCCTAAGTGGGATTAGCCGGTTAAATTTTGAACGGCTCATTATCGAACCCTGGAATCCGTCTATGACATAAAAGACTCGGAACCAACACCAACTCGGAATAAAAACTCTAACCAACCTAGTGCGAATAGTTCGTAAAAAATCTATAATTGTTTAGGGAAAATTGTTTTTGCGCCTAATACGAAACAATCTGTCAGCCGTTGTGTGGTTTATCGCAAATAACACTCATTAAGATTGTGCCCAATTTTTTAAGGCAAACTGAAGAGGATCGTATATCATCCGTAAAGCGATTCATTCACTCTCACATAGAGATAATCAGCCGACGAGATTTACTGCAAAGAATGCGATATCGCAAAACGTCCCGCAAAAATCTCCCGCATTTGTACCA
This sequence comes from Trichopoda pennipes, assembly GCA_030448955.1. Taxonomy (NCBI): domain Eukaryota; kingdom Metazoa; phylum Arthropoda; class Insecta; order Diptera; family Tachinidae; genus Trichopoda; species Trichopoda pennipes. The sequence goes on along the minus strand of JASKUP010000147.1, from coordinate 932,235 downwards.
AGAAATTCTAATGCCCCTAATTCTAATCAAGCACTTATACCTCCTCGTTCTTTTCAAACGTTTAGCACTCAAACAGAGTTAAATAGTGATCAAACTGTGCTGTTAGGTACTACGTATTGCGAAATAGGAACCAAAGGAGTTATGTGATAAGCTTTACCGAAACACAAATTATACAAATTTGGATGGCTGTTTTGTGCTTTCTTTACCATTAAGCCCGAATTTCCTAAATATTTGCCTTTGGGCAACTCCCGAATTATATCGCTTTTGCAATTTCAAAGAAATGACAAATTCTTATTTATCCTAGTCATTCCGCGTTTCAAAGGATTCTTTTCCGATGTAGCCCTGATGACGAAATTAGGGACTACGAGCTTAAAACGGTAACGTTTGAAGCCAACTGTCCGCCATACCTGACTACAAAAACTAGCCCTGCTGCGTCTGAAATGTTAACGGGCAATATGTACGTCGATAATTTATTGGCTATTTCTCACGAATTAGAAGACGGTATAAGAAAGCGTGACGAGATTATTTCCCTTCTTCGTTAAGATGGATTCGTTCTCCGCAAATGGACTGCTAATAACACACGTCTTCTGGAAAATACTCCAAAGGAAAATTTGCTTGATGCAGATTTTTTTAACTCTTCAGATGCGAGGAACACAAAAACGTAAGGCGTAACGCGACCTGATAGAAATGTGGTCACAAAACGAGCAGTCTTGTCAGTCTTGACTTTTCCCGAAACTCATTGTAGCAAAAATGATTATGCAACAAATATGGAAGGGCAAAACAGATTGCGATGAGTGTATGAACCCTTCTTCGTTGGTTCTTTGGAAAAACAAAAAAAGTTTCATTTCTGGATATGTCAACTTTTGCCCAGAAAATGGTATTGAGATTCACGGATTTTGTGATGCTTCTGAAAAAGCGTATCTACAGCAATCTATGTTCGCTCTGTCTCTTCCCCGTATAAGACTACAACGCATTTACTTGTGTTGAAGTGAAAAGTAGCTACAGTAAAATTTAAGACCGCGATTAGAACTCTGTGAAGCTGTGTTATTGGCAAAAATGCTAAACTTGTTAACATGTTAGTTACAGTTTCCCTGGGGAAAGATTTTTCTATGGTGTGACTCCACTATAGTTTTAGCGTGAGCAAATAAAGAGACATTTGCTCACTTGTGTTGCGAATAGAATTGCACTTTTTGATAAATGTGTAGGAATTGAGCATTGGTCTCACGTAGATGCCAAATTAAATACAGAAGCACACTCACCAATTGATATTTGAAAAGGTTTCCGTTTGCTCTCTTTGAACCCCTTTATAGATTAGGGCGGGTTTATAAGAATGAACGGCTGTCTTGTACAAGCCCCGAAAAAAATGTCCGAATATACTGCCATATGAGGTTGGTTTTATGCGGCTTTTTGTGCAACATGTCCAATAAGTGTAGTATACATGGTGGACAGGTATGAAATTTTGGATTCCCAATTTAAAGAATCTTATCCGTGGTACGATTCTTTAATTCAAAAGGTGCATTCTCTTCCGAAAAGAAATGGGCCAGTAGCTAATGGCTTCTTTACCCCCCGAAAGAACAATCCCTTCAAGATCCTTTACACATACGGGCTTAGATTTCGCTGGACCATATAATAAAATCATATGTTAAAGAGGTTGTAAAGTAACGAAAGGTTATATGGTAATTTTTTTATGTTTTGCAACAAAAGCATCTTGAGGCCACTAGCTATATTTCATCCAAAACATTTTTGGCTGAATTTAGTTGATATTTCTCGCGACGTGGTTCCGACAAAAACCCTCCGCTCTGTTGTGAGAGAAAAGGTTTATGCTTCAAATAGTTTAAATGCGAATGAATGACATTTTATATCCCCAAGAGATCCACATATGGGGAAGACAGAAAATTTCAAATGCTCAGAAATTTACGTATGAAGAGTTTACGACCATGTTTGAATTCAAGGCCTCTTTGTCCGATGAGTGAGAGCCCCTATGATGTCACTCCTTTAACACCCGGTCATTTTCTGATTGGTGCTCTGAGCCTGACGTGGCTGATCTGCCTATAAGTCATGCTAATAGATGGCAGAAATTAAAGGTGCTTCACCACCAATTTGCAATTCGATGGAAGGAAGAGTACTTAAAAGAACCTTACAGATGCGTAAAGTGGAAGTACCCAAAGAGCGAATTTCAGATAGAAGTTGTAGTGATTTTTCGTCAGGACAACATACCTCCCAATGAATGGCAACTGGGACGAGTAGAAAATGTTTATGTAGGTACTGATGAAAAATCACGGGTTTGTAATTTAAGAACTGCTACGGGTTATTTAACTCGGCCGATTGTCAAGTGCATTTTGTTATCTATATCCGAATAGCTCTATCCCGCTTGTTTTTTCTATTGTTTTTTTTTTTCGTTTAACAGTAAAATGGCTGAATCCCGTCGCCTAGAGGTGCATCGAAAATCAGACGTACAGGTGGTACCCGCTGCTGCCAATGTAGATCCTGCTTGCCGCTTATGTAAAAAGCATCATCCTTTGCGGAAATGCTACCGGTATAAGAAGATGTCAGGGGGTGAGCGCATCCGTACGGTAAAGAGATTAAAGTAATGCTTTAATTGTTTTGCGACGACTCATGTTTACGAAACTGTACCAGTCGATACCGATGCACGGTGTGACTAAAAGAACATCATACTATGTTACATCGATATCTACGATTGGAAGGGCAGAATGGGATCCAGCAGAATCCCCGAAAGTTTTTCAGGGCAGGACGTACTAAAGGAAAATATCATCAATATAAATCGAGAAGGCAACAACCTCAACCACGACAACAAACTGGCCAACGATACTCACCTTACTACTAGGCGTACTAATCGCAATATGCGGGCTATCATACCACCCACCCACAAGGAGACGATCGTTATTAACATACAATCAGGACGCATCATTTAATTTATATTTTTCTAATATTTTTATATTTTCTTCTTGTTAATTAGTTTTAAGAACACTAAAATTGTAAATGAATTCATAACTTTACGCCCATTGTTGCACTATTGCAAAAGAAAAAATATTGTAAACTTAACGAACATCTCTTTTGTTAGTTCTTGCTGCTTAAGAGGTTTTCTTTTGTTTGGCTGCACAATATACTTGTGTATACCACGAACAGGACCCTCCGGGGGCACATTGATCTGTTTTGACGGAATCTCACCCTCATTATATATGTCAGCGGGGGTAAAAGGAAGCCCAGACCCCTCCAAGCCTAGCAAGAGCTAACTGGAAAATTCCATTCCATTCTATTCTTTGACTGATTATTGAGGTTGGCCCTTTGGGAGTATCGAGTTGGTTGTGGTTTCAAGGTCCTCGTTTGAGTTGTGTGGTTCGGATCATTCACAATGAACACATTGAATGGTCTAGGTCCACTGACCATGATTGCGGTTGTGTTCTTAAATTTTATTAAGCTTAATGCGTTCTGGAGCAGGAGTTGGATAACCGCCAACTCTTCAGAAAGGAGTGAAGGCTGCGGCCGGTTTTGGGCTTTTGAAGTTGCAACTAGGAGTGATTGAAGGATATAGGTATCTGAAGGCCTTCTAGGGCGACGATGACGCTACATTTCATCCACCATCTGGTAATGGCTTACACAGCTAGATACAGATGTGAATCTTATCACGCCTAGCCTGAACAGGTACGGTTACCTTTTGTGAGGAATCATCAAACCCCAATAACATTTAATGATTCAAATAAAAATGAAACTAATTAATTTTTTATTAACAATTTCGGAATAAAATATGTTACTTGAGAAAAATAGCAACATATCGTGTTAAATAATGTTTCCCCCATAATATAGCATTATACGGACTGTCGATGGCTATTCCTCCATCCACATTTTTCATTCAGCCCAATCACGAATATTCCCTAGGAATTTCTTTCTCACGGAAAATAATTTTCTCGAGAAAAAATTCCTCCAATCACAAATTCCGCGAAAACAAAAAAAATTAAAAAGTGGCATCATTGAGTTTTATAACTAACTGTTTTGTTTATTTACATTTGTTTTCCCTTTTTTTGTTTGTAACTTACAATTTTTTATTTATTTACAAACGTTCATCGGAGAATTTTATTTTTAATTTAATTAAATAAAGGAAATATAAAAAAATCCTTTTTTGTCCAAAATTTTTGGAGTGCCTCTTTGTTGCCTTTAAAAAACCCGCACGCTATAACTGCGTTGGTTTCCATTATGGTAAGCAAATGCTGCATTTGCTGTTTATTTGTGTTTTTTGACCTAAAACCAAAAGTTATAAAACTAAAAAAATGTAAAAACCAAACATTACTTTCATTTTTGTGCAAACAACTCCCTTCTATATAACAGGTGGAAAAAACTTGAGAAATAGCAATGTTTTCTCCCTCTTTTTTCTTTTAAGACACCTACTTTTTTCCCCGCTAAATGTTTTTCTCTTCCCATAGTTTAAAAAAGGGAAAATATTTATTCATAATAGGAGAAAAGGGAAAAGGGAGAAAACTCACGCGGAATTTTTATTTATGATTGGGTTAATTATATAATTTTGCTGTTTGAATAAGATTTTATGACGTTTTATTAATTCAAAATCTACTCCTGTAATATATAAGCAGCAGTTTCAGCAGTTGCTGCGCTGCCACCGTTCGCGTTTCCTTTGCTTTAGCTGATCGATCAGTAAACCCAGGAGGCTAAAATCAATGCGATGCGAAAATACATAAATGCGAACAATTGCTATTATGTATTGCGATATTCGCAAAGTTCTTTCTTAATCGCATTTCAAATGCGATATAGTGGCAAGTCGGTATTCTACATTGCGAAAACAAATGTCAAATTCGCAAAATTTATTCGACAACAAAATAGCATTCGCAAAGTACGAGCATGTAAGTGAAAGATAATATTTTATTTATTTATTTATCATATATTTATTGTTTAATGAAAAGGGTTTTTTAAATAAAACATTTACATAAATTTAGATCATGTTGTTTTTTATTTCATCTATAATGTTTCTAGCGATATTTGAATAATTGTTGCTACTACTATTATAATTGCTTGAGTTTGGAAAATTATTATTTGATTGCGACAGATCTTCGGAGTCCACAATTTCTCCCGTTGGTAGTTCAACGTTAAATTTGCAGCAAATATTGTGCAATACGCAACAAGCATTCCACCTTTGGTGGATCGTAATTTAGCTCTCGAGCCGCTAGCAAAAACCGAAATCTTCCTTTCATTACAGCAAACACTCTTTCAATTAATGATTGGAGGCTTTGTTGAACTTTTCATTGAAAAGTGCTTCAGCAAAAACCTCTGTAGCGTTTCGATATGGCGTTAATTTCCATGGTTCCTCTAATGGATAGCCTGAGTCGCCTTAAAAAGTTTTCAAATTGTAAAAGTATTACAATAGAAAGAAAAAAAATACCTACCAAGGTTCCAAGTTCTGTTCATTCCGCTGTCGAACTTTGTTTTCAGTATTTGTCTTTCATTGGAGAGATTCCACACATGGGAATCGTGGCTTGCCCCTACATACCTACAATCGAAAGCTCTAATTATCATTTTATGATCACATATCTGAAATAAACCATTATTATAAACTTTATCTTTAAAAAACCAAAGATCACTTACAACCATAGCATTCATGCTATGCTACATTTATATTCCTATTAATATATAAATGTATATTTTCACTGGGTCATTCATATCATCTGAATGTGTGTAGCATCATCTACAATTCCAATCACACCAGGAATATTACTTTTTCTAAAAAAAGTTTTTGCTTCTTTCTTTTCGTCTTCGCACGTTTCAAATTGAATATGCTTAAGACGTAGAATCTTTTCAATTGATATGCACTTTTCCGCCAAACATAGCTGACTGAGATATTCCGAGGAAATGATCTTGACCAATTTGGTGTTGGTAGCCACCTTGGCCAAGAAATTTTAATCGCCGCTGCTAATTTGATAATTGACGGAATTGCACTTGAGATCGAAGTATTGCATTCTGAGCTAATATTATTTAAGACTATTTATTTAATCAAAAATTTTTGATAAATCTGAAAAAAGAAATATATTGCATAAGTGAACGTTTATTTTTCACAAGCATCAAAATAAATTACCTTTTTTCATTTCAGCTTAGAATATCGGATTTGCTTCTAATCTTCTCTTTATCCTTTGATTTTGCTCATGCTCTTCTTCGTCGTCTAACCACAGTGCCACAGAATCAATTTTTATTTATTTATTTTTTTTCTTACAGAATTTTCTAAATAAATTTTTAAACAAATTTCATACAATTTATTTATTTTTATTTTGACGTTTGTTGACACACTGACGTTTATTTAAGCAGCGTTGCCACGATTTGAAATAAATTGCATATGCGATTGCGAAAGTCTAACAGAATACCAATTTTTTATCGCATCGCATTTCATTTGCGCATAGCATTGATTTTTGTTTCGCAAGTCAGAATAAGCTTCCAGTTATCTTATTCGATTAAATCTAATTCAATTTATCGAAGTGTATATTAAATGGTATTCAAAACAAAAAAATTAATATAAAATAGTACAAACTTTGATCCTACTGACGCTCTGAAATATAACGAGATAAGCTAAGCGTTGTTGCAAAAGACGCTTGAAAACTTTGTAAAAAGACGGACGTCTGCTGACGTTTTAAAGAGTATACGCCCGACATTATATTCGATAATTAATATTTTTATTTTGCATATTAGAAGTGGTTTAATGGTTGGTTTAACACTCACCAATAATTGCTTCAATTGTAATGTAGTTGGCATCAATTTCTCTAGCAAACTCACGTATTGCTTGATTGGGGTCTTCATATGTGTGTGGATCCACGTAACTGCGGCTATTTCCGAACAATGGTGTAGTCACTATAAAGCGTAAAAACATTATAAAATATTATCCTTAATTGTTTTTAAATCAGTTTTTTTTTTATTTTAAAATGTCTAAGGTTGAAATGAATTAGAACCGTTATTGAATATTTTGTGTGGATGTTATTGTAAATAGCTAAAAGTTAACGACCTTAAGCCAAGAAAACTATATTTTTGACAGTTGTTTCGTAGTCCATTCCAGTTAATTATGTTACAATTTACTTTAGAAAAAACAAAATCTACCAAAAAAGTCTAATCGTGTAAGGCAAGGTGCAGGGCCAGTCAAAATAGTTTCTGAAAAAACATAAATAAAATGTAAGTGATGTAAATGTTTTAAATGGTAAATTCATTCAATCTCTTCTTTTGTAATTCTTTTCATAGTTTTAAGTACCCAGCCCATGTACACTTTTGTGAATTTAAACTTAATGGCTCGACTTGCTTGTCCGAATGTTAAACATTAATTGTTGTATTTAAAATATTCCCTGGTATATTTTTTCAGTAATATTTTTATTTAGAAAGTTTTATTTTTCTTTCTAAAATACTAAGGGAAAATAAATTGATGGAACGATCTAAGACAAATTTCATATCTTACTGTTTATAATTGATCTAGCGCGAATCTTAATAGAAAAAAAGAGAAATAGCAATTGTCATTTATGATAATTAGTAAATGCATTAACCCTGCTAAAGATAAACGTGTTCATATGTGCGTATATTGCCCGACGGGGTTACATTTAATTGGGTATAATCTTAAGTCAACCCGCGAGCCCTCTAGATAGAGAGAAAAGAACACTGAAGATGGCACATAGAGAAACCGGTATGTTTACAAACTAAATTTGATGCGGGTTGACGTAATATCATACCCAATAAACATGTTCAGTAACATGTTCAGTGCCAAAACGACTTTTTCCTGTTGCTAAATTTAGGGAAAAGGTAACGGGTGGAAAATTTGAAATTAGCAAGTAAATTGGCTTAAAGTGCAAGCTTTTTTTTGACACAAATACTTTAATAGAATATGATGTCGGACAAACTTCCGCCTTTAGCACATTGGCAGACGTCAACTCTTTTCAAAATATATTTTTAAGTACATTTTGCAGCAAAGCTTCGCTTGTACCTTTATTGTAGCACCGCGATTCATCTTACAGTTGCTTCAGGGTAGTTCGCGTAAACCCGGTTTTTCAAATGGCTTGCACGAACAACGCGGCCAATTGATACCATCAAATCGAAAAATTATGAACTAACCGAATGGGTGGCTGCATGACTTGTGGAACGGTTTTCCTGAAACTAAAAGACACCATTAACCAATTAAGACTACAGAAGCTTAGAGAATTTATGGTGACTGTGTTTTCTTGTTCATTTTTGAATAAAGGCGGACCGATAATAACGCCTAACCACAAACTTTACCACCTTACGGAGACTTTCTTTGGTAATGTAATTAATTTTTGAGGACTGTCTGTGGATTTTTTCAAACAGGCAATTTACAAAGTAAAAGGTGTTTTTTTAAGCTAGATAGAAGTTTAAATTGTAAAAAGTAACACAAAAAATGAAATTTTGATGAAACATTTTTTTTTATTTGTTTCAGTATACTCTGACAAATCATCATGAATAAACTCTCGCTTGAACAACGCTACGAAATTATCCAAATTTACTTTGAAAATCAGTCGTCGATTCGCGCAACTTATAGACGTCTTCGTCATTTTTATGGCGTACATAATCGTGCATCTGAACAAGCCATTCGTCGAACTGTCGATAGATTTCGTACCACATACTCTCTAGAGGATGCAATAACACCAACACGTCGAAGGAATGTGCGTACTGAAGAGAATATCGCCGCTGTAAGCGAAAGTGTGGAAGAAGATCCAAATTTATCAATTCGTCGTCGGTCGCAGGAATTGGGGCTCTGTCCGTCCACTACGTGGAAAATTTTGCGCAAAGATCTCGGCCTACACCCGTATAAGATCCAGCTGGTGCAGGAATTGAAGCCACGAGACCATTATATGCGTCGTTCTTTTGCCGATTGGGCTCTAGAGCAGTTGGCAACTGACCCGTTGTTTTATCGCAAAATTGTGTTTAGCGATGAGGCGCATTTTTGGCTTAACGGGTTTGTTAATAAGCAAAATTGCCGCATATGGAGTGAGACCAATCCACAGCAGACCCTACAGACTCCATTACATCCAGAAAAATGCACCGTTTTACGGTCAATGGAGATCGTTACCGCACCATGATCAATGATTTTTTGTTTGAAAATATGGATGACATTGATCCGGACGAGATGTGGTTTCAACAGGAGGGCGCTACGTGCCATACAGCGAACGCAACCATCGACTTATTGAAATCAAAATTTGGCGATAAGTTGATTTCGAGAAATGGACCTGTCAATTGGCCTCCAAGGTCGTGCGATTTGACACCACTCGACTATTTCCTGTAGGGCTACGTGAAGTCACTGGTTTATGCTGATAAACCAGCAACAATTGACGCCTTGGAGGACAGCATTGTTCGTGTTATTCGTGACAAACGCCCAGCAGTGCTCGAAAAAGTGGCCCAAAATTGGACGTCCAGAATGCGCTTCGTCAAGAACAGCCGCGGTGCCCATATGCCCGAAATCATTTTCAAATGTTAATGTCACGTATTGATCCTTCGAATAAAAAAGAAATTTTGATTACAATTTAATTTTTTGTATTATTTTTTACAATTTCAAGTTCTATCGGGCTTAAAAAAACACCCTTTATATCTAGTAATGTCCAATTTGATGTTCCAGACTCAATCTCAACATATTGCTGTACAGCGGCTATATTTGTATCATAACGAGTGAATCGTTTTGTCTGTGATCAGCAACCATAAGTTAAGACTCGAATTTAGCGATTAATTTACGCACAGCGGTCTCAAAAGAAGTTATACAGTGGAAGCTTTCACCATTAATATTATTTGCTCAAGAGTGTTTCGTTTCCCAACTTTTTATTAAATAAATGTAAAATGATGTCATCCTCAATTCTTGACATTTAATTATTCGACAAACAATTTAATTACTAATCTCAAATTTGGCCACCATCGAATTATTTTTCCCCTGATGACTCTCGAAAGTGCAAAACATGAAAAATGAATTTTTGCGTATGTTTTCGTAACGACTCTTGTTTGTTAACTTACGTGGCTGGTACAGTTTTGGGAATAGGACAAAAATGTGCAAATGTAAGAAACAAATTTACAAATTTTAGTAAAAACAAAACATAAATAAATTAATGTGAAATAATTCTAAAATTGCTAGTTTTTCAGTAAAGTGAAAAAGTAAATAGTTTTATCTGGTCGTGGTGCAAAAGCAATTTATTAGTCAACCCTTATAAACCGATTACAGAAATTAATACTTAAGAGTGTTTTTATATGGATGGAAAGGTAAGCAAATTAGTATGTATATAAATGCACACGTACATACAAACAGCATGCAATTAAAGTTAGTTATATTCTACGATAAAGGCAAAAGAAAAGAGAACAAAAAAGTTTACCATTGGATTGAATTGTTTTAACGATGGGTGTAGTATCCATGGCATGAACTAAAATATTTCGAAAAAAAAAACAAAACAAAAATACAAGATTATAATAAATAAATTAAAAAAAAGTTATTTTATTATTAAAAAAATGCAAACGAATTAAAAATTGTATATAAAAAGGATCGAAATTGAATGAAATAATAGATAAATGTGGCTTAAAAACATAAACACTTACTATAGGTTACGACCAGTCCTGGTTTTTTGAGGGATAAAGAGGAAGGGTAATAGAGAGTTTTTCAATCAGTTTAATTATTTAATTACAATCAGGATTAAACTTATTCAAAGTGATAAGTATATTAGAAACTGTTGTCAGCAGTACAGCAGTTTTTTATACATAAATATTAAAGGAGAAATAGAGGGAGAGGAGATATATATTTAATTTACCTTCATTGCTGGCATAATCTAAAGGCAAGGGCATGTGGTTACTGGATTTTTTATCTATATCATCTTGATTTTTGGATCTGAAAAAGAGTACCGTAGCAACAATAACAAGTACCAAAATGACTACAACAGCTACAGTAGCACCGGCCACCATGCGCATTTGTATATTATCTTCATAAACTGAAATGTAAATTAAATTATATAAACAAAGACTTTCAGCAGGAAGTAATAAAGAAAACATTTTAACAATTTTAGTTAATTGACCTTTTTATTATTATTAATTAATTTTTCTTCTTCAAGCAAACGATCTTTAAATAAAAATTAAATAAATTTTTATTTTTATTTTCAATATTTCGCCCAAGGAAAAACTCAATTAATAGAAATATCAAATAAAAAAAATATATTAAATATACATACAGCAGCTTAAAAAAAAATATATTAAATATACATACATCGCCAACAACACAACATAATTTTCACAATATTCGTTAAAATAATTTTTATGTTTCGTCATTAAAATATTCATTTATTACAGCCAACTTGATTTTGTGTTCGTGTAAAATAATGGTAATTGTTTAACTTAACCCACATCTGGCCAAGCAACAACAGGAAGGAATATTTTAGAAATTTATTTATTAAGATTTTATTAGGCATATAAAAAAGCAAATAAATATAAAAAAATAAAAAATATTTTTAAGGATTTTAGAGGGGCGTCCCCAAATTGGCAGAGTGACCTCTTATGTATGAAATTTTGTGAAGCATGTACAGTGTTTTTTTTTTTTTGCATTTTTTGTAACCCAAACGGCTTCTGTTGCGACAGAGGACACAACGTACACGCTTTAGAGACTTTTCAGGGACGTGGTCGGCGCCATCCATTTTTAAATCCTCAATATTTGATGACGAAGGGCGAGCAACGTGTGTTTCGGAGGAGTGTTTTATGTAAAATCTAACTATGTTCCGACGTACCCCCCGGGGGCACATGATAGTCTTTTTGGAACCTACTATTCCATTTAGACTGGTGTCTTGCGGGGTAAAAGGGAGCCCAGGCCCCTTAAAAGCTATTAGGAACCACCTGGACAATCCACATATTTCAACGGGAATCTGTACGCTCGCAGAGTTCACTTTTTGTCTCTTTAGATAATTAGCTGTTCTCTGACTGTTTATTGAGGTTGGTTCCTATATGGGAGTATCGTGGTGGTTGTGGTTTCGATTCCCTCGTGAGAGTTTGTGGGCCGGATCATTTAAAATCAACACAATGAATGGTTCAGGTCCCGTGAGTATGAATACCGTCGTGTTCTTAATTATATTAAGCTTCATGCGTTCTGGACCAGGAGTTAGATAGTCTCCAACTCTTCAGCAAGGAGAAAAGGCTGCAACCTACTTCGAACTTTTGAAATTGCTACTAGAAGTGACCGGAGGATATACGTATTCGATGGCCTTCTAGGGCGTGAATGACGTTCGAATTCATTCCAAGTGGTAATGGCCACTACTGATATAGCTCACTGCCGGTGCAGATGTAAACCTTATCACGCAATATTCCGACGTAATAATAACAGATCCATGGCATGTTTTTTTGAATATGTATGTAAACACCACGCATTCGATATGGCCATATCAATCATATAAGTGAATAAAACCCACCACAATTTTTTGCCATTGATCCCAATTCTATACAACGATAGTGATTGGTCCATTTCATCTACTCCGCCCATGAATCTGTTGTAGTTTTGGAATTTGCATATCTGTTTTCTGTTTTTTTATTGAACTCCATCTTTTTACATTTCCTCCCGGCTCATAGAAATCATAATTTGTCCTACCAGCGTACCAGTAAAAACAAATTATTTTTATAAAAACTGTAATCGAATTCAGCTCTTGCTTTTTGTCATCATCTCCTTTGCAGTTGGAAGTGGATATTTTTTAGTGCGGTTTTCCCGGATGGTTCCTGTAGCTCGATAACCTAAAGTGCATAAATCAGTTAGTAGACCACAGCTTGTAAAAAAGTTATCAAAAAAGACTTTGTGATTGGCAGAATTCATGGTCAACTTTTTAAGCAGCATTTTTACAACACGTGTACCCAATGGCTCCGAAACAGAGTTAGTTGTATTACCACAGTATATATCAAAAGAGTAGCAATATCCAGGGGAACTTTATATCCAAATCGAACATTTTTGGCTCGTATAAATTGTTTTGCTAAATGACGCCCGTAATACTTCACCATAGATTCATCAATAAAAATATGTTCGTGGAAAATACCCTATTGGTTAAACTTTTTGATGAGAACATCAAAAGTTTTATTTATTTGAATCTATTTCTCGTCATGGCCTTTGACACTACTTCTACTCCAATATCTTCATCTACTGACCAACACATTTCTTCCCTTGGCAGTTTATGATAATTAGATATAATCAATATCCCAAAGTCAACATCAACAAGTCCCTGGGACGGATGGGATACCAGCACTGGTCTTGAAACAGTCCCCTTCAACGCTAGCGCGTCCGTTAGCAGCCCTTTACAGCACATTGTATCAAGTCGAGCGATTTCCGAAGTACTGGAAGGCTGCTAATGTAGCGCCGATCCCCAAAAAGGGGGAGGCTACCAACCCTGAAAATTACCGCCCAAACGCAATTTGTTCTGCACTTTCTAAAGTGTTTGAAAGTATGATCAATTTTCATTTTCTGAGGTACCTGAAACCCAACAGCTTACTTAGCGATCAACAGTGTGGTTTCCGTAAGGTACGGGCGACTTGCTAGCCTTTCTGTCTGAACAATGGTGTAATTCCATACATCATTTCGGAGAAAGTAAGGTGGTGGCTCTAGATATTTCCAAAGCATTCGATAGTGTGGCATAACGCACTTCTATCAAAACTTGCTGCTTTTGGTATCGGTGATAATTTCTCCAGATTTATATCTAGTTTTCTCAGAAATCGCACTATACGAGGTTATAGATGGGATTTCATCAGACGAGGTCATGATGAATTCAGGGGTACCGCAAGGCGCCGTTCTTTCTCCTACCCTATATCTTATTTTTCTAAATGACCTTCTTTGTCGAACTTTCAACCCTATATATTCTTTTGCCGATGACAGCGCCATTTGTCATTCGTATTCATTTCGTAATAGACCAGGCCATTTGGAGGTTAGTTCCAAAAGGCAGAATATGAATGATACGCTTAATCACGATCTCGCGACAATCTTGGAATGGGGTCGTGTGAATAGAATAGATTTTTATGCTCGTAAGACGCAATATTGCATGCTTACGCATAGATCCGCGTTTGGTAGTGGTGCTGCATCTGTTACTATGGGTGATATAGGTATTACGCAATCGGAAGCTCTTGATGTTCTTGGCATGAAAATTCTGTGTGATGTTCGATGGACTAAACACATTTTTCAAGCTTTCAAGTGCCTCGGTTTTCTAAAACGGTGTAAAAGATTCTTCATTCCATCCGATCTCCGACCACCTACATCCGTCCAAAAATGGAATACATCTCTCATGTATGGGCCGGCGCTCCAAAGTCTATTCTGAAGTTACAGTTACAGTTACGCGTACAGGAGAGGCTCATTGGGGACGGTAGGGTATTCAACTTAATTGAGCATCGACGCAATGTAGGGTGTATATCGTTACCACAATTGTAAGTGCTCTAATGAAATTTGGGAACTTGTTCCCAATACACGCACGTTTTCGCGTTTAACACGATTTTCGTTGAGAGCGCATCCATTTGTGATTGATTGGCCAGTGATTCGCACTACGCATCATAGTTAACAGTCCGTATGTGGAATAAGATCCCTCCGGAGATCTTTCCTGTCACTTTCAATCTGGGAAAATTCAAACTGAATGTCCACAGACACTATTCCCTCTTTTCTCCTTCCCGTAACTTAATTTCCTAGTTCTGGCATAAAGCATTTCATATGTAGGGGTCATCCCCTGAGTGCTGGTCCGAAAAAAAAATATCCCAAAAAAATCTTTAGCACAGAAACAGTGACACTAAAATTGTGTTGGTTATTCTGACTTGCATACAACTGGGAAAAGTCGACAATCATTTGAAAAAGTTCTTCGCCGAAAAATTTCTGAAAAATTTTAGCAGGTGTTAAATCTTTTACTGCTTCCTTCACATGAGTTTCATTTGGAAATCGATCATCAGATTCTGCATAGAACTTTGAATAAGTTGGAGTACATTTTCGCCAAGACGGGAACATTCAATCCCATTTTGAAAGACAACTGTTCAGTATGGAAGTTGTGGGTTCGATTCCCAACGAAGACCTGATTGAATTGATTGTCGCTGGCTGCTCAGCGATGAAGACATAGTCACTGGTCGTTGTGCTGTCTTATACGGCAGTTAATTTCCGACTATCCTTCTACTTTCACCACTAGTTTCATATCTTCTCTATCCCTTTCCTAAAGAATGTAGCACGGTACTTGACTAAATAGGCATTGTTGCCTGAAGTGCTACTTCTCTTTAAAAAAAAAAAACTGTTCATCATCACTAATATTTTCAGAATCCGAAGCAGCATAGGGATTACGGATGAATATCTCAACTTTTCCTAGAACGTCATTGGGAAGAATTAGTGTAGATGCATTGGTATCAAAATCTTCTTCATCAGTAACAATACTAGATTCTGGTGGAATTATGAATGAATCATATTCCAAATCATCCTCGCTGTCTTCTAGAATTGTATTTACGGCTTTTTCTAAGCTAAGAATGCATAAAATTACTCAGAAAGAGTTTTTCATATAAATATGGAGTTGATGGTCATTACTAAAACAGTTTACTCCTCAGTGTAACTATAGCCATTGTATCCAAATTGACACAGCAGTAATTGAGGTTTTATAAATCTTGTAACAACAAAAGTCACATCGTTCGTTTTTGTCCACAAGGAAGGATGTAGCGTCGATAGTTCTCTAGTTTCTCACATTGTATTTACCATTGGAATTGATCTCTTTCTTTTAGTTATAAGCACTCTATTTTTATTATTATTATCATACTTTAGATTGATGTTGAATTTATTTGTTACTCAACTTAAGTTGATTTAATATTTTTTAATATTTGAGACGGGCACTCGTGTGGTAGCTCCCAAGAAGGTAAGAACATCTTTATTGGAAGCAACAATAAGGGTTCAGTGAGGAAATCAAGGAAAGAACAGAGTCACTGGATAGCTTGGGTACAACAACCAGGGACTCTCGGCTTTCCACGATTGACAGCGGGCGACTCCCGACTAGGATAAGTAATTGTAAGCAGTAGCGTGTTTTGTTAATAGAACTAAGTAGAAAGAAAACTGTAATTAAAATTAAAAAGAAAAAAAAAAATAAAAGGTTTTACATAAGACATTAAAAGCAGTTTAAGAAAAAAATCGAAAAGAAAGACGACTTATTGAAGTGGAGGCCGCAGGAACCAGTATCCGAGTAAACACGCGCAGCTAGGTGGTGGTGGTTCTGGTCAGCTTGGGCGCAACAGTCAGCCCCACCACACACTGAAGGCTGGGAAGACTGCAGTTAAGGGAGCGACGGTGAATCTGGTCAGCTTGGACACAACAAGCAGGTGCACCGTCCCCCCCTTGATATTGGCAGTCAGTGTGTCGGGTTGGTTTCCTTCCCTCCAGGGAAATTTAAATAAAAGCTTCGACACTGGCCACCACTGAGCTACCCCAGCAACCAGCGGAAAGGTGTCGTTACATTGGCGCCCGATCAGGGACACTGATGTCCTTACTATACTACATATAAAATATTAACTATTTCTAGAAGCGTGAAGGGAAATCCATATAGACAGCAACATATCGATAAAACCTGAGGGAAAGATAAGCGAGCCACTGCGAATTACATCACGCTGAAGACCTCCTGGATTTATACCCTAAGAAGGGAAGAACTAAGCCGGTGCTTATCCCAGTGTGGGCAAGATCCTGCCGGAACGGTCGAAGAGATGCGGAAACAACTGACCACCCTGGTTAGCACCAATCGATGTGGGAATCGGCGACCGACTCATAGAATGGCAACGCAACACCGACGGCGATATCCGGACATTAACAGGGGTAGGGTTACCTATCGCACCTACGGTCCCGGCCAACGAAGTGGAGAAAACTAAGACACCGGGCAAGACAAACACTGAACCAGCATCAGGCGCCCTTACGCAACTCCCACAGAGTTCACTACACCATGCGCACCTAACCACGCTTCCCAACGAGGCCAGTCCTAGCTCCAAAAAGGAATTGCCCATTCAACCTAGCAGGGTAGCGGGGAAGGAGTACCACCCAGTGGAGAAAACCGGTTAGCGGCTATAGAATTGGTACGTAAGTGGGGGCTGAAATACGACGGGGGCAAGAACCCATTGGACTTTGTCGAGCGGGTAGAAGAGATGGCCGGAATGTACGAAATCAAACTGGACACTGTCGTACGCGTGTTGTTCGAGCTATTTCGAGATAAGGCACTAGGCTGGTTCCGAAACAACAATAAGCAATGGGAACGGTGGTCGCTATTTAAGGAATACTTTTTAACCTTCTTCCTACCGCCGCGGTATTTCGAGAGACGAAATCCGAAAGCGAACACAAAGGCCGCGCGAAAATTTCAAGGACTACGTATTGGCGCTCCAGGACCTGATGCGTCACGCACGATTGAACCGGGCAGAAAAGTTAGAAAGGATCTTCCGCAACTTACTCCATGACTACCAAAGGTACATTCGGAGAAAGGATTTTGATACACTAAGTGACCTTATTAACCTCGCAGCCGATCTGGAGAGCATACCAAATAATCCACATCCCGGACGGGGCGAACATCATAGAATGGTGGATGGATGCCCCGCTGACACGTATTCACGGCCCAGACCAACCTGGTATGGGAACAAGAGAAACTCACGGCCGTAGTCATGATCGGGAGGCAACCAGTCACCGCACTGGTGGACACTGGGGCTACTCGCAGCTTCATCGCACCAAAGGTAGTCAATCGAATGTTCACACAGCCCCAGTTGGTAAATCGGGACATGGAGGTATTATTGGCTGACGGATCAAAGAAGCAACTCTCAGAGGCCATCAAATGCAAGGTGACACTAGGCGATACCGCAAAGGAACATGTGTTTTCACTAATGGACGAGGCCACCGAAGAAATCATCCTGGGCATCGATTTTTTAAGAGCTTTCAACAGTACCATTACCTGCGCTGGATTGATAGCCGCACCGGTGCGTGCTCGTGGTGGAAACCCCGGAAGTGGAACCATAAATAACCAGGTAAGCAAAAGAACCCATTTAACCAGTTCTAGAATACACCCGATTAGGCGGGTCGGGCCAGAGACGACCATACCACAAAGAATTATGCGATTTTTGAATACCGAACTGCCAAAATTCCAAGAGGTGAAGGGCCTATCCTCCATAGGCAGCCATCGCATAGTAATGAAAGATGACCGACCAATCAAGATTAGATACAAACCGCGGAACCCAGCCATGCAGGCTATTATTGATGAGGAGGTTAATAAATTATTGGAACGCGGATGCATCGAACCGTCGAGTAGCCCGTATAGCTTCCCTATTACCCTGGTCAAGAAATAGAATGGCTCATGGCGTACGTGTATGGATTTCCGTCAGTTAAATGCCCGTTCAATCCCTGACGCATACCCACTACTAAGGATTGACACTATCCTGGACCGGTTGCTCAATGCGAAATACATTAGTAGTCTTGACTTGAAAGATGGCTACTGGCAACATCCGATGGAGACAGACAGCAAAAAGTATACGGCATTTGGAGTCGCCGGACGAGGCTGGTTCCAATGGCGTGTTATGCCTTTCGGACTGCACTCGGCCCCTGCCACGTTTCAAAGGGCTCTGGATAGTGTAAAAGGGCCCGAAATGGAGCCCCACGCGTTCGCTTATCTCGACGACATAATTGTAGTTAGCAGCACTCTCGAGGAGCATGAGGCAAATCTGCGCGAAGTATCCGACGATTACGGTTGGCTAACTTCAGGATAAACACCGAGAAATGCGAATTTTTTAAATCAGAGACGAAGTACCTGGGTCACGTGGTGATCAGTGAGGGAATCAAGACGGACCACGATAAAATCGCAGCAGTCACCCAAATACCCCCACCAACCAACGTTAAGGAAATCAGGCGATTTCTGGGTGTCACATCCTGGTACCGACGATTTGTTCCGAACTTCGCGGAGATATCTCAACCACTGACGCAATTGCTTAAAAAGGGTAAGCACTGGAAGTGGGGCGAGCAAAAACAACGCGCTTTCGAAGAATTAAAACGTAAATTAACCAGTGCACCGGTCCTTACCTGCCCCGATTTCAGCAGACCATTTTCATTACAAACCGATGCGAGCGATTTCGGACTGGGCGTGGTGCTCACTCAAGAAATTCATGGCAACGAACACGTGATAGCCTATGCGAGCCGGCATCTAAGCCAGGCCAAAAAGAACTACTCGGCCACCGAAAAAGAGTGTCTGGCAATCGTATGGGGTATTCGAAAAATGCAAGCCTATCTGGAGGGCTATGAGTTCCAACTGATAACCGACCACTTATCGCTGAAGTGGCTAAATTCTATTGATAATCCCAGCAATACCAGTTCTCAATTAGTTATAGAAGGAGAAAACAAAACGTGGTCGCCGATACACTCTCACGTCACCCGAGAGTTGGGGTCAACTTGGCCCAGGCCCAGCCAGCTAGCACTTGTCCGTGACTCGACGATAAAGTGGCCGCCGTTCGCCAGAGCCCGGAAAATTTCGCAGACTATTCCATCGTAAACAGCCAGCTCTATCGGCACTTTAATCGAGAAATTAACGACGAAGATGCTAACACCCTGGAAGCTGTGTGTTGCTACGCCCCTAAGATTGCAGGTGCTGAACGAAACTCATGACCAACCTTCCGCCGGTCACCTAGGTACTCGAAAAATGTTGAACAAGGTTGCCAGCCATTACTATTGGCCCGGCATTGCCCGGGACGTGAGAAATTACGTGCAGCGTTGCGAAACGTGTCAACGGTATAAAACCGCACAACAACTCCCGGCAGGAAAAATGTTATCACACATCTCGGATGAACCTTGGTCACTATTACGTGCCGATTTCATGGGGCCACTGCCCAGAACACGACATGGACATACCATGCTGCTCGTTTTCGTGGACAACTTTTCCAAATGGGTCGAATTGATCCCGGTACGTAAGGCCAAAGCGGAAGGGGTAGTAAAAGCGGTCAGAGAACAAATAGTGGCGCGGTACGGTGTACCAAAGACTCTACTCGCTGACAATGGTACGCAATTTTCATCACGAGTATTAAAACAATATTTACATGAACTGGGAGTAAGCCAGCAATTTACTGCTCCTTACACGCCGCAAGAGAACCCCACCGAACGGGTCAATCGCACCCTAAAAACCATCATCGCACAACTCACAAGAAACCAACACAACACATGGGACGAGCTGCTGCCCGAGATAATGCTGGCACTACACACGAGCACATCGGAATCCACAGTGAAGCCAGAGAAGCGTGCCACCGAACTGGAACAGATTTTTAAAATAGTCCGGCATAATTTGGCAAATGCCACGCATAAATAGGCACAACACTACAATTTACGCCGGCGTAGCTGGAAACTGTCAATAGGGGACCAGGTCTTAGTCCGACTTTACCCGCTATCAAAAGCCGCCGACAACTTCACTGCTAAATTGGCGCCGAAATTTGGAGACCCATACGTAGTGCGAGGATTCGTATCCCCCGTCATAATCGAACTTAGCACATTAGATAGTAGCGAACGGCGTACAGCCCATATTAGTGAATTAAAGCCATTCGTAGAAGCAACAACACTAACCCCTTGTTCGCTTGTAAAATTTCCTAGATCACGTTAGCGGACACTGAGGAAGATGGTGTGCATGGACCGGTAGGCCAACCGCAGGAGGGGGAAATGTAACGACAAAAGTCGTTCGTTTTTGTCCACAAGGAAGGATGTAGCGTCGATAGTTCTCTAGTTTCTCACATTGTATTTACCATTGGAATTGATCTCCTTCTTTTATCTCTTTTTATTATTATTATTATCATGCTTTAAATTGTTATTTACATGAATATTTACTATTGGAATTGATCTCTTTCTTTTAGTTATAAGCACTATTTTTTTATTATTATTATCATACTTTAGATCGGTGTTGAATTTATTTATTACTCAACTTAAGTTGATTTAATATTTTTTAATATTTGAGACGGGCAGTCGTGTGGTATCTGCCAAGAAGGTAAGAACATCTTTATTGGAAGCAGCAATAAGGGTTCAGTGAGGAAATAAATGCTGGCAGCAGTGTAGGGGCACCACTCTGATACCGCCATTCATTCCTACATTTTTGGGCGGCTGCGGAAATCGAGAAAAGAACAGAGTCACTGGTCAGCTTGGGCACAACTGTCAGCCCCACCACACACTGAAGGCTGGGAGTACTGCAGTTAAGGGAGCGACGGTGAATCTGGTCAGGTTGGACACAGTAATCAGGTGCACCGTCCCCCCCTTGAGATTGGCAGTCAGTGAGTCGGGTTGGTTTCCTTCCCTCCAGGGAAATTTTAATAAAAGCTTCGACACTGGCCACCGCTGAGCTAACCAAGCAACCAGCGGAAACGTGTCGTTACAATCTTATATATTTCGATTATCGAACTAAAAACATTTGCCAACATTTCGCCATACAACAAAATTCATAGTCTGTAAGAATATGTGACGATTTAATTTAGGTACAAAGTAAAATAGTTATTTACCAATACCTGCCTCTACAGTTGACAATTTGATAAATTTCGTTGGACAATCAAATCGCTGCATACTATATTTGATCTTTATACTTTCCACCATAAAATAAAGCAAAAATATATAGTTTACTCTAAAAGTTCTCTTAATACAGCATTAAAATATGGGTGTTCCCAAATTGGCACGGTGGCTGAAAGTGGGTTAAATATGTTTGTGTCTTTTTTATTGTTTATGTATCAAAGTTGATTTTAAAGATTTTCATTAATAAAACACCTTCTTAAAGATATGAATAGATATTCCCAAAAACGGGTGTTTCGGCTGTTGGTCATCCCAAACTTTGCAAGTTATTTGTTTGTCAACAATTTCTGATTTATTTATTTTTTATTTTATATACTTTTCTTTTCTTGAAGATGCCACACAATGGCGTGGCGAAAGTAAAAATAAAATTTAGTTAATTTTTATATAAAGACCTGGTGCTTAAGAAACTAATTATTTATAGAAAAATGTTTTATTACCTGAACTAACTCCTGGTTGGGTGTGAGCATAAACAATATTGCTATACGTTCCATAGCCATTTATAGTTTTGTAGCGTACTTGAAATCCATATTCAGTGTTTTCATTAAGATTTTCGATATGAGCTTTCGTTTCTCTTGTATTTAAGACCGTCTTATTGGTTGTATCAAAATCGGGCTTAGGAAACCATCGTACTTCATAAAATTCTATAGGAACATCACTTTGTACAGGTTTATCCCAAACCAGGTCGATTTCATTATTAGTTGTCGCCACTACTCTCACATTACTAACAGTCGATTGTATGGCCGATTCAGTGGTTGTAAAAATGATTTCAGCCCATTCTGTTGTTATCTGAGCTAAATCAATGTGCTGATTATTATTGCTTTCAGCAGCTGCCTTATTACTATTTCCTCCCAAAGCGCCCTCACCAATTTTAGAATTTTCTTCTTTTTCTTGATAACTAAGAGACGCATTAGTGTTCTTATAAGACCTTTCGTTATTCGTCGCATTCTCAATAACGTAGGATACACCGTTCATTGAGTGTATTTGAATTGTATATGTTGTCATTGGTTCCAAATTGGTCAGGGTTAATTTTGTATCATTGAATGTATCGGCCGATGGTGTAAAAACAACATTAGAAGAACATAAAGCGCAAACTACTTTATAGACAATGTCACTTCGATACTTTGACTGCTGGTTGTTCTGGTTGTTATTGTCCTCCACCGAAGCATAGTCGCGTATTGGTATATTCCAAGACAATATAGCACTTATATGATCGACAAATAAAAGTGTTAGATTCGTGGGCGGTCCTGGAGGTTTATAACAGGGCATATGTTTTCCATCTTTTGGATGCCTAAAAAAACCCGTTAAACATTTGCAGTAACCAGAAGCTGATTTTGAAGTATTTGAGTTTGCAGGGCAGGGAATACATTTGCCCACTTCTACCGAGCGAAAGGTGTTTATGGGGCATTCTGTAAACAGAAATACAACAAGTAATTTAAAATACCACAACTAAATAATTAATAACGAGTAATTTATAGTCTGAACATACCATTGCAACTTTTGTTTACATAATCAGGCTCATAGCCAACCTTGCAACGACAACCTCCGGTAAGTATTGTCCATTTGCCATCACCTTTGCATAAATAAGTCGGCTGCTCATAAGATTCTGCATTTTCCACACATGTCCCATTTTGTTTTTCAATAAGTGTTATTTCGCGACCAGTTGGTGTTTCATTGAAATGTGCAAAATTCTCCGTTACAGCTGGACAAGTGATATAATAGACTTTTACCGCTAATACGCTGATACATGCTCCTTGGTCACGAAACGCAAAGTAAACTCCTTTCTTAGCTACGGCAATGCTTTTTACTTCAGTATTAATATCAACGTCACTATTTTGATTAAAACGACCTTCACCAGCCGCAATACGTGCAATCAATTTATAGCTGTCCGTTTGCCAGGGAGGTGGTTCACGTGTAGCTGCATCAAACTCATAGTACAGTAAACTAAATGTCTCTTTGCATGAAAGAGCGTTTCCTGAAAATGATCAACAGAAATAAAGTGAAATATTTATTATTAAATTCAAGGTACCGCGCCAGCGTGTTAAAAACTATTGCGATAGGTTGGCAGGTTTAATCGTTAAGTTCATTTGTAAAAAATATTCAATTCATTAATAATAACATGTAATATATGACGTAATACATTACGTATTACGTTGTGTCATTTATTACATATTATTATTAATAAATAATATATTGCATATTACGATATATAATATATTATGTAATATATTACATATTATTTATAAATAATATATAACAGATTACATATAACGTATAATACGTATTACGTAATATGTTGAATATTATATATTAGTGTTAATAAATAGTATCGTTAATAAATAATATATAAGTAATGTATCACTTATTATATTACATATTATTAAAAATAATATATTACATATTACGTGTAATATGTATTACGTAATAAAATACACATATTATTGTTAATAATATTGCGAAATGTAAATATGTTAGGTAATGTATTATATATTAGTAATAAATAACGTATTACATATTACGTAATATACATATTATGTATTATATCTATTACGTAATTATAATATATTACATTTTACACGACATAAATATTACGTATAATACGTATAACGTTATGTATTACTAATATATAATATTGGCTAAATTTTAAGGGCCGATGTTGAATGTGAACCACACCTAAATGTCTAATTATTTTCTTCATTTCATTTGACATTTCGCAATTTCAGACCAACTCAATTTGAGCCATGGAAAGGTACACAATCAAACAACGCGTTAAAGTTATTGAGGCTTATTATGAAAATGGACGTTCATATCAAAAGGCATATCGAGCACTTCGCAATATTATTGGTTAATTTTATCGTCCAAATATGCGTACAATCGGAAAAATCGCCCAAATATTTGAGCAAATCGGGTCTGTAGGAGATGTAAAAACACCAGTGCATGCTCGTACTGCAGAAAATATTGCTGCAGCACGCGAAAGTGTGGCTGAAAAGACGTCAACCTCAACTCGTCGTCGTGCCCAACAATTGCACTTCTCACGCTGCATAAAGACTTGCATTTATAGGCTGACAAGGTGCAATTGAGTCAAGAACTAAAGCCTCTTGACCAGTCCAAACGTCGTCAATGGTCAGAATGGTAGCAAGAAATGGCAACAGTGAATGATTAATTTTCGAAGAAAATCATCTTCAGTGATGAGGCACATTTTCACCTCAATGGATGCATCAATAAGCAGAGTTGTCGCATTTAGGGGCATAGTAATCCAAGAGTGATTATAGAAAAATCAATGCACCTACAAAGAGTGATTGTTTGGTGCGGTTTATGGCTTGGCGGTATCATCAGGCTGTATTTTTTCCAGTTACTGTGATTGGTGTTCGCTATCGTGAAATGATAACAAACTTTTTATGGCCCGAGTTAGAAGATATGGATGTGGACGATATGTGGTTTCAACAGGACGGTGCCACTTGCCACACAACTAACTAAACGATAGCCCGTTTGCGCGACAAATTTAATGGCCGTGTTATCTCACGCGGTGGCGATATCAATTGGCTGCCAAGATCATGTGATTGGACACCGTTGGACTTTTTTCTTTGGAGATATTTGAAAGAAAAGGTGTACGTCGATAAGCCAGCAACAATTCAAGAATTAAAGGATGAGATAATTCGGCACATTAACGGCATAGAACCTCAATTATGCCTCATTGAAAATTGTGACCATCGGATGGAGGTGTGCCGCCGAGATAGTGGCTGCCATTTGGCCCATATATTGTTTCAAACCATATTATCATAATAAAAAGAAATGACAATAATTTCCTAAATAATTTATGTTTTCTTTAAAATCAACATCGGCCCTTAAAATATAACCACAGATTTGTCTTGTTTAAGTTTTAAAACGGAATAATTAAGCAATAAAATAAACTACTGGGTATGTTGTTTACGAACTGCGTGGCTTGCTAAGAAAACTTATGCACAACAACAAATTTCTGTTTACTAACTGCGTAGAAATTTTATACACGCAAATAACAATAAATTGATATGCTGTTTAGTAACTGCGTAGTTTTTTAAAAAAACTTACCCATATAAAACAGCAACAACTATTTTAAATTAAATTCAAAGAAGAAACTTTATCAGCATAAAAACAAAAATACACACAGGCATACAGGCGCTTATACATCGAATAAACAACATAAAACAACAAAATGTGATACCAAAGGGAGTAGAAGATTCTTAAATTTTCTAGACTTTTAATGGACAAATATAAAAAGGCAGCGTCTGAGTGGATAGTCAATCAGTGTAACATTAAACACCGTAAAGTAAAGACGGGCATCTTAAGTAAATTGTTCTGTAGTGTCAACTTTGTGTAGTTAAAGTATATAAAATTGTTTTTAATTTAAAAACTCTAAAAACTGGTGTTGTTAATTTTGCAATAAAGAACTCACAACAAAACGTTTATAAAAGGTATAAATGTAACAACTGGTGTCAGAAGTGAAATTGCAAGAAAAAAAAAAACAAAGAAAGGAAAAATAAATCAACTACAACGAAGTTGAAAGAACTGAAAGTTGAGCAGCTAAAGATGGAGCTGAATACGTTGAATCTGCCAACAACTGCAGTAAAACGGAATTGCAACGGAAGTTGATTTATGAATTCAACCAGGGTAATATCGATATTGGGACATACGAATTCGGAGACAAAGAAAAGATAGAGGTATGTAGCCCATCAGCAAATACAAATGTAAGCATGGATTCAATACTTGCGACTATTATGGAGAAAACGGATGCCACAAATGACAAACTTCTAGGTGCCATTCAAGAAAGCTCTAGAGCCAACGGAGAAAAACTTGTAAGTGAGGTAAACAAGAAATTTCAAGAAATGTCAGAAATATTCGGCAAACGAGTGGAAGCTGTAGAACAGAGAGTCAGTGAATTTGAAGAAAAGTTGTCTGGCCTGGAGCGAAAAAAGGACGGAGAATTACATGAACCAAAAACGAAAATGGACGACCTCCATATTCGAGAAGGACCGGTGAGAGTCGTCTCTAAGCACTCCTGCAAGATAAACACCTCAAGCTGCAAGATTTTGCCATGGAGATTGAATGCTTGGTGCAAGTTACTTATCCAGGTGAACCTCCTCCATTTCTGGATCAATTTAAAATAGAAACATTTGTGAATGGCTTAAGGGATCCAGATATTAAATATGCAGCGCAGAAAGCATCTTTCACCGAAACTATCGCGTACGCGCTGACCCAGGAGACCGCCAAAGTTACCTCAAAGCTACAAGTTTACAAGGTACGACGTATTGAGGCTGATACGGAAAGTTGCGGAGACAAAGGAAAGAAATGCTTGAGCAGCTACTGGAAGAAAGAAGTAAGTCGCGCGCAAAATGCTTTAGCTGCGGTAAGGTCGGACATTTTCAGCGCAAAAGCAGATTTGTTAAGAAAAGCTTAAAATTTGCTTCACCTCCTAGGGACAACAAACAGGCAAACAACACCAAATGGCACGAGTCACCGTTAAACTAAAACGAGCTAGCACTGAGGGGCAAGAGCTAGCTCCCACAACCGACGGCCCCGCAATCTACATGTTCAGCAGAAAAATAATAACCTTACTGTCGGCGGGTTAATCAACGGAAAGAAGCAAGGCCTCACAATAGACACAGGAGCATGTTGGTCTGTAATAAGGTCCGATTTAGTTAAAGGGTTAGTGGAGCCGTTAAATAATGTACACCTGCGTACCGCTACTGGGGATTCAGTCATAGTCTATGGAAGAGCCTGGGTACGATTGACTGTCAAAAACATCAGCGCAGATCACGTGTTTGTTGTCACTGATATAGTGGATGAAGTTATTATCGGTGCAGACTTCATGATAACTCACTGTATTAATTTGGATATGGGGCAGCAGATAATGATCTCGCGCAATGTGGAGATCGCCTTAAATGTTGGATATGTGAGCACGGACGCAGTAAGGAAACTCTTTGACGTCGAACGCCAAAAACTACCACCTCTGGCGGAAACTATAGTTTGGCGACGTGTGGAGGCGGATTGATGTGATAACAGCTAAAACTCTCGTGAAAAGCTGCAACAATGGAAAAGTCCCTGTGAGAGCACTAAATATCTCCAGCAGCGAAAAGGCGATTGGTGAAAATGCTGAAATCGGTCGATGTGAGCCCGCAGGAGCCGTAATTAATTATGCGTTACATTCAGTATTCCCAAAATAACAGCTAAAGAGTGAGATTTCCTAGCAGTGCCGGTGCATAAATCGATACACCCAATTGTTTACAAATTCATCTACAACCGTTTTGGGCTTTTGGTTCGGAATGCGATACGCTTCGGGCCATTTGCTGAAATAATCAATTACTACTAGCAGATACCGATTTCCAGCATTACTGACAGGGAATGGGCCTGCGATCTCCATTGCCATCCGCTCAAAAGGGGCGCCTGCGTTGTACTGTTGTAGCTTGCCACGACTTTTCCTTGTTGGACCCTTGGCCGCAATACACTGCCCGCAATCAGCTATGCATTCGGCTACAGATTGTGGGCAGCCTACCCAATAAAATCGCTGTTTTATCTTTTCTAGCGTTTTTGTTACACCTAGATGGCCGCCGCTGGAACCATTATAAAACTGCTGCATTACATCTTTTACCCGGGAACTTGGCACGACTACTAAGTCCGTTGTAGTTTTTCCATCTGCACTTTCCCAATTTCGATATAGGCAACCATTTACCACTTTAAGGCTATTCCACTGAGCCCAGTATGATTTTGCCAGCGGGCTTTCTGCCGATATTTCGTTACGGTCCGGTCTTATGTTCTCTAGCTTGGCCGATATAATTTTTGACAAAATGGGATCCTCCTTTTGGGCCTCAGACCAATCTTCTCCTGTGCCAATTTGGATTCGCCTCACATCAATGATGTGAGGCGATATCCAACATTTCAGGGGATCTCCACGTTGCGCCAGATCATTATCTGCTGCCCCATGTCCAGATTAATACCGTGAGCTATCATGAAGTCTGTACCGATAATAACTTCATCCACTATATCAGCGACAAGAAACACGTGATCTGCGCTGATGTTTCCGATAGTCAATCGTACCCTGGCTCTTCCATAGACGATGGCTGAATCCCCAGTTGCCGTGCGCAGTTGTACATTCTTTAACGCTTCCACTGCCCCTTTATCTAAATCGGGCCTTATTACGGACTGAGATGCTCCCGTGTCTATGGTGAGGACTTGCTTTTTTCCATTGATCAACCCGCATCTGTTGCATGATGGAAATGTAGATTACGGGGCCATCGGTTTTGGGAGCTAGCTCTTGCCCCTCAGTGCTAGCTCGTTTTAGTTTAACGGTGATTCGTGCGATTTGGTGTTGTTTGCCCATTTGTTTTCCCTTGGAGGTGAAGCAGATCTTGACCTTTTCTCAACAGATCTGCGGTTGCGCTGAAAATATCCGACCTTAACGCAGCTAAAGCATTTTGCACGCGATTTACTTCATTCTTCCAGTATTTGCTCAATCATGTCTTTCATCTCGCTTCTTTTCTCTCCGTAACTTTTCTTATCAGCCTCAAGACGTCGTACCTTGTAGACTTGTGGCTTTGAAATAACTTTGGCGGTCTCCTGGGCCAGCGCGTACGAGATTGTTTCGGTGAAGAATGCTTTCTGTGCTGCACAAACTGCATATTTAATATCTGGATCTCTTATGCCATTCACAAATGCATCTATTTTAAACTGATCCAGGAATGGATGATGTTCACCTGGATAAGTAAGCTGTACCAAAGGTTCAATCTCCATGGCAAGATCTTGCACCGTATCATTTGCCTTCTGCACCCTGCCTCGTAACTCCATTCTATATAGTTCTCTCTTATACTCGCCACCGGACTTGCGTTGTAAGGCCACCATTATGTCCTCATAATTATTCCTGCAGGCTCCTGGTAAGCTTTCGAGGATTTCGGCAGCGGCACCTCTTAAGGCCAGAATTAGCTCAATAGCTTTTTCTTAATTGTTCCAACTATTTTTGCTGGCCACTGTTTCAAACTGAAACTTGAATACATTAAACGGTGCGCTACCGTCATAGCTCTGGGTGTTTATCCTGCTGGAGTGCTCAGAGACGATTCTCACCGGTCCTTCTCGAATATGGAGGTCGTCGTTTTTAGTTCATGCAATTCTCCGTCCACTTTTCTCTCCAGGCCTGACAATTTTTGGTCAAATTCGCTGACTTTCTGTTCCACAGCTTCCACTCGGTTGCCAAATATTTCTGAAATTTCTTGAAATTTCTTGTTAACCTCACTTTTCTCCGTTGGCTCTAGAGCTTTCTTGTATGACATTTGGAAATTTGTCATTTGTGGCATCACTTTTCGCACTGTTGATTCTGGAACTTTCTTGAATGACACCTAGAAGTTTGTCATTTGTGGCATCAATTTTCGCACTATTGGCTCTAGTGCTTTCTTGAATTGCATCAATTTTCGCAATGCTGATTCTAGAGCTTTCCTGAATTGCCGCAAGTAAAACATCCAAGCTTACATTGGTGTTGCTGGTGGATTACATACCTCAACCGCTTCTTTGTCTTCGAATTCGTATGTCCCAATATCGAGTTTCGCTGCTTGAATTCATCAATCATCCTCCGTTGCAATTCCGCTTTACTTCCCGTTGTTGGCAGATTCAACTTATTCAGCTCCTTCTTTAGCTGCTCAACTCTCAGCTCGTCCAACTTCATTGTAGTTGATTTATTTTTTTTTTTTTTTTGCAATTTCACTTCTGACACCAGTTGTTACGTTTATACCTTTTATAATCGTTTTGTTGTGAGTTCTTTATTGCAAACTAATTAACACTAGTTTTTAGAGTTTTTAAATTTATAACAATTTTATTTACTTTAACTACACAAAGTTGGCACTACTTTACAATTTACTTAAAACGTACGACTTTGCTTGATAAGTTTTAATTTTACACTGATTTATTATCCACTCAGACGCTTCCCCTATTTATGCTTGTCCAATTAGAATCTAGAAGATTTAAGAATCTTCTACTCCCTTTGTGCGCATTTTGTTGTTGTAGGTTGTTTATTCGTTGTATAGGCGCCTGTATGGCTGTGTGTATAGTTGGGATTTATTTCAATACATTTGGGTTTCAAAGGGTTTCTTAGAAAACTACGCATATGGTAAACAACATTGTATATTTGTTGTTGTAAAATTAGTTTTTGTCTTGCGCGTTTAGATGATAAACAGCATACTTGTATTTTTTTTCTTGCATGCCAGGCAGTTAGTAAACAGCATATCAAATTGTAATTGTGTGTGTGTACAAACTTCTACGCAGTTTGTAACCAGTAGTTTGCTTTATTGCTTAATTATTTTATTTAAATCTTAAGCAAGACACATTCGTAACAATATAAACAAATTGTAGAACCTAACGTATTTTAGAACTTTATTTTGCTTACGTTGAAAAGATTTCAACATAACTTTGTTTTTATTATGCGGATATAGGGCAGTCATATCACCAATATGCGAACATTTTAGTTTTTATGCTGAATTTATTTTTGAACGTATAATAAAATCCCACGGAAATCTACTCTGCACACTAATTCCTAGATACGTGACTGAATAAATTTGCTCCAATTCAATTGAAACTTGTTCGATTACACCTCCCTTAAACGTAATTACATACTCTAGTCGCCTTTTCATAAAACATACAAGAGGTCAGGTAACATCAGAAATAATCTTGCTCCACATTTCTATTAAAGAAGACCGCAACTCTTTCTTGGACTCCATTAACTTGAACATATTGTTTGCTATTTGAAAAATAACTCTTAAACAGCTGTAATTCATTGCCATTTACTCCATATAGCGATGATTTGTCAAATGGTCAACATAATCAGAAGTTTTTGAGAAATCTAAGAAAGTACCTGCAACAAAACTGAAGCCGAAATCCAAACCTTTACAAGTATATTGCATCACATTTTGTTTGAATTATACAAAGGTGCTTCCAGACTAATAATATAATCGAGCTTCAGGAAACAGTGCTTTTCACTTTTGACAATTCAACATTTCATGTCACTAGTCCTTATCATATAGAGTCAGCCAAACAATTCAGTATTCACCGATCTAGGCCTCCGTAAACAATCCTAATATTCTCCTGTTTTGGTGAAAAGTGATGCTCTCATGCGGCCTCTAATTTTCATAATGAGCACATTAAAACTGTCTGTGAGCACACCAACCAAATGTCTCAATCCATACACATTTCCCTTATTAAGTCAAAAATGCCATTGACACATTATAATCGATTGTCACGAAGTCTTTTAGAAGCCGACGCGACGACCAATCCATTCCCACCTTATATTATTATTTATTTAACAAAAGCAAAGCGCCAAAAAAGTATTCAATATGCTTTACTCCAAAAAAATAGTGATATATGAATCTATCTGCTTTGCTGGTGAATCTGGTTCTTTTAATTTGCCCTGCTCATTATACAGCAATGACTTTGCAGAAGAGTCAAAAACATCAAGTCTCCTGATCTGGATGGGATTGCTACACTGATCTTCAAACAGTGCTATTCAACGCCAGCACGTCCGTTAGCAGCCCTTTTCGGCACGTTATATGATGCCGGTGTATTTCCAAAGTGTTAAAAGTTTGTTAATGTAACGTCGATCCCCAAAAAGGGTTAAACTAACAAACCTGAAAATTACCATCCAATTGCAATTTCTTCTGCACTTATCTAAGGAGCCCAACAGTTTACGTGGCGACCGACAATATGGTTTCCGCAAGTGGCGCTCTACAGGTCACTTGCTAACTTTCCTTTCGGAACAATGGCGCAACTCCATACATTAAATCGTAGAAAGTAAAGTGGTAGCTCTAGATATTTCCAGGGCGTTTGATAGAGTGTGGCATGATGCATTTCTGCCAAAACTTGCTGCTTTTGATATCGGTGATAATTTCTCCAGATTTATATCGAGTTTTCTCAGGAATCGTACTATATGAGTTGCTATAGATGGGATTTCATCAGACGAGTTCAGGATTAATTTAGAGGTGCCGCACGGATCCGTTTTTTCCCCTACCTTTTTTCTTATTTTTCTAAATGACCCTCTTCTCTTTCTGCAATTTTCAATCTATACACTCTTTCGCAAATAACAGCAATATTTATCATTCGTATTCATTCAGTAATAGAACGAATCAGTTGGAGGTGGGTTCCAAAAGGCAAAACATGAATGATACGCTCAATCGGTCTCGCAACAATTTCCAAAAGGAGTAGTGTAAAGACTCAATATGCACGCTTACGCATAGATTCGTGTTGGGAAATGATGCTTGATTTGTTATTATGGGTGATATAACTATAAAGAAATCGAAAATTCTTGATGTTCGTGGCATGATGT
This sequence comes from Trichopoda pennipes, assembly GCA_030448955.1. NCBI lineage: Eukaryota > Metazoa > Arthropoda > Insecta > Diptera > Tachinidae > Trichopoda > Trichopoda pennipes. The sequence continues at coordinate 899,368 of JASKUP010000147.1, read as the reverse complement.
TCAGTGTGGTATTTGACTAAGCTTTCAAGTGCCTAGGTTTTCTAAGGCGCTGTACTGTTTATACCACCTATATCCACCCAAAAATGGAATACAACTCTCATATATGGACCGCCGCACCAAAGTCTATTCTCGAGATGCTTAACCGCGTACAGGAGAGGGCCAAGAGACTGATTAGGGGAAGTAGGGTGTCCAACTCTATTGATTCTCTAGAGCATTAACGTAATGTAGGTTGTATTTCACTGTTTTACGTTCGTTGAGAGCTAATCCATTTGTGGTTGATTGGCCGGTTAGCAGAACAGTTCGTATGTGGAAAAAACTTCCGGCGGAGGTCTTTCCTGTCACTTTCAATTTAGAAAAATCCAAATCGAATGTCCGCAAACACTACCCCCCGGGGGCATATAAATATGGTCTTTATAGAATATTCCACTATCTAGGCTCAGTGCAACTGCGGTATAAAGGGAGCCCAGTCCCCTGAAGACAGGCAGGTGGTCAACTGGAAACTCCACTTTATTTCCACGGGGATCAGTGAGCCGCAGAGTTCATTATTTGTCTCTTTAGACTTATAATAGTTCTCTGGCTGATCATTAAGGTTGGCCCCTATATGGGAGCATCTTGGTGGTTGTGGTTTTGCGGCCCCATAAGGGATTATATGAAATTATGGTGGCCAGGATCATCTCGCTGATAATGACAGGCTAAGTGAATGATCCAGTCCAGTGAGCATGCTTGACATGTGTTCTGGACAGGAGTAAGAAAGTCTCCAACTCTTTAGCAAGGTGTGATAGTTTGCAGACCTGCCCTGGAATTATTCAAGTTGCAACTAGGTGGTTCTGTTGCTTAGAATTATGTCTTCGGCTATCTAGGACGTATGTATAACGTTCCAAATTATACAAAGTGGTTTGTCCACCATCTGATTAAGACTACATAGTCAGGCGCGGATGTAAAACAAATCACACTCTGTCCGCAAACACTACCCCCCGGGGGCACATATATATGGTCTTTGGAGATAGCAACAACCTAGACCTGTGTAACTGGGGGAAAAAGGGAGCCCAGTCCCCTGAAGTCAGCAGGGGTACAACTGGAAACTCCACTTTATTTCCACGGGAATCAGTGACCCGCAGAGTTCCGTTATTTGTCTCTTTAGACACTTAACTGTTCTCTGGCTGATTATTGAGGTTGGCCCTTTATGGAAGTATCGTTGTGGTTGTGGTTTCGCAGCCCCATATCAATCTATGGTTCTATGGTGGCCGGGTTCATTTCACCTCTAATAACACCTACCTGGTGAAATGTTCCCAGATCCAGTGAGCATGCTAGACATGTGTTCTGGACAGGAGTTGGAAAGTCTTCAACTATTACGCAAGGAGTGATGATTTGCAGCCCTGTTCTGGAATCATCGAAGTTACTACTAGAAAGTTCTGTTGCATAGAATTATAGCTTCGGCTTCCTAGGACGAGCATGACGTTCCAAATTATGCAGTGGTTTGATCCACCATCTGATTGAGGCTTCATGGCCAGGCGCAGATGTAAATCTAATCACACAGTTGTCCGAAAACACTACCCCCCGGGGGCACATATATATGGTCTTTGGAGAAAGAAACAACTTAGACCTGCGCAACTGGGGGAAAAAGGGAGCCCAGTCCCCTGAAGTCAGCAGGGGTACAACTGGAAACTCCACTTTATTTCCACGGGAATCAGTAAGCCACAGAGTTCGTTATTTGTCTCTTTAGACATTTAACTGTTCTCTGACTGATTACTGAGGTTGGCACCTATATGGGAGTATCGTGGTGGTTGTGGTTTTGCGGCCCCATAACAGTTTATGGTTCTATGGTGGCCGGGTTCATTTCACCTTTAATAACACCTACCTGGTGAAATGTTCCCAGATCCAGTGAGCGTGCTAGACATGTGTTCTGGACAGGAGTTGGATAGTCTCCAACTCTTTAGCAAGGAGTGATGATTTGCAGCCCTGCTCTGGAATCATTAAAGTTGCAACTAGGAAAGACATGTTGCTAGAATTAGTCTTCGGCTTCCTAGGACGAGCATGACGTCCCAAATTATGCAGTGGTTTGACCACCATCTGATTAAGACTACATAGTCAGGCGCAGATGTAAATCTAATCACACAGTCCGCAAACACTTTATCCCGGGGCACATTTAAATGTTTTGACTGAAATCCAGCGTCATTGTATGTGTCTTCGGGGGTAAAAGGGAGCCCAGTCCCCTAATAGGCTAGCAGGAGCCAACTACACAATCCACTATATTTCCACGAGAATCAGTAAAGCCCTAGAGTTCTGATAATTGTCTATTTAGCCTTTTAGCTGTTCTCTGACTGACTGCCAGACTGTGTGTTTCGAGGCCCTCGTTTGAGTTCGTGTGAATGAACACAATGAATGGTCCAGGTCTAGTAAATATGAATGCCGACGTGTTCGTATATTAAGCTTCATGCGCTCTGGGCCAGGAGTAGGAGTTGGATAGTTTCCAACTCTTCAGCAAGGAGTGAAGGCTGCGGCCTGCTTCGGGCTTTTGAAGTTGCAATTAGAAGTGACCGAACGAGATACGTATCTGAAAGCCTTCTAGGGCGAGGACGACGCTACATTTCATCTACAGCGGCATGATCCACCATCTGATTATGGCTTATACAGCTAGGTGCAGATGTATATCTTATCACATATGTCCGCAAGCACGCCCCAGGGGACACATTGATATGTTTTGACGGAATCTCACCCTCATTGCATGTGTCTTCGGGGGTAAAAGGGAGCCCAGTCTCCTTCAAGGCTAGCAGAAGCCAACTTGACAATTCCACTATATTTCCACGGGAATCAGTAAAGCCCCAGAGTTCAGCTATTTATCTTTTTAGCCTTTAGCGAGATCAATCACGATCTCGCGATAATCTTGGAATGGGGTCGTGTAAATATAATCGATTTTAATGCCCGTAAGACGCAATATTGCATTCTTGCACATAGATTTGTGTTCTGTTACTATGATGATATAGATATTACGAAATCGGACGGTCTTGATGTTCTTGGCATGATGTTCGATGGACTAAACACATTTTTCAAGTTTCTAAAAAGCTTTTAAGTTCCTCGGTTTTCTCAAATGGTGTAAGAGATACTTCACTCCATCCGATCTTGGTACTATTTATACTACCTATATCCGTCCGAAAAAGAAATACAACTCTCATGTGTGGACCGGCGCTCCAAAGTATACTTTGGAGTTGCTGGACCGTGTACACGACAGGGCCAAGAGGCTTATCAGGGACAGTAGGGTATCCAACTCTATTGTTTCTCTTGAGCATTATTGCGTCGATTGTATTTCACTGTTTTATCGTTATTACAAGTACTCTAACGAAATTAGGGAACTTGTTCCCGTTACTCACACGTTTTTGCGTCTCACTCGATTTTCGTTAAAAGTGCATCCATTTGGGGTCGACTGGCCAGTGAATCGCAGACATCCTTTTTTAGCAGAACAGTTCGTATGTGGAATAAACTCCCTCCAGGGGTATTTTCTGTCACTTTTAATGTAGGAAAATTCAAATCGAATGTCCACAAACACTACTCCCTCTTTCCTCCTCCCCATGACCTAATTTCCTAGATCTCTTACAATGCATTACATGAGTTTGGTACATCCTCTGAGTGCAACGAAACGATATGATCATAAAGCTACATGGAGTTTCATTCAACAACCTGCGTGTGCTTTTATTTCTTCATAAAATCAGTTTTTCAGTCACAATATATTATTGATAAGATCAGGTTTGCAAGATCAGATAGGGGAAAAAAACTATAATTCCTTTACACCGTTCTTTTGTCTCTAAATAGCAGTTTATCATACATTTAACGCGTCTCTGTAATGTCCTTTCCCAAGCACAATTTAATAGCAATGCAAAAAGCTTTAAACAGTCTTTATTTCATTTTTAATCTAATTATATAATATTTACATTTTTGATGAAAAATATATAATTCATCATAAATTTCAAGACTTTTATCGATTAAACGCTAATTTAAGAAACTAGAGGCGATTTTAGATTTCCAATATAAAGTTCATATTTTTTATGAAAAATCACAAATATCAGTCCTTTTCACAATTGGACGATTATTTAAGAAACCATTTTAGATTTAACGAAAAACATGTAAGTGATTACAAATTTCAGTCCTTTCCCAATTGGACGCTTGTTTAAAAAACCTTATTTAAGAAACGATTTTAGAATTTCAGGAACTATGCTTTTGGACCTGTACCCAAACGGATAAAATGGCATAATGAGTATGCTTATTTTTTTTAGTGTATTTTTTAAAGCACTCTCTTTTTACACAAAGTGCTACATAACATTGCTCACACATCCATCTTATTCTGTTATGGCAATCCCGTCATCGTATGGGTTTTTTTTTTTTGGAAAAGCGGTTTCCATTAGTAATTGCTACACCAGAACCTAGTGAGCGTTTGGAAGGGGACAATTTCTTTGTATAATTTCGTAGGTAGTAGCAAACAATATTACGCTGAAGCTTTGGTAAGTCGCTTTGGGATCTGTTTGCTGTTTTATACAGGTTCCATGCTTTACCTACAACAGAACACAACATTGCTGTAAATAGTGGCCACCACTATTGCTTTTCTCGGAATTTTATTCTGTAGTTATTGACAGCCTGATCGTGTAGGTCGACGCCACCCATACCCATATTATATTCTGCGATCAACTTCGGTTGGCCAACTTTAATTTTAGCTTTCTGGATGGAACACCACCCATTTATGGCATGCATTCGTTCGATGCTTTCAAAATTTGACCCTACGGTTAACGCACTATTGTCGTTCCGCTTGACAAAAATTATTTTATTTGTAGTTTTAAACCTATAGTCAAAACTTCCTCTCTTCCTCTTCCTTTTTGAACACCGCGTTTGACTTTAGTGGAGATTTCTTTGTTCTGGAATCACGAACAGTGGCAATAGTTTGAAATCCTTTTTCTTCTAATTAATTTAGGAGATCGTACGACGTAAAAAAGTTACAGAAAAATACAACATGGTCTGAAGGGTTGGGGACATTGTCTAAAAAATCAAGCACTGCTCTTGATCACAGGGGCATTTTTGATTTTTCTGCGCTAACACCTTTTGCTCCACAGTAAGTATCAAAATTATACAAATAACCGCAACTACTAGTCAGCATCCAGTTTTTGAAGTCAAATCTTACAGGCTTACCTCTTAGAAATTGTTTCTAAGAGTTGCTACCAAAGTATCGCACCATTGATTCGTCAACTGATAATTTTTCATGCATACACCCAAATTTACAAAATTGTTTGAAAGCGGTCTCCACTTTAGCCATTTTGTCTGTAGTGTCTAAATTATTGTTATCGGTAAAATGAATATAACGTTTGATTTCTACGAATCTATATCGGGACATGTTGTTGGCGAAAATTGATAAACGAATGTCTTCGTCCAGCTGCTAAAACATATTCTCTTTTGGCATAGAGTGATATCCGCTATAGAGCAGAATACCCAGATCTATTTTTAAATCCTCTTCGTTGAACGAAAAACTGTGCACATTAGCTTGCGATGCAAAAAATAAATACAAGTTTGCACAATGATTAAATTTGTCACTTCATCATCGAATAAAATTTCAAAAGTTTCCACTGGCGACTTTCCATTCAGGGTCGAGATTATATTGAGCTCATTCTCAGAATAAAAACTTGATTTAGGCATTTTAAAATAGCGCACACTTTCTGTCCATTTAAGATCTTTTTCAGCAGATTTTTATAGCATAATTGTATGTCGCAACTGCTCAAGTGGTACGTCTTCGCTATAAATGCCACAAAATACTTCTAGCTCACCTGGTACATCATGGCGAATTCGGTCAACATCAATATCTTCGGCAACACCATCCTCCTCATCTGTATTACAATCTGGATCTGATGGAATAATCGCAATGTCTAATGACTGATGATCTATGTCACTTTCCACAAAATTCAGTGCGCTGCTTAAACCTTTAAAACATTTACCGTAAAAACTTGAAGTTTTTATAGTTTGAAATTCCATTTCAGTTTGACATACGTCATGAGCCCTTTTACCCAATTGGGTACACCCATTTTGCTACTTACCTAAAGTTGTCAAAATTAGTTTTTTTTTTCTTGTAACTTTTTAAAAAATTAACACACTATTTCTTCAGTTTAGAAATCTATTAAAAACACTTATTCTAATAAAGCAGGTTTTATTTCACGCAGATGGGTTATTGCTGACCTTGCTAATACTGCCTGATTTCTCTTCTGAAACAATTTAAATATTGTCTTTTTTCTGTACTCAATCAGACACAATGGCTGAGGATGGGTTAACTTAATTTATCAATAGCACTTTCCTGCACTTTCTAAATAAACAACAAAACGTGTCACTTACCTGGAAAGAGTGAGCAGTCTCTAATGGTAAACTGAATTTCAATATATAAGCGATTGGCAGGTCCGCGATCAATAAACGGTGACCAAAGCCAGTTGTTCACATTATGATACGCAACATCGCACACAACATAACTTCTCCAATTTATTCCTTTTACAAAATCCGTAAAACTCTCTTCGACCCACTGAAAAAAGTCGGATAATATAAATTTAAAACATCCTGTTAAACAATTGAATTGAAGGTTAGATAGAAATTAACAAGAATTATATATTCTATTGTACCGAATATGACATACTATTCACCAAATATTTCATTATTACTATGCCCAACTACTAACAGCATTCTGTTTTAGTTTCTAGTTTTTTCATTGATTTTTTATATGTACAAAAGCTTAATCTTGCTTTCCACGAAACACATTACAACACAAGATTTTGCAACTCAATTCTTAGAACCGCACGTGAAAGTAGTCCAAGAAATAAACTTAGCTTAGGGAAACAGAAAACCCGTTTTTGTTTAGACTGAATTTTACAATCCAATTCATTTTCCAGGCTAGAAAAATATATCAATATAGAAAACAACAATTGGCCAAAACTGATGATTCATATTCGATATTCGATTAAAATTTATTCGATTAAAATCTCTTCAATTAAGATTTATTCAATTCAAATTTATTAGATTAAAACTTATTTGATTAAAACTTATCCGATTAAACTTTATTCGATTAAAACCTATTCCGTTAAAAGTTATACGAGTAACACTCATTCGATTAATATTTATTCGATTAAAATATATTCGATTGAAATTTATTCGATTAAAACATATTCGATAAAAATCTATTAAGTTAAGATTTCTTCGATTAAAGTTTATTGGATTAAAACTTATCCAATTAAACTTTATTCGATTAAAACCTATTCCGTTAAAAGTTATACGAGCAACATTCATTCGATTAAAACATATTCGATGAAAATTTATTCGATTAAAAACTATTCAATTAAGATTTATTCGATTAAAATTTATTCGATTAAAATTTATTGGATTAAAACTTATTCGATTAAAACATATTCGATTAAAATTTATTTGATTAATACATATTCGATTAAAATCTATTCAATTAAGATTTATTGCATTATCCGATTAAAATTTATTCGTTAAAACCTATTCCGTTAAAAGTTATACGAGTAACAATCGTTCGATTAATATCTATTCGATTAAAATTTACTTGACTTGAATTTATTCGATTAAAATCTATTCGATTAAACAGTATTCGATTCAAACTTACTCGATTAAGGTATATTCGATTAAACTTTATGCGATTAACGCTTATTTAATGTATCGAAATATATATAAAATGTTATCTAAAACAAAAAATTTAATATAAAATAGTGAAAACTTTAAACTAACAATAGGTTGATGATCTGAAAGATAATGAGGTAAGTTAAACTTTGTTGCTAAATGTGTTTGAAAATTTTGTGGAGAGTGCAGACGTCTGTCGACGTTTTAAAGGCGAACATTACTATTATTTGCCATATTTTTACTTTAGATTAGCATCAATAAAACTGAAGTCTGCAAAAAAAAGTATGTGTTTAAGCCAACTTACTTCCTAACTACAAATTTTTGATGGATCCACATCAGTTTCTAATTACTTTCGCTACATGCGTTACAGCGTTATGCTGCAGTATTATTTCAATGTACTTGTTTTAGGCCTTTTTAGTAGCACTCTCAAAATACACTGCGCTGACCTTTTCCAAGTTTACGTACAATACGATTACGAACGTAACAATAGAAAGGGCATTTTCCTTATTTATTTATAATTAAGCTAAATTAAGAAAGGCAGAGCTAAACCTGCATATCATGCTGTTAATATTAATTGTGTCAATTGTTAAATATGAATTTTTAGATTTACAAGCTTTATGTATGATACCTACACCAGGTGTTTGTGCTTGAGGTCCATATGGGTAACGTGTCCATTCCAGTGTAGCCTCTCTCGTCGTATCCAGAAGAATAACTGAAAGAACATTATTAATACGTCAGGTTACAACATCACTTAATATTTATTCACATAAAAATGCTTTTTTTTTATTTGTGATCAAATATCCCTTTTATAAAGAAAAAGACTTTTTTATGAAAATTTATCGAATAAAATTTACTCCATTCAAATTTATTCGACTAAACGTTTTATTCGATTAAAATTTATTCGACTAAATATTATTCGGTTAAAATTTTTCAGATTAAAATGTATTTGATTAAACCTAATTCGAATAAAAGTTATTCGATTAAAACTTATTCCATTAAAATTTATTCGATTAAACCTTATTCAATTAAAATTTTAACTTTAGTCTTTATGTTTTGAAGATATAAATTTTTGAACCTTATTTGATTAAAATTAATTCAATTACATAATAAATTAAACCTTATTCCTATCTTATTTATTAACACCTTATTTGACTAAAATTTATTCGATTAAAACTTATTTGACTAAACGTCATTCGATTAAAATTTATTCGGAAAAACCTTACTCAATTAAATTTATTCGATTAAACTTTATTCGATTAAACCTTATTCGACTAAATTTTATTCCACTAAGCATTGTTCGATTACAGAATAAACTTTATTCGCTTAAACTTCATGCGATTTTCGAATAAATCTTATTTGACTAATATTATTCAATTTAACTTTTATTCGATTATATCTTATTCAATCAAATCTTATTCGAATTAAGCTTATTCGATTAGACTTTTTCGATTAAACCTTATTCGAAAAAACTTTATTCGATTAAACTTTATTCGATTAAACTTTATTCGATTAAAACTTATTTGATTAAACTTAATTTGATGAAAATTTATTCGATTTAACATTATTGGATTAAACTTTATTCAATTGAACGTTATTCGATGAAACTTTATTCGATTTAATTTTTTTTGATTAAAATTTATTCGATTAACATTATTCGACTAAATTTAATTCCATTAAGCATTATGTGATTAAATCCTATTTGATTAAAGATTATTCGATTAAACCTAATTCGATTAAAGCTTATTCGAATAAACTTTTTCGATTAAACACATTTAAATTAGAGTGAGTGGATGTGTTTATGTTGTGCTCTGTCAAAATAACCTGTACCTACCAAAATTAAATAATAATAAAAGCGAGTAAAAGCACAAAAATATACAATTACTAAATTGTAAAACAAATAATTAAGTTTAAATAAATAAAAACAATTCGTGTTAAAACTATAAACGAATAAACAAATAATATCTGAAATGTGAAATATATTTACACAAACATAAAAAGAGTTCTTAAACAACAACAAAACCAGCAATATAAAGAAAACAAATAAAAAAGAGTTGAATGACCCCTATAGACAGAAAACAAAATCAAATATATTTTTTTTAAATTACAAGAAAAAAAATCAATACAAAATAATTTAACTGCAGAAATATTCTTTTAAAAACACAAACAATTCAGTTCTCACGGCTTAAGGCCCAACTATAATATGCATATTCAGGCTTAAGCCAACTTAAACAACTGTGCAAATACACCTAATAATCATATGTGGCGAACTATAATATACTTAACAAAATGTCAATTGCTTAAGCAAAGTACGAAACTGATCGCACATTCTGTACGGAAACAGCTGATTTTGCATTGTGTTATAGATACATTAGTAAACAAATTCCAATGGAGTTCAAAAAATAGCTTATATGACAAAAGAGACACGTTTTATTATAACGGCAATTCAAAGGAACGAGGGCCTTTTAACATTTTACTTTCTTTTCCATTTTTTGAACACACAATTTGCTATAAAATTTAATTAATTTTTTATTGTTTATAAATTCAGTGATGCACACAGTTGCATTTTTTAGTACTCTTGGCCCAAATAATACTAAATAATTCTTTCGTAATTTTCTCAAAACTATTAACGAAAAATTATATATTTGTATAAGGATTAAGTATACAAAATATGATTATTAAACACCTTTTTGCTAATAAATTTCATTTATTTAGAACAAAATTATTTTTTTACAAAAGTACGAATAAAATAAATGTGCAACTGTGCATAATAATTTATATATTCATGTAAGTACAATATAGCCACGTAAAAGTCTACAATGATTAGCTTAAACATTTGACAGACTTTTTGTCCAAATTTTGACATTAGCTTAAGCCAGATTGTGCCTTTATAAATAAATAAAAATTATTTACAAAATTAGTGCATACTTTAGGGGCGGACTGAATAAATTTCTAAATACTGATATATTTAGTATCCTAAAATTATTAATGTAATATTAAATGTATAATCTAAGAAATAATATAAAGCCCACTATAAAACACAAACAAAAAAAACGTAACTACCAAAAACACACTAACAGCTGAAATTTTGAATCAACTGGACCACAGACTATCCGTTCCACGACTGCATCAAATCGAGTCGCTCCAACGCAAGGATGTTTTAGAGATAGTTTACAGAATTTATTTCAAAATACTTCGTGTAACACTAATCTTAACTTCACCTTTCAAGCTTGTAACGGTTATGGATAAGCGTTTTGAAAAACTAACGGTGCAAATAGGTGCCCCTGTAGGCTAGTAGGTAGTGTACTAGCTTGTCAATATGGGGGTTGTGGGTTCGATTCCCAACGAAGACCTTGGTTTTTTTCACTACAAAAATAAAAATTGACTGTCGGTGGGGCTGCTCAGCGATGAAGGCATAGTCAGTGGTCGCTGTGCTGTCTTATATACGGCAGTTAATTTCCGACTATCCTTCTACTTTCACCACCTGTTTCATCTAATCTCTATCCCTTTCCTAAAGAATGTAGCACGGTACTTGACTAAATAGGCATTGCTGCCTGAAGAGCTACTTCTCTTTATTAAAAAAAAAAAAACGGAGCAAATTGAGAAGGTAATAGAGAAAAAACTCAGTGCGTACAAAGATGAGATGTTAGCTGAAATTAATAAAAGATTTTCCAATTTGGTAAAAAAAGTTCAAAGTATAACAGCAAGAGTTATGCATCTAGAAACTGTTGCAGTAGAATTTAAAAATATGCAAGAAGAAATTATTTCGCTTAAAACAAAAATAAAACACCAAGCGAATAGCAAAGTCGCATTTGAGCTACGTTTGAACGAAATTCCATTTTACGAAAACGAGAATCTCATGGACATTTTTTCTGATATTTGCAAAACTATAAAAACTGCAGATTCTGCGATAAAATCTATTTATCGTTTGAAAAACCTAAATAACAAAGGCAAAGCAAACTCTATTGTCGAAATGACATCTGTGTATGATAAAAATTTTTTCTTAAAAACCTTAGCTAATTTAAGGAAAAGTAATAGAGATTTTCGATTTTGTTTAAGATATATTGGCCTAAACTCTGAAAACAATTTTTACATCAATGAAAATCTGACTAAGGCTAATTTCCTAAAAAGCAAAAGAGTCATACACAGTGCTTTTACAAGGAGTGGATTTGTTTATATTAAGAGATCAGTCAGCTAAAGGAGTTTTGTAGTAAGGAACCTTCCAATAATTTATTTCGTGCTCCTTAACGATCGTTGTCTTCAGCTGCAGCTAACTGCCGTTAATTTTATTTACAATTTTATTGACATTTACTCTAATTTTTATAATAATATTATATTTAACTTTCCTAAAATTATTTCAACTTACTCTAGTTAACTAGTTAACTGCGTGCGTTACTTATACCAATATTAATTTTATTATTATAAATGCTAATGACAAATATAACTAATAGCAGAACTCGTTTAGGGACGGACTAGCGAAGCGTTTCATTTTTGAAAGCTCTGGCACCGATATAATTTGTGTATCTGAAACATGGTTTAAGCCTAAGTTTTCCGATATATCTGTTTCATTATTCAGATATAATATAAATCGGGTTGATAGAAACGGCTATGGTGGTGTAGAATTGTATGGAAAGGAATTGCCTCTAAAATAATCAGTAAGTGTTTTGATCCTAATAGTAATTCCAATATTGGTACACCGGCTACCTTAATAAAGTACTTATTGCTCGAGATTAGTTGCGAGGGTAGAAAACTATTATTAGGCTGTATTTACAAACCGAGTAATCGTATTTGCAGATTTTAACTCCAATGTCTTAGCCGATTCCTACCTAATTGATAATCTATCACCTGTTGGCCTTGATTCACCAAATAGAACTAATGCTACCCATTTTACTATGCGTGGTAGTACACTTCTAGATCTTTTTTTGGAAGTGATCTCTCCAAAGTCCTACTATATGATCCACTATCTGCCCCTTGCTTCTCCGGCCATGATCTTATCTTTTTCACGTTTGAATTTTATTTACATGTATCTCCACCAATTATTACTTATCGAGACCTTAAAAACCTAAATTATATTATTTTAGAACGGGAATTTTGTAACATTGATTGGAGTAAGATAGATAACGTTGTTTCTGTTGACGAACAGCTTCAATTTATGCAACATAATGTAAACCATTTGTACAATCTTGCAGTACCTTTAAGAACAAAAACCTTGGGGAAATACAGTAAGCCCTGGTTTTCTCAAGATATTAAGCGGGCAATTGGTCACAGGGACTTATTATATTTGCGCTGGAAGCGTTGTAGAACCCCAGAAATGCACGAAACATACCGCGTTGCACGGAAGTTGACGAACAGGTTAATTAAGAGAGCAAAATCCGTCTATTACGTAGCTTAATTTTCCACAGCAAGTGACTCTAAAAACAAATGGAAAGCAGGTCGTGAAATTTGAATTGGCAAGTCTATTAATCTCGAGTTTTATGGCACTGACGCAAATACCATGAATGAAAAATTTTTGAATATTAGTGCGGTTACATCTACCTCTAATTACTACTGCTTCTCCAATGTTCCTTTAGACAATAACTTTTATTTCACTAATATTACTCGTAATGATGTGTTTTCTGGTGCGTTGCCAGTAAAGTCCAATGTAATAGGAGCTGATGGAATTAATCCAAAGGTCTCTTACCACAACTTGCGGCAATTATAACGTTCTATTTCAACAAGATTTTGACTACCAACTGCTACCCAAAAATATGAAAGCTTGCAAGAATCATCCCTATAAAAACATCAAATTCTGATTACAGGCCGATAGCAATCCTACCGTTCCTCTCGCAAGTTTTTGGAAGGTTTGTTTATTATCAGGTGACTCAATACCTTGAAGAGAATAACATTCTTACAAATTGCCAATTTGGTTTTCGAAAAAATCAAAGCTGTATAACGGCGCTAGTGGATGTTTCGGAAAATATTAGACAGCAAGTTGATTGCGGCAATGTTGCTTTTTTTAGTACTTTTAGATCATTCGAAAACTTTCGACACTGTTGATCATTACATTTTACGTAGCAAAAATCTTTTCATTGGTTTTCATCAACTTCTGCCGATCCGATATTCTCTTACCTATCTGACAGATTGAAACACGTACCTCAAAATCAACTACTTTGCCTTTGAGTCAAGGTGTTCCACAGGGTCAATCTTGGGTCCCCTACTGTTTGCGCTATATGTTGATGATCTACCAACAATTCTTAAACATTGTAAAGTTAGATTATATGCTGATGACGTGCAGTTTTATATAAGTTGTAAGATTAAATCAGTTGAGACTTGTGTTAGAATTTTAAATGATGAACTTAATCGTATCTTTGAATGGGTACTGCTAAAGGCCTGGAGATAAATCCAACTAAATCCAAATGTTTAATTATCAAGAAGAATTTATTGAAACTTGATTATATGCCTCTTTTAATCTTAAATAGTCAACCCATCGAAATTGTAAACGTTGTTAAAAATCTGGAAATTTACTTTAACAGCACCCTCACTAGGTCTAGTCATATTAATTTTGCTTGTGGTCGTGTATCCGCATACTTCTCGCTAAGACATACTTGATGCCACTTTTACTATATGGGTGTGAACTTTTTTCAAGTTGCGATAGTATTAGCAAAATCAAACTAAATGTGACTTTCAATAATATTATTCACTATGTAAGTATATGGTTTGAGAAGATATGATCATGTTTCTTCTTATAATAATAAACTTTATGGCATGTATCTTGATGACTACTTAAAGATAAGGGTTTTAATCCTAATGCATAAAATTATATACACGCGTAAACCCGAGCATTTATATAAGCAATTGTACTTTGCAACCCTTAATAGAGGTAAAAGACTACTCTGGAATGAGATTCCCTATAGCTCTCAAATCATTAGTAATGCACATCATTGCAAAAGAAATATAGTTTGATATGTGCTTATATTTGCCGTCGGGGCTAGATTCACTCTTATTTGGGTACGGTTTTCCGTCGACCCTCGTCAAATTTGGTTTGTGAACAAACCGGTTTCAGCCGTTTGCCATCTTCAGTGTTCTTTTCGTACTAGTTGCGTTCTATTGTCAGCTGTGTTTATATAGTTCGTCTTGTTCGTGTTTCCCTTCGTGTTATTGCATTCGTCACTTTCTCTCCTTTTTGCCTGTATCTCCCTCTCTTTTTTCGTTTGTCTCTTTTTACCTAAGTTTTCGCTTCCTTTTTCATTCGTCTTTCTTTCTAACTAAATCCTTTTACGATCATGCTTGTTGTCCGCTTGTGTTTATGTGTGAACCTATTGGGTGTTTTTTTTATGTGACATAATAATCTGTTATTGTACGTTTATGATGTTCTTTATGGCTTTGGTCTTGTGCACCTGCGTAACGTGTTTCTGTTGGTGTAATGTTTATTTTCTTGTAAAAATGTTTAAATGGTACAAATATTGTGTCTGAAGCAGTGTTTATTTGTTCATTTCTTATTCGTCCGTCAAATGTTTTTTGTTTGTATATTTCCATATTTTCTAATACATTTAGTCTCCTTCCTTTGTGCTGTGTATGAAGCAGTTTAACCGTTGTTTTTATATGTCCTGGTGTACATCTGTTGTTGAATTCATGGTTCGCAATGTTTGATTCTGGAGTTGATTTTGGTTCTCCTGGTTTTTTGTTACAGTCTCTAATGTGTTCTCTAAATCTGATCTTAATTTTTCGTCCTGGTTGCCCGATATAGCTATAATGGCATGTTCAAGTTAATTTGTACACTCCTTGTTTGTATAGTATATTTGTCTAGATTGTTTTATTCCGTGGTATTCTGCCTAGGTTGTTTTTTGTTCTGAATGCGGTATTGATGTTGTGTTTTCCAAAAAAATTTGCCAGTTTGTATGTTGATTTTCCCATATATGTTAATGTAATCCATTTTTTCCTTTCTTTCTCTTGTTCTTTGTTCGTTCTAATTTTTTTCTTAATGTTATCTACGAGGCGATTTTTGTATCCGTTTTTTTTCGCTATGGTGTATATTGTTTCCATTTCCTTCATATACATTTGCCGTGTTAGTGGTGTTCTCTCGAGTCTTCTTATTAACTACCTGATTGCTGCGTTTTTGTGTTGCTAGGGATTATTTGATGAGTTGTGTATTATTGTATCCGTTGCTGTTGGATTCGATTCTGTTCGAGATTATATTCCTCTCGATCGTTAGGTCTAGATAATTAATTCTCCCCTGCTCTTCTTTTTCCATTGTAAATTTTATGTTCTTGTGTCTTCCATTCAAGTAATCTAGAATTTGCTTACCGTTTTTTCCTTCTAGTATACATAAGATGTCGTCGACATATCTTGTTTATAATATTACTCCGAAGTTGGATTTTAATTCCTTTATGTACTCTTCTTCTAAGTTCTGCATAAATACTTCCATGAGGATGGCAGATGTTGGATTTCCCATCCCTAGTCCTGTTGTTTGTCTATATATATTATTGTTACATTTAAAGTAATTCTGTTCTAGTGTCGCTTTCAGTGTGCCTGTATGTTGTATTACCAGTTCCTTGTTTTCCGTTTTGTTTTTTACTGTCTTATGAACAATGTTTAATGTATCCATTACTGGAATTGATGGACACAAGTCCTTTACGTCAAAAGAGACCAGTTTTGTGTTCTCCGTTATTTTTACATTCTCCAGTTTATCAATCAGTTCTGTAGTGTTGGCTATTGTATGCCTATATTCCAGGTCTAAGGTGTCTTTTAGTATTGTTTTTATATATTTTGAAAGTTTGTAGCCTGGTGCAGGTTTGTAATTAATTATGGGTCTCATCGGTGTGTTTGGTTTGTGTATTTTTGGTAGTGCTATCATAGATGGTGCGGATGGGTTCATCATTGTTAATGTGTGCGATATGTCTGGTTTTATTATCCTTGTTGCCTTTTTTATAATCTCCTTAATTTTCGTTTGGTATTCGTCCGTAGGATCTTTACCAATTCTCTTGCATTTAGAGTCTTTTATTAACTGTTCTGTCTTTTCGATGTAGTCATGTTTGCCGATGAGCACAGTTGTGTTTCCCTTGTCTGCTTTTGTGACTAAGATGTTGTTCGTTTTCAGTTTACGTTTTAGTTTGCTAATTGTATTGTGCTCTCCGTTTAAGTGTTTTGTAGACTTGGCCTCGTTCTCTATTGTTTGTTTGCAGATGTGCCTGGCTTGCTCCAGTTCTTCGTTTGGGATCATCCCTATTGCGACTTCTGTGTCCACAATGGTTTGTTCTTTTTCCTTTTTCTTGTTGTTTTCTGTGATGTTGTGTTTTAATCCCTTTTCCAATAATTGAGCCTCTTGCCTGCTAATGGTGACCTCTGTTAAATTCAAAAATCTAGGGTGGAAATTGTTGTTTTTGCGCGTTTTGTTGTTTGTTGAATGTGTTAGTGTCTCGAGTTTCCTGTTTAAAGTTGCGTATTTTTGTTTTATTGTTTCCGCGTTTTCTGCTCGTATTTGGTCTAATGTGTTCATGAGTACGTCGGTTGGGAGTCGTTCTGCTATTTTAAGATGAATATGTAGTATTTCCGAATTCGTAATTTCTTTTTTGGCGTAAAGGTTTCTGATTTCGAATTTTACAAAGCCTCTTTTTATTGTCTTCCTGCTTGCTGTGGTATTGATTCTAATCTGTATTTTGGCATATTTTGGTGTAACATTCGATGCGAGGCATTTTTTGTTGAACCAATAATTTGCCTTTGTTGTCATAACTTCTAATTGTCGTCATTTGTAAATTGTTATCAATGCAATTGTGTCTAAATTGTCGACCTGACAGGCATTTTCCGATACGTGCTTAGATTTTCCGACGGGGCTCACTCTTATTTGGGTACGGTTTTCCGTTGACTCTCGTCAAATTTGGTTTGTGAACAAACCGGTCTCGGCCGTTTGCCATCTTCAGTGTTCTTTTCGTACTAGTTGCGTTCTATTGTCAGCTGTGTTTATATATTTCGTCTTGTTTTTGTTTCCCTTCCTGTTGTTGCATTCGTCACTTTCTCTCCTCTTTGCCTGTATCTCTCTCTCTTTTTTCGTTTGTCTCTTTTTACCTAACTTGTCGCTCCCTTTTTTCATTTGTCTTTCTTCCTTACTAAATCCTTTTACGATCATGCTTGTTGTCCGTTTGTGTTTATGTGTGAACCTATTGGGTTTTTTTTATGTTTATGTAATGTTTGTTTTCTTGTAAAAAACAAACATTACACCAACAGAAACACGTTACGCAGGTGCACAAGACCAAAGCCATAAAAAACATCATAAACGTACAATAACAGATTATTATGTCACACAAAAAGCCCAATAGGTTCACACATAAACACAAACGGACAACAAGCATGATCGTAAAAGAATTTAGTTAGAAAGAACATGAATGAAAAAGGGAGCGAAAACTTAGGTAAAAAGAAACAAGCGAAAAAAGAGAGGGAGATACCGGCAAAAAGGAGAGAAAGTGACGAATGCAATAACAGGAAGGGAAACAAAAACAAGACGAACTACATAAACACAGCTGACAATAGAACGCAAATAGTACGAAAAGAACACTGAAGATGGCAAATGGCCGAAACCGGTTTGTTCACAAACCAAATTTGACGAGGGTCGACGGAAAGCCGTACCCAAATAATAGGAAATACAGTTTGTAAATTTTTAAATTAGTGTTAAGTGATTTTTAATATATATTTTTATTTTGATAATTAGGTTTTTATTCGTTTTGTTATTTTTTTCTAAACTTTTGATATAAGTTTTTGCTTGTACTTGCACTGAGTTCCAACTGCAATATCAGACTTAAAGTCTTGTGTGTGGGACTTCAAAAATAAATAAATAAACCGTATTTCAATAAACTTAATGTGATAAAAATTCATTCGTTTTAACATTATTCGATTAAACTTTATTCAATTGAAACTTATTCGATTAAACTTTATTTGATTAAACCTTATTCGACTAAATTTAATTCCATTACGCATTATTCGATTAAATCCTATTGCATTAAAGATTATTTGATTAAACCTTATTCGAATAAACTTTATTCAATTGAACCTTATTCGATTAAACTTTATTCGATTAAAACTTATTTGATTAAACTTAATGCGATTAAAATTAATTCGATTAAAAATTATTCGATTAAACTTTATTCGACTTATTTTTATTTCATTAAGCATTATTTCATTAAATCCTATTTGATTAAAGATTATTCGATGAAACCTTATTCGATTAAATTTCATACAATAAACCTTTTTCGAGTAGAATGTATTCGATAATCTTATTCTATTAAATTTTGAACCCTAACTTTCTTAGTTTTGTAGATATAGATTTTTGAACTTTATTCGGCTAAATTAGTTCAATTAAAGTTTATTCCATTACACCTTACTCGATTAAAATTTATTCGCTTAAGACTTATTCGATTAAACGTTATTCTATTTAAATTTATTTGATTATATCTTATTCAATCAAATCTTATTACATCAAATCTTATTCAATTAAACTTTATTCTATTAAACTTTTTTCGGTTAGACTTTATTCGATTTAAATTTATTCTATTAAAATTTATTCGACTAAAATTTATTCAATAAAACCTAATTCTATTAATATTTATTTGATGAAAGCTTATACGATAAAACTTATTCAATTAAAGTTTATTCAATTGAAGTTTATTCGATTAAACTTAACTTTATTCTATTATATCTAATAATTTTATATCCTATCTTTTTTAGTTTTGGAGATATTGAGTTTTGAACTTTATTCGATTAAATTCAATTAAAATTTATTCCCTTAAATATTATTGGATTAAAATTTATTTAACTGTACCTTATTCGATTAAAATAAACTTTAACCGATTAAATCTTACTCGGTTAAAATTATTTCGAATAAAATTTATTCGATTAAACCCTATTCGATTAAATTTTTTCGATTAAAGCTGAAAATTTATTGGATTAAAATATATTCAAATAAACATTATTCGATTAAACTTTATTCAACAAAAATTTTAATTTTTAAGTTTTGAAGATATAGACTTTTAAACCTGATTCGATTAAAATTAGTTAAGTTAAAGTTTAATTAATTAAACCTTGTTTAATTAAAACTTATTCGAATCAATCTTATTTATTTACACCTTATTCGATTAAAATTTATTCGAACAAACATTATTCGATTAAACCTTATTTAAAAATTATTCCAATAAATTTTATATCCTAGCTTTTTTAGTTTTGGAGATACAGATTTTTGAACTTTATTCGATTAAATTTAATTCAAATAAAGTTTATTCCATTAAATCTTATTCGATTAAAATTTATTCGACTAAAATTTATTCAAATAAAGATTATTCATTTAAACCTTATATTAAATACTATTCGAATAAACTTATTCAATTTAAATACATTCGATTAAACCTTACTTGATTGATCTTAATTCTATGAAATCCTATTCAATTAAACCTTAATCAATTTAAATTTATTCAATTAAAATTTATTCGTTAAACTCTACTAGACTAAAATTTATTCCACAAATTTTTTTCGATTAAAATTTATTTGATTAAGCCTTATTTCATTAAACTTGAAGTCCTTATTAAATTTAAATTTATTCGATTAAAATGTTTTCAATCAAATCCCATTCGGTTTAAATTTATTTGACTAAATCTTATTCGGTTAAACTTTATTCCAATAGACCTTATTCGATTAAACGTCATTCGATTAAAATTTGTTTGAAAAAACTTTATTCTATTAAACTTTATTCGCTTCAAACTTATTTGATTAAATTTTATTTATTATTATTGAACCTTATTCGATTAAACTTTATTCGATTTAACCTTATTCGACTAAGCGTCATTCGAAAAAATATTATTCGATTAAAATTTATTCAATGAAACCTTATTCGATTACACTTTATTCAATAAGCATTTATTCAATTAAACTTTATTTAATGTCTTATTCGATTAAATCTTATTCGATTAAACCTTATTCGAAATAACTACGAATAAACCTTATTCGATTAAACCTTATTTAGTAAAAATTTATAAGGTTTTTGAAATTTATTCGATTAAAATGTATTCAAATAAAGTTAATTCAAGTAAAACTTATTTAATAAAAATTTAAATATTTAAGTTTTGGAGATAAAGATTTCATTCGATTAAAACTCATTCGATTCAATCTTATTTATTTACACCTTATTTGATTAAAATTTATTCGATTGAACCTTATTCGACTAAACGTCATTCGATTAAAAGTTTGCGATTAAAACTTATTTGACTAAGCTTTATGCGATTAAAATTCATTCGATTTAACTTTATTCGATTGAAATTTATTCTATTAAACTGTTATTTTCAAAAGTTTCATATATATACGTTTCCATTGTGTCACTTTTGGTACGTACGTACATACGTACATACATCCCCGTAAATAGGAAAAAATAAATATTTTTGGATTTTTTAAACAATACAATGAAAAAAATTTCAATTTTTCCCTGCGATTTTTGTTTGGGCCTAAATGGGTTAATTATGTCTATACTTTAGGAAATAATTTCAGGGTACCAAAAATTACTTTGAAATTTTAAAGAATTTAAAAACTTTCTAAAAATTAGTCAATAAATAAAATATGAAAAACAATTTTAAGCCGAGCTGAAACTCAACTCATCTGTATGTTGGTGTTCTTGCCGTTTTAATTTTGTTTTTGTATCTTAAATTTAACTTACCTTGATCTGCAATGGCAACACTAATCTGCATTATTAATAACACAAATATGACTATCGATTTCATAACGTATTGGCAATTTTTCGGTAAATAGATTATTTTAGCTGACCCTTGACATGCTACAGTGTTAATGAACATTTCTAATGAAGCCGCCTTGTTGGATGAAGTAAATAACAGATTATGGAAGGAATCGTTTTGGGATGTAATAGATGGGGGCAAAGCAGGAGTGGATAATAAAAAATTCGTTGCAATAAAAGCTGATGATCGCGATGTGTATGATAATGAATTTTTTGTTGAGAACTCTTTTTTGCAAGATGACAATGGCAATGAAAATGGCATTCTTTTAGTTGATATCGTTGTTAAAATTTGCGTTGTTGTTGTTGTAGAAGCACATAAGGAAGAAGTCTTTATTGGTTTTGTGTTGGAAGCATTTTTGTTACAACTATTTTTATTTTTATTCATTTTACTTATAAAAAAATTCGATTTATTATTTGTTATTCCATTATCATAATCAACATTAAACACAGGTAAATTATGATTTATGTGAGATCGATTTTGATGTCCAGCATACTGACGGCACAACATTTCTAAGACTTTTTGGTAATGAAGGCGAAGATAACGATGGATGATCGACACAAGAATGTTGCCTCCAAACATTAACATTTTCTTCTTTTGACATAAATCGCATACATAGAATAGAAGAGCATGCATTTTTCTATAAGCAACGAGTCCTTTTTTGCGTGTTGTTTAATTGGAGTCATAATTGTGATCTAGAAAAATACATGTAAAAAGATTTTTAGTAAAAATTTGAGATAAGAAAGTTAATTGCTTGTCAAATGATTCAAAGTCAGGAGTTGAGCTGTCATCGTTTGTCATTAAACTGTGAGACATTGGAAAATTTTAAGAATGGTACGCTTTTGAGGAAAGAACTTTAATTATGAAAGCTTCACTATCTAAATTGAGAAATTTTCATTTTATTCAATTAAACTTTAATCGACGAAAGCTTATTCGATTAAATCTTGTTCGATTAAAATTTATTCGATTAAATTTTATTCGCTTAACCTTTTTATTCGACTAAACTTTATTTGACTAAAACTTATTGATTAAATTTTGTTCGATTTAATTTAAACTTATTCGACTTAACCTTCGAATAAAGCTTATTCCATTAAACTATATTTGATTAAACTAAATTCGATTAAAGCTTATTCCATTAAACCTTATCGAACTACATTTGATTAAATTTTATTCGATTGAACCTTATTTAATTAAACTTCATTCGATTAAAACTTATTCGATTATACCTTATTTGATTGAACTTCATTCGATTAAACTTCATTCGATTAAACTTTATTTGATTAAACCTTATTTGTTTAAACTTTATTTTAATGAACTTTATTCGATTAAACCTTATTCCATTAAACTTTATTCTGTTAAACTTTATTCAATTAAAACTTATTCGACTAAACCTTATTCGATTAAACCTTATTCCACTAAACTTTATTCGATTGAACTTTATTCGAATAAACTTCGTTCGATTAAACTTCATTCGATTAATTTTTATTCGATTAAACTTTATTCAATTAAACTTTATTCGATTAAACCTTATTCGATTAAACTTCATTTAATTAAACCTTATTTAGTTAAAATTTATTCGATTAAACCTTATTTGTTTAAACTTTATTTGAATAAAACTTATTCGACTATACCTTATTCGATTCAACTTAGTTCGATTAAACTTCATTCGTTTGAACTTTATTCGATTGAACCTTATTCGATTGAACTTTATTTGATTAAACTTCATTCGATTAAACTTCATTCGATTAAACTTTATTCGATTAAACTTTAATCGATTATGCTTTATACGATTAATTTTTTTTCGATTAAACCTTATTCCATTAAACATTATTCAATGAAGCTTTATTCGATCAAACTTTATTCGATTCGATGCAATACAATGTACGTAATAGATCTTATTTTTAATTTACAACCTGTATAAAATTCAATACAATGGAGTTTAATAAAGACATTAAAACATTAGTATGGAACACGGACATTTAAATACAAAATCTACGCAAGGTCACACAAACACATAGAACAAACGCCATTAATTTAGGATTCAAAATATAATTTGTCATCAATTATAAAACCTAGAAAGACATTTAATTCTGCCTTAAATATCAATTACAAAGCCATACTTATATCCCCAAATTGAAAACGAATGATTCATTTGGTTGATGTGTTGTTGAAAAACAAACGTTTTGGATGTTTTATGATGGATATTGATACTAAGGTTATACATATTTACCGCTGTCATGAATAATTCTTTTCCCTCGAAAAGTTTGAGCTCAACTGCAATCCTGAATAACTCTTCGCTCAGTTTTTCCCTCGAATAATATCCCTGGCATTCACAATAAATTTCCCTGCCCAATTTTTCTTCACATTTGTTCATTTAATTATCGCCGACAAAATTAACAAACAATTTCTTCTTGTTCTTATCTTTAAAATTTAATATAAAAATTTATCAATGTTTCTTTACCAGGAAGAGCGCATTAAATAAAGTTGAAAACTAAATGATGTCTAAAAAGAATCAAACCAGCTGACCGATTAACTGTAGCTTTGCTAAGTATTCCAGAGATGTTTACAGAATTTTGATATTCTCTATTCTTTGAATTAAATAGTCCTGGTCCACCTATAGTAAATATAAACGAGTGGAAAATGGTAAATATTATTTGTTCATGCAAATAATTTCTGTTCTGTGTTTAACTTTTTTATTTTTATTAACACAATTTAAGGTGTGAACCACAGACCAGAAAAATTCAATTTGTTTAAAAGCTGCGACAAATATAAAAAGCCAACGAGGAACTACTGGAGGAGTCAGAGTTAATTTAGTAGCTCTAATGGATAAATAAAATGTCTGAATATTATGTGCTTAACAACTCCATTCTGTTTAAGTTCCTCTTCTTCATGTGCAGTAAGTAAATTTTCCAATTTCAAACATACACATTTTTTAATCCAAACATTTCTTTTTGTCCACTTAATTTTTGTTAAGTTCTTTAATTATAAAACTTAATTTTATTCCCCCATTTAGCATGGGCAATGACATTTTCCCCTCTTTTTAATAGCTGTTCGCCGAAGGGAACATTTTATTAAATCAAGAAAAAGACGATCCGAAACAAAAAATGTAAATAAAACAAGGACAACTACCGAGCAATTTTGAACATTAAACCAAAAACGGAATGTTTAAGATACAACAAAAGTACCAAGTTTATTACCTAATAGTAACTAATAGGGTGCCTCACTTGATGAAACGCCTTTGAGAATTCTTTTGAGCTTATTTAAAAAAACAAGCAGGAGATAAACAGTGGCTCACAACTTATTTCTTGCAGATGCAAAATAAAACTTTTTAACCTAATAAAATTCAAACTAATGATGATATCAAAAATAAAACTTAACACACAGTATTAACTAAATATTTGTGTAAGAAAATTTGAAAATTCATCCTTGCTTTTCAAAAATTTCACAAAAGAATACTGTTTTTTTTTTAAATAGGTCCCACAACTTATTTCGTGCAGTTTCTTTTAGTAGTGTTTCTGCACCATAAAATATCGTTACTTTTTATTTTGTTTAGTATTCACTTCTATTTATTATTATTATTATTATTATTAATTTATTTAATCTTAAAGAAATAAATTCTAAGACTAAATTTGATTTTTTTTGGAGCACTAGCTACGTTGGCCATTAGCTCCAGCTGTGGATAATAAATATTTACAACTTAATTATATGGGTATGTGCTATGTACACTATATTCATTTTCTGATAAAAGGGGTTAGATTCTTAATTTCATAAGCTTTACGTATTTATAAATCTTTTTTATAATGCCGGGGACGGCTCCCTAAGAATGTCCAGTACTGAGCTGTCGTCGAATATTTTTCGTCTTTGTACGGAAAGTGTTGGGCACTCCAGTAGGAGGTGTTTGATGGTGAGGTTGCCGCTACAATGAAGACACGTTGGTGCTTGGGATGGTTTTTTAGGAAGCCATTCGTGAGAAAAGGCGGCATGACCTAATCGTAGGCGTGAGAAGACCCTTATTTCTTCCTTCCCAGAGTTTGTTGGATAGATTGGATGATGGTGATTTGGGTTTATGGTTGAATAATGGTAATGAGAAATTGTTTTTCTTTTGAGTTTGTCTCTGACTTCATCGCAAACGTGGAGGCGAATGTCATTTTTTTCCAATGTGGAATTTGCGATGATAGGAGCATAAGATGCGTATCTAGCTGCGATGTCAGCTTCTTCGTTACCTGTAATACCAACATGACTCGGGATCCAGAATAGTTTAGTCATGTTTCGGTTATAATAATGGCATCCTTTATTTTGACAATTATGTTCCAGCTGCTGCTAAAAGGGTTCATTACCGATTTTATAACTGAGAGACTGTCGGTGAAGATCACAGTTTTCCTCTTATCCCTTAAGATAAGGCATATAGCTTGATAAATAGCGCACGATTCCGCTGTGAAGACCGATGAACATTCGGGAAGAATGCCCAAGGCGAGATTTTTTCCTTCTTCGTCTACTAAGGCGTAAGCTGGTATATTGCTCTGAGATTTGGTACCATCCGTGTAGATGAATCGCCAGTTATTGCTGTTTAAATGCGTTGTCTGTTCTGAAAGCAAGTTGAAAAATATACTCTTGACGATGTGGCCTTTGCTGTAATTGGCCAGAGATAAGTTGAAGGAGGTATTGCGCAGTTTCCATGGTGGTTCTTTTATACATTTTTTGGTTGTGATGAGGGGAATACAAAATTCTGTGCATAGAGATAACACGTGGGCTATTGCGGATTTGATGCGTTTAGGCTTTTTTTCAGTAATAATGGAGTATACATCTTTGTCCAAGACCGAGTTTGTGCTATTGAGAAGCTTAGGCAAAATTCCCGATTTTACTATGTATATCCTATCAGTTATTGAAGGGAGGTTGGCTTCGCACAGAATGTTGGCAATTGGGGTTGTTATGAACGCATAAACGCAGGCTCTGGCGGCTCGGTGGTAAGCAGGTTTTATAATATTTATATTTGTTTTGCAGCTATTCCCAAATAACAGGAGGCCGTAGTCAATTTTGGTTAATATTAAAACTTTGGTAAGGTAAGTCAATGTATTTATGTGGACAAAGCTTTTTGTTGAAAGGTATCTTATGATATTTGAACGACTTGTTATTGAGTTCTTTAACCGAAAAAATAGATCTTTCCAGTAATAGTTTTAAGAGAATACTATCCCTAGTATACGCAGTTTTCCTGTATTTTCCTGTATTCTGTATAGGTATTCTATTAATTTGTACAACCTTAGTATCGGCATCACAGTTGTGTTTCCTGCAAACGTGGAATTTTTTTGTTTTCTGTGTGGAAATTTTGGCACCAGAGTAATCAGTCCAGTTCTTTATATCCTGTAGTATTTTTTGCAGGATGTTGTTGGTTTTGACGTTATCGTTTTTACTACAGAGGACATAGAGGTCATCAGCATACAGGCAGTGGTCTATGTAACTGTTTTTTTTATTATCTTGCTAATTTCGTTGAACGCAATAGACATGGATAGACATGGTATGGTGGTATTGGGGAGAAGTTGTAGGAGCAGTGTGTTTCTTGTAACGGTATGAAACTAGGATCCATTTCTTTTAAAATTAATTGAAGCTTGTGGTAGTTGTTAATGAAGCCGTTGATGTTCCATTGTAAAACTACAAAATCCGTAATGTTATGTGGGATCAGTTATGCGCACACGGGTGTGTATCAGCGTAATACGCATCTACACCTTTGTGTACACATAGACCGGTTGTACTGGAAGTGGATGTTGAAAAAGGGGGAGTGGTGTTATTGGTCCTGATTACTTACGTTGTAGAAAGGTCCATCGTATCATCGCCGAGATTATTCTCGTCGAGAGATGGGATAAAATAATTATTCTCATTGATCAATGATTGAGTTATTTGTGAGATTGGTGACATAACGCTGTTTAAAACAGAGTTGGTCAATTGATGTTCTTTGTTTTCGTTTGTGCTTAAAGTGATTGTTTTCTGTTTCTTAATGTCATCTGTTGCTTTGTTTGTGTTGAATTTTATTTGATTGTTGATTTGATGTTTTTGAGTGTTCTGGGTTTATATTATCGGTGTTATATTTGTTTGCCGTTATTGTAGATTGTTTATTTAAAGAGTTGTATGATGATGTTATTGGTTCATTATTTTTTGATAGGTTGTTGTTTAAGGCCTTTTCGGAGTTTGTTCATTTGCTGAAAGTTGTGGATGCGTATGCATCGACTAATGGGATGGTTTGTATGGGGTTTAATTCCCTGTATTTCTTCCTAGCTTCGGCTATGCTACAGTAGCTTTTAGTTTTTATTCTAAGGATCTCTTGCATCTGTACCTAACGTGGACATTTGTTGTCCGCCGAGGAGTGCAATCCAGAACAGTTTGTGCAGAAGGTTCGAGTACAGTCTGCAGGTTCGTGAGATGGGGGACATGTGGTATTTCCTTTGCATCGATTTTTGGTGTGGCCTAATTTTTGGCAATTTTTACACCTCACTTTACATTTGTACCATGCCACATCAACTGATGTGGGTAAGCGGGAGATCAAATGTAATTATTATTTTTCCAGTTGGTATACGAGATTTTCCATCCTCGCTCGGTTTAGTGAATTTGTACACATCAATAACACCTTGGTCTTTCATTTCCTAAATTATTTCCTGTTCGGTGACATTCTTCAGACAGGGTGCATATATGACACCCTTAATAGTGTTTAAAGTGTCGTGAAGCCTGCATAAAATTAAACATAAATTGGATAATGGCTTTGATTTTAGGAATTTATCTGCAACACGTGCGTTTCGCGTTAGTATTAATATGTTCCTATCACGTAATGCAGTAATAGAGGTTATTTCGGTGCTAATACCTTCTACGCTCTTTTTGATAACAAAAGCGCTAAGGTTTCCTTGAGATTTTTATGGATCATTGGAGGATATTAACACATATTTTGGATTATTTTTGTTGTTGTTGGTTATTGTTGGAAGCTGTTTAGTTTTAGCTTTTTGCTTGGGTTATCTACATAGTCCCCCAAAACAGTGGAGAACTTGTCCGGTGGCCCGGGAGCAATAGTTTTTTAAAGGTTTTTTTTTTCTTTAGTTTATTTTTTCTGATAAGTGTACAATGAAAATTTTGTTTCACTTAACAATAAAATGAATAAAAAGCAACAATACATGTGGTATCGGAAAAACACTAGAAGTCAACGAAAATGCAAAAAAAACAAAAAAACGATCAAATGTTCAAAAAAGTAAGAAAAACAACCGTACGCTTTGAGTATAATTATTCTTTAACTGCATTGAAAAAGAGTTGCACAGTTGTTTTGAAAGATGGGTAAACGGACAAGTTAAGAAAAATGAGAATTGATCCTAATGCATTTTAAACGAAGGACAAAGTCAGCGAAAAATAGCTGAAATGATAGAACTGAGTGACATTACAGTGCAATATATTATATAGCAATATGATCGCGAGAATCGAGTGGCGGAAAAGGACGGAAATGTGTCAAATAAAAGATTTACGAATGCTAACAAAAAGAAAATTGGAAGATATCGGCTCTAAAATTGATGACACAGACTGAAAAGGAAATGGATTAAGCTATGCTGTGCCCAGACAGTGCGCCGTGTTCTGCGGCAACATGGGTATGTAAGGTCGACTTAGTTTGCCAATGAGCACGTAAAAAAGCCATTTACAATCATATATATTTATTCATGGCGTAAATTACGTGTGACGTAAGGCCAATACAGAGCTACAGAATTAACACTTAATGCCAACTGTTAAACATGGTGGCGGAAGTGTGATGGCTGCCCCTGGATTTGTTAAGATTGCTTTTATAGAAGAAATAATGGACAAGAATATGTATTTAAACATATGTAAAAGACAAATTGTTGCAATATGCCAATGCTCTGGGTATAAGAGATCGCATTCGGTATTGCCAACACATTGATTCGGAGCATAAATGCGAAATTGTGCAGTCAAAACTGATATGGAACTGTCCACACGTCATGAAGCCGCCCCACAATCTCCAAAATTAAATGTGGTGGAAAATTTGTGGGCAATTTTGGATTTGGCGATACGTAAAAAGTAGATTAGTAATCTGAACGAACTAAAATTGCTCTGGTCGAGGAGTGGCAGAGGATATTTAGCGATACTATTAAAAAACTTGTTGTCTCGACGGAAAATCACCTTAAAGATGTAATTAAGCAAAAGGGAGGCCATACCAAATACTAAACGGTTTTCCAACAGTTTTTTTTGAGCTGCTAACAGCGCACAAAATAAGTTTTTTTTAAGGTTTTTTTTTTAAATTTCTTTTGTATACACTTAAAAACATGAACATATATTTTTTAGTTGAACACAGCAATTTTTTGTTTAACAAAATTTGTCTTTTTGATATAATCATCAGCTTTCTTGCTATAAGTTGTATTTTGCATCTGCACGAAATATGCTGTGAGCCACTGTATATAAAGATAAATACTAAGCCATAAGAATGGAAGTATTAAGAGCACAGCGAAAACCATATTGTTATTGATAGTTCTTTCTTGCATTTACTTATGGTTTTATTACAATTGAGTTATACACCCACCAGACTGTTTTTTTTTTTTTTGTTTTTAATTTTTATGTAATACCGCTTAACCACATTTAACTCAAATAATTAAAAAATTGATTAAACTGGAAACACTTGAATATCGTTAAAAGAAATAATAATAAGTAAATGTCCCTAAACCTTAACTTATTTACGCCACAGGACTTCATGAGTCTAGATGATATTGTCAATTTATATTTAAATTATTTTGCTTTTCAAATGCAGTGTTAATACATTCCGGAAATCAAATATTGATTTAGCTGTTTAATTAATTAAAGCAGAAACCAGGCGCCAAAAATTCCATTTTCCTAAAATTTGCCCATTTCTGTATACGAAACACAAAACAAAAAAAAAAAAGAAATCAGTTTTTTCTGCATATACACACAATTGCAGAAAGTATTTTTTTTTATTGAAACTTTACCTGTTTATAAAACAAATATAATTTTAACTTTCATATCAATATGCATATTTGCTTAATATAATATTCACCAAAGGACATTTGTTTTATTATTATAATTGTTTTCCATTTTTACCGATTTTCGCATTAATGTAAATTTTAAAAACGTTTTTCACTATTGAACGGTAGTTTTATTTGATATAATACATAAAAAAATGCTTATTATAATTATATTCATTCATTTATACATTGAATAAAAGCCAAAATATTTTCAAATATAAATTGTGATAGTTTTTTCAGTTCATAACCAAAAACTTAACAAAGACGCCAATATTAACTTTTTATTCTCATAATTGCATTCAGTGTTACCGTTCTATAGCAAAAACTAACTTTTCAGTTTTTCCATGCAACAATGCGCATGTGAATCCTGTTTACACCTGAACATATTTATACAAATTGTTATAGTCTCTTTTATGTTAGCTTCGTGGACATCTTTTCACTATAAGATTAACAAAAAAAATTTAAGCAAATCTGCTGTCCACTTTTAAACAAATTTCATCAATTTTTATAAACGATTTTTAGCTTCCTTTGTAGAACTTAACAATGTATTAAATTCTGTTGGAACTCATTTAAATATACAGTAACATCACCACCCTGTGCTGACTATATATATGCGAATACACATATTAAATAAAGTATTTTTTAAACAAATATCAAATTATAGTATATAATTGCGTAAAATATGGAAATAATAAATTTCATTAAATTAAGAGTTACGACGCTTCGTGATGTGAAATTATTATTATTATTATTTATTTATTTATTTATTAGTATTAATAATACTCTAATATTCCATTCTTATCTTATATTAAAATTATTCCGTAACCTTATGTTTACATAGTTTTTATAAAAATTATACATTTTCTCCTAAATATAATATCATTTGCCTCATTTCTAATCCCAATTGATAGTGAGTTATATAACTTAAATCCTTTATAGAAAAGAGATCTTTGCATCGCTGTTGTTGTTGTTCTTTGAAGCCTAAAATTTTCCGCATTTCTAAGTCCATATGGTTGTATCTCGCCAACGTATCTGATTTGATCGCGTAGATATTCTGGAGCATTTCCATTTTTTATTTTTCTAATAAAAATTAGGATGTTGAGTGCCAATCTTTGCTTTACATTCATCCATCTGAGTGTGTCTAACATTATCCGTACCGGTGTATATCTATTGCATTTTAAAATAGATCACATTGCCTTATTTTGTAGTTTTTGTAGCCTTTCTAGTTGTACTTCGGTGCGGCATGTATACAATATGGTTGAACCAAATTCGTATTGTATATGTTCATCGCCGTCATTATAGAAATTTTATTTCTGATACGTTAAAAAAATCCTACCTTTTTCCCGATTTTTTGGCACATATATTCTATATGTTCTTTAAATCTTAATTTATTGTCGATTATAAAACCCAGATATTTAATATGTTTTACTTTTTCTATTACGTTATCATTAATTTTGATTATAGTTTCACTAGTCTCATTTATTTCTACAATTTTCGTTTTATTTTCATTCAATTTAAGTTTATTCATCTTAAGCCATATATTTATATTATTTACATCCTGTAATATTTTGTTGTGACATTCTTCACTAGTATCACCCGCTGCGTATATAAGAGTATCGTCTGCGTATAACACTACTTCACATTTATTAAGTATTCCTGGCATATCGTTTATATATATTATAAACAATAACGCACCTAAAATAGATCCCTGTGGAACTCCAAAATCATTATTAATTACACTTGATTTAACACCGTTAACTTTAGTAATTTGTTTTCTATTTGTTAAATACGATTTAAACCATTCTAGTTCTTTATCCTTTATACCATACATATATAATTTCTGAACCAGTATATCTCTGTCAATCGTCTCAAATGCTCTTTTAAAATCTAGAAACATTGCCATAATTACTCTGTTTTTTTCTATATTTTTCCACCGATTTATCACAAAATTCACAGCAGTTTCACATGAAAATGTTTTTCTAATACCCGATAGATATTCTGATATTAGGTTATTCTGTTCCATATATTTTTCTAATTGTACCTTGACGACTCTTTCTAATATTTTTTCACATGTTTTCAATGTATTAATAGGACGGTATTCTTCACATTTTTTGGTCTTTGCCACTTTTTCAATAGGTGTTACCATAGTTTCCTTCCAATTCTCTGGAAACTCTCCTGTGTTTAATGATCTATTTATTATACCTAGAAGAATTTTGCCCATTAAATGCCAATTATCTATAATAATTTTGGTTGATACCCTACAGTAATCTGGTTTGTTTTTTATTTTCTTTACTATATTTTTATGTTCTAAAATTGTTATTGCACTGAATTCGAATTTCGATTTAACCATTTGTATTTTATTTGCATATTGCACATCTTCTATTGATTGTCTTATTGTGTTATATGGTGTTTCCACGGCACCTGCTTCGCTCTCTATTCTTGCTTCACACCCCAATCATAAGCGAATCAACCTGCTTCGCCATACAAAATTTTGAGAGCGAAGCTGGTAGATTCATATTGAAGCTAGTTGCGAAGCAAGTAAAAATCCTCTCTTCCCTAATTTTTATCGTAAGTTTATCTGCACTAGTTATCAAAATTAAACGTTTTTGTAAACAAAGAAAATTTACAAACAAAATAAAGTTAAAACTTAATTAATTGATTTTAATTTTATAAAATTAAAAAAAAAATGGATAGGAAAAAAAATTATACTTAATGCTATCGCGGCAAGAAAGATATCTTCTGTTGTTTTTCAACTGTTGTTGTTGTTTTTCAACTTATGTTTTTCTGTTTA
Source organism: Trichopoda pennipes (assembly GCA_030448955.1). Taxonomy (NCBI): domain Eukaryota; kingdom Metazoa; phylum Arthropoda; class Insecta; order Diptera; family Tachinidae; genus Trichopoda; species Trichopoda pennipes. Next base: position 866,180 of record JASKUP010000147.1, on the reverse strand, counting down.
ATAACAACAGCCAAATCGAAGCAGATAAATGAGTCGTGTAAACAGCATGATTCACAAACTTGCTTCAGAGTGCGAAGCACGAGATTCAAACTGTCGTGGAAACAGGCTATTAACACTGTTTACAAAATATTCATTAAATTTATTAGATATTTGGTTGTTATCCCTACATTCTACATTGTTAAATATCACTTTTTTTTATTACAGATGGATTTTTCCTAATAACTAAGTCTTTGATTTTCTTCCACATTTGCTGTTGGTCCATTGCATTATTAATTCTTCCGTTTATGTATTTATATTTCTCATTTTCAATTTTAACTTTATACACATTTCTAATTGATCGATAATTTTTCCATGCCTTGCTTGTGTTCTCTAATTTAGCTTTTTGATATTTTTTTACTTTTTCTCTTTTTATCACCCATAGTTCATTAGTAAACCATTTATTCACGCTATTTTCATATTTTATTGTTTTCTTCACGGTAAACTTTTGTATAGTTTCTTCGATGCACTTATCAAACCTTAGTACATTTTGACTAACACTTAAATTTTTCTCAAATTTTATTATCGCATTTATTTCTCTTGAAAATAGGTCCCTTTTATATTTAAATACTTCTGTTTTAATATTTTGTTCCTTTTCCTGGTTATTTTTATCATCTTTTATCAATATTTGTATCATTTCGTGATCTGATATTTTGTTTTTATTGCAATTTTGGACTGATATTTTGTAATTATTCGTTATAACAAAGTCTATTATAGTTCTTGTCGTATTTGTCACCCGAGTATAATCATTCACCATCTGTTTAAGACCGTTGTCGTTTAATAAACTTTCGATTTTTTTCTTGTAAAAATTACTAGTATTCCAATCTATATTAAAGTCTCCAGTTATTATTATATCACATGTTTCCTCACACAAAGCATCCAACATTTCCATAAACATTTCACAGAATTCCGATTCATAACTACTTGGCGATCTATATATTGCTACAATTATAATGTGCGCTTTTTTACGTTTGGCTGTACATGCTATAATCCAGTATTTTGAATTGACCACTTTTTCAAATTTTTTGGTCACTTTCCACTCTTGTTTATAATATATGATTGCACCTCCAGTTCTTGTAAAATTTGAATACGATATTAACTGATTATAATCATGTAAACATATTTCATTCTCATCAAATTGTTCTGTCATATGTGTTTCTGATAGTATAAAAAAATCCGGCTTTTCACTTGCAGCAATTATTTCCACTTTATTAAAATTATTTCTGAGACCCTGAACGTTTGTATATAATATATATATGTTATTTAATTGTTAAAATGATAAGCCCATTTTCTTTCTTTTAATATGTAATTTATTTTGATTTATTTTGATGTTGCGTGATTTTCGTCCAATCCCATATTCAATCTATGATTAGTTTTTACACAGTTTATGCATTTAATTATTGGTTCCTTATTGCACTCATTGGCTTTGTGATTTCCATGACACTTAATAGACATTTCCTGATTCTTACATTCACTTGATACATGGTTAAACCCCTTACATTTAAAACATCTCGTTATATCGCTTCCATCGAACACTCGGCATCTTTCCCAACCTATATTTATTTTTTGTGCACCAATTACTTTTTTATATGTTTCACCATTAGTTTTTATTTTAACATTATATATTGTTCTATTGTTTTTTTATATTCGTATGATTTTACTATGTTAATTTCACTGTTACCTATAATGGGATTTTGTTTCTTTAATTTTTTAACTATTTCCTGCTCTGAATATTTAAATGAAATATCTGTTACATCAATGTAAAATTCTGTTGGGCTGGGCACCTTAATTTCATAGTTTTCACTCATTTCGTTTTGTATAGCTGCTTTTATCTTTTCTCTTTCCTCGTTATTTTCACTTTGAATTACAATTGTCCCGTTTCTTCTATTTTCCACATTAGTTATTTTTAAGTTCACAGGATTAATTCTTATTTAATTTAAACCATAGTGATACAATATTTGCTTACGAAAAATAAACTAATTATTGGTAAAAAAAAGGAAAAAAAGACTATAATGGGATTTTGTTTCTTTAATTTTTCAACTATTTCCTGCTCTGAATATTTAAATGAAATATCTGTTACATCAATGTAAAATTCTGTTGGGCTGGGCACCTTAATTTCATAGTTTTCACTCATTTCGTTTTGTATAGCTGCTTTTATCTTTTCTCTTTCCTCGTTATTTTCACTTTGAATTACAATTGTCCCGTTTCTTCTATTTTCCACATTAGTTATTTTTAAGTTTACAGGATTAATTCTTATTTAATTTAAACCATAGTGATACAATATTTGCTTACGAAAAATAAACTAATTATTGGTAAAAAAAAGGAAAAAAAGACTATATAATAAAAAAAAATAGATAAACTAAATCTCAGTGTTTGGAAATCAAAATATATAAAAGCATTATTTTATTTCTCATAAAACGATTTTTAAAGCCGTCTAAATGTCATAAATGTAAGAGTACAATTCGTGGCAAAATATAAACGAATTAGATGTGCAGGAGTATGTAGCAAAGTGTACCATAGTGGAGATAAGTGTTCAGGCATTGATCAATACTCCTCAAAAGTTTTGACTGTGTGCATTACATATATTCATAATGTAGATTTGGTTTGAGGAGAAATCCAAGATGGTGTCAACAAAACCAAAAAACAAATTTAACCAAATATAATTCAGAATTTGAAGTCTACTTGAGCAAAATGAAAATGAAATCAAACAGTTATTGAAAGCAATGGAGAAAAGATATGAAGAGAGACTTAAAAGAATAGATGATGTACAGAAAATACATATGAGAAAAAAATGTAAATGAAGCTAGACATTTGTGCGGCGACGTAAACGATGTTCAAAATAGAAATTAAGAAATGTATAAATCATTTGAAGCAAGCAATGCAAAGATGTGTGATGAAATAAAAAAAAGAAATCATAAAAGAGACAAACGATAAACCACAAATAAACCAGATTCCTTAGTGCGGTTTTACACACATCAACTTTTGTTGCTCAACTTTGGTTTTTTCCATTAGAAGGAAAGAGAAGGCATAAAAATTGAAAATGTTTCTATTTCACTGCAGTACGGAGCTGCTTGTACTCGGGAATTTCGTTTTGTGTTTCAGTTCACAATCATACAGATAGTTGTATTTTTTTACATTTTTGACATTCTTCTTTATTCTCTGTTTCATTGTTAAAAAGAAATGTTCAAATTTCGTTATAAAACTGCCGTAGGTAGGGATGATCATCATGAATAAACTTGATTTCTGTAGTAATAAATATTTTCTTTATATATACATATATTCTTTTAAACTAAGAAAATTCCCGTAGATAATAAGAATGTAATTAGTGAATAGAAATGCATTAAGTAACGATTAATGAGAAATGTGTGTTTAAAGATAAAAAGGGTGTAAGGATCATAAAATATTGCAAACAACCATAAAACCATTAAACATATATTTAAGAACTTTAGGTTAAGGAAATTATTATATGTTATTATGTTAGTATTTAAGAGAGACATTTTGGAAAAGTAGTTAGTAATAAGTAGTAAGGAAGTATGTATGCTGTTGTATCCCTTTAAACCAAAAGAAGATAAAAAATTAATTCCGGTTATTTAAAACTTTAAATAACCGGCTTTTAAATGGAGCCATGAAATTATTAAAAAATTAATAGTTTATGTGGAACTTGTATGAAATAAAACCATAAATAAAGTAAAACGTCAAAAAGTACGAATTTTGAGACAAAACACAACACGAAAATTGTTTACACAAATTGCTGTGTGTAAACATTACGTCAACTTTATGAGAAGCAATGAGCAACAAAAGTTGATGTATAAAGGGGTATAAAGCCTTCTCTTTCTTTCTAATGGAAACAACAAAAGTTAAGCAACAAAAGTTGATGTGTGTAAAACCGCACTTAGAATTGACTTAGTCCCAATTGACATTGTGACAGTAAAGAGAATAGGGAAAGAGAGGAACTCTTCCACTATTCTCTTTACACACATTATTTACAAAAACAAACTAAGAATTACAGCGACAAAAGTCGTCCAATGTAAATTGGGACTTATAAAATTTGCACTTAACATTTGCTATTAACGGCTTTATTGAAAAGAGCGGATATAGAGTGGCATCCTAAAAAACAATGAGAAAAAGCAAGCAGATATACATACAATACGTACCCACCCCTAAACAAAAATATATTCGACAGCCACAAAATACATAAACAAGTTGATGTGTGTAAAACCGCACTTAGAATTGACTTAGCCCCAATTTACATTGGACGACTTTTGTCGCTGCAATTCTTAGTTTGTTGTTGTAAATAATGACAGTAAAGAGAATAGGGGAAGAGAGGAACTCTACCACTATTCTCTTTACACACACATTTCTAAGGGAAATGAGTAAAATAGGTATAAACAAAGTGTCTGACGATTTCTTGAGAACTCTATTTCTGCAAAGACTTCCGGCTAATTTAAAACCTGTTTTAGCCACGTCTACTGAAAATTTAGATGCATTAGCTGATTTAGCGGACAAAGTTTACGAGGTAAGCACCACATCATATTCTATTTCTGCATGTAGCGAAGCTCGGCGAGACAATAATATACACGCAACTACTAAGCCAGACGCTTTAACAATGATTTCAAGAATAGAGGAGAAAATATTGGCTCTTACTGAATCCTTTAAGCGTTTAGAAGGAAATAAAAAGAAAAGAAGCCACTCTTGTTCTCGATCTCAGTCAGCTGGAAAAAGATATGATACTTGCTGGTATCATTACAAATTTGGAGGCAAGGTCAAGAAATGTGTTAAGCCTTGCAATTTTGACAAGCCGCAGGAAAACTCAACGGCCCAGCGTTGAGCACGGCGGACAACGCTAGAGGACGACATTCTTGCCGCCTGTTCGTTTATGACATCCCTTCAAATACTAAGTTCCTTATAGATTCTAGAGCAGATGTATCAGCGATTCCACCTTCACCTGAAGAGAAAAGAATCATCAACAAACGCGAACTGTATGCGGCGAATGGGTCAGTCATTCAAACATACGGACAACGCCTCCTCAAATTAGATTTAGGATTAAGAAGAGAATTCCATTGGCTTTTTATTTTAGCTAATCTACAAATACCTATAATTGGCGCAGATTTTCTAAGTAACTTTGGTCTGTTAGTAGATATTAAAAACCAACGCCTGCTAGATGGTACCACAAACTTGTATTCAGCGTGCTCCCCATCAACAGGAACAGAAATATCTCACATTCAAACGATTCCATAAGACCATAGATACGCCAACATGTTAAAAGAATTTCCTTCATTATTCCAGGAGAAACCAACTTTCAGCAACAACTTGCCAATAACAAATGTTAATCATATCATTGAAACCACAGGCCCTCCGATCGCAACAAAAGCTAGACGCCTGCATCCTTCAAAATTGGCCATAGCTAAATTAGAATTTCAAGAGATGGTAAATCTAGGCATATGTCAACCTTCCAAGAGTGCATGGGCTAGCCCATTACACCTCGTCACTAAAAAAGATGGTTCTTGGCGCCCATGTGGCGATTATCGGGGACTCAATGCAGTGACCAAGCCAGACCGATATCCAGTGCCGCATATATATGATTTTAACGTGCAACTACAAGGCAAAAACATTTTTTCAAAAGTCGATCTCATACGTGCTGTTTAACTCAGAGAATGGGTTCTGAGTTGGGCCGCACTAGTTTGTGTAGCCGGAAGCTCTCTTTTCTTCGAGGCGGTTCGCCTGAAGATAATCGCTGCAACTCAAGCAGTTAAACTTGGTTGCACGGAGAGGATGCGTTAGGTAAAGGTCCTGACGAAGGTATGTGGCAGAGACAAAGTAATCTGGATTATCTTACAAGCGATATCACTTGAAGATATAAATTGTTACTCAAGCACTTGGAACTTGGTAACTCGGGGTAGAAAAAACAATGTTTCTAAACTTGATTTACTTTATTGTCTCTCATTTATTTCAATAAATTTTGTTCTTATATACTAACTTAATGCTATGTCATACATTTGATCATCTTAGAATAGAATTAGACCCACTCCAGTTCCTTTGGTGTTTGAAAATGTGTTTTCATCAGACTTGCACCGTGAATTCCTGTCGGGGAGCTGGGGTAGGTGGTTTATTATTAGGTGGTGGAGGTTCTGCAAGTTAAATAGGTGATTGGAGTCTTCTAGCAAGATCACCTTTGCTCTTTCCTTTGAGTTTCTTGCATTGTATAACCAGTAGAAGTAGGACCACCATAGCACTGATTCCCAAGGCGATGACTGCAATCGTAATCCCATGTTCTGGTGAAGTGTGAGGTTGAAGTTCTGATAGGCTTATAGCTTCCAATTTTTTCTGTAGAATGCTCAATTTCGTGATCTGCCGTGTTACTTCATCTGGCAGCGTTGTTAGGTGACTGGTATTTTTATGATGGATTGGAGAAAAGTGCAGATTGACAAGATTTGACACGTTGCCCAAGCTTGTATAAGATAAAGTTGTTTTCGTTGAAATATATTGCTACCCAGCAATGTGTGTAGCGTCATGTTTGAGTAAGCAGTTCGGCTGGATGGATAGTAAGCCAGACCCTAGCAGTGTTATTGGCAGAATTTCCTTTTCACAAACTGTAGTGGCATGTGTCGGAAACAAAGATGAGTATATCCAGTGATTCTTTCGATTCAATGGCGTCCAGGTCACGTTACTCGGCAGCCCTTTTAAAACACAGTGTGGTAGAGTGACATTGTTGAACAGCTGGGATCCTAACTGTTCGTTGTGGATTGGCGATCCCAAAATCATTGGGATTAGTACAAGAGCCAACACTGCCACGCATAAGTTACCCCCTAATAACTTAGGTATTTTCCTCTTGGGTTCACTGGGCTCCTCTTCACCATCGTTGCATACTTCTTCCGTTTGATCTCTGGGGAGTGGTGCCAGGTAATGGACTGCTCTTTTCAGGACTCCGGAAGCAGTTTTGACATCTGCTACCCTAACTATATCGTCGTCCCCTTTGTAGGTTTTAACTACTCGTCCCAATGGCCATTTTATTTCGGGGACATTGTTTTCCTTGAGGAGAACAATGGTTCCAGGTTGAAGACATTTTGATTGCTCCTTCCACTTGTTCCTGTATTGTAGTTCATTGAGGTATTCACGTGACCACCTTTCCCAGAAGTGGTGCTTAAGCTCAGACACTAATTTCCAACGAGTTGCCAAACTTGACGTTGTTGGTGTAGCTTCAGCGTCGACTTGAGCTGTAAGTGGTTCCCCAATCAGAAAATGTCCCGGGGTTAATGCTCCTATGTCATTGGGATCATTTGATAATGGGGAAATTGGTCTAGAGTTTAGAATTGCTTCGATCTCAATTACCAAGGTTTCTAGTTCTTCGTAGGTGTGGGAAGCATTAGCCAAGCTTCTGATTAACAGGTGCTTGGCAGATTTTACTACAGCCTCCCACAATCCTCCAAAGTGAGGTGCTCGCAGAGGTATAAAATTGAACTGGATACCCCTTTTGCTGCATGCAGTTTCAATTGCTTCTTTTGCCTCCTTCGTGTAAATCGCGGATGACAAGTCGGACAGTTTGTTTTTTGTCCCCACAAAGTTTGTTGCATTATCGCAATATAAGTTTTGGCAGTGTCCTCGTTGATCGGAAAAGCGTTTGATGGCTCCTATGAAGGCATCAGTGGTTAGATCTTTTACAAGCTCTAAGTGAACCGCCTTCGTGGCGAAGCAGCAGAAAACCGCAATATAGGCCTTGTGTGGTCGTTTTCCCCTCACCTTGTAGTACACCGTGATTGGGCCGCAGTAATCTACTCCCGAATGAATGAATGGTCGAGCTGGAGTAACTCGTGGAGATGGCAGATTTCCCATGATCTGGTGAAGGAAAGCTGGCTTCGCCTTACTACATATTGTGCAGCGATGGATTGTTGCTCTAGCCATGATCTTGCCTTTTATTGGCCCTAGGAGGGTTTGTGCGCCACAATGCTTATTGTCTTTGTGAATCATTTCAAAAAGAAGTTTCACAATTAAATCATTGTAGGGAAGAAGCAACTGGTGCTTGGAATCATATTCCAATCATGAAGCTTCCAGTCGCCCTCCCACGCGTAGCAGCTCGTCTTTATCCAAGAACGGCGAGAGGTTCGATAATTGGCTACCTCCTTTCACGTCCTTATATTTGGTGAAGTCGGCTTCTTAAATTTGCCTTACCATTAACGTCAATGCCCTTTTCAATTCAAGTGTAGTCAATGAAGGTTGACCCTGCCTGAATTCTTTCTTACTTCTGAGGTTGGTAACAAATCGCAAAATGTACCCAAGGACCCGTTGAAGATGCCAGAAGGAGTTTTTGTGGTTGATTTGATATATAATACTGGGCTCCTCAGAGGAGCATCAAACACCACCCTCAATTTGGTTGTGGAGCTCTCAGGTCTTAGGACGCAATGATGTGGGATGAAATAGTTTGGTGATCGAATAGATTCAAATGAGATCTTCGTCATATGGTTAGCTCCTCGTATTCATCCATGAATTTTGTATATTGACTTCTTAATTCGGGGTTTTTCTGCAGACGGTGTTCTAGAGACAGAAACCGATTAAGAGCAACTTTGTATGACTGACCAAGTCCTTCTTCAGGATTCTGATAGAATGGTATTTTTACTACGAAGCGGTTTTTGTGGTGGTTTGCACAAAGAGCTCTTCACACCTTCTCTCTGCCTCTGATAAACGTTTTTCAGCTGGCTTAATTTCGTCAAGCTCCCATAGTCGGGCAATAGAAGCGTCAAGATCGTCACTGGTCGTGGCCACTCCGCATGAGAATTGGGTTGCTCTGTGGTTTTGCAGTTTTCCTGAAATCAAATCACCCATCCAAGCATTGTATTTTGAAAAATTGGTAATTGTGGGGAGAGTTTGATCTGTCCCATGGACAGTAGCTGAAGAAACTGTTCGGCACCTAGCAAAATATCGATTTTGTCTGGTCGATTGAAATGTGGATCGGCTAATACCAGATTTTTAGGTATTGGCCATTTTTTGATGTTGATGAACTGTGCAGGTTGCGGCGAAATGAGGAAGGAACAAATGCTTCTAATGGGGTTGAAAACCCGTTTATTCGCGACTGTAGTTCGCTGTTAACGCGATGCTGCGTTTTAGTGTTGATGATTCCAATGCCAGTTATGTTTGCTGATGATGGCTGCATTGGGATATCTAGTCGTTTGACTAATCGCTCCGTGACACAATTCACTTGCGAGCCGGAATCAAGCAACGCGCGACATTCAATTTGTGATGAGTCAGTTTTGATTTTGACTATTGCCGTGCCCAGGATCACCACTGAGGACGATGCTTGTGTCCTTGCAGCAGTTAATGAAGCTAATCCTGGACTTGTTGTCGGAGGCACTGCCTCCTTGATTATCATTGATGAATTCTTGAGGTTTGGTTGGGCCTTGTCTCCATTTCGTACTCTTGACTCAACCACTTGGCTGTTGGATTCCAAATGCAAAAGTGAGTTGTGTTTGTTCTTACATTTCGCGCAGCCCCTGGAGAGGCATTGCCTTGCTGAGTGATTCTTTCTTAAACAATTGACACACAAGTGTTGTTTTTGCACAAAATTTAGGCGTTCGCGCGGCGTAGATTGTTGAAATCGGTTACAATGATACAAGAAATGAACACCAGTTTTACACAGTGGGCAGCTGACCTCAAGTTGCTTAGGTGCTGCAAGAGAGGCGCATACGTTTGTTAAACCCCTTTCCTTGGAGCCCATTGCTTCCATTGATTGAAAGCGAGTTTCTAAAAATCCTAAGAAGTGTCTGACTTGCTGCAGTTCTTTAGGATTTGTGATTGATCTTTCATATTGATTATGAAGATTTCGATCCAGTTTCTTCGTCAGAAGGCGCAGAAGGATCGGATCCCAGGACGTGGTGTTGATTCCCAAATTCTGTAATTGTTTGTAATTGTTTGACGGAGGGTTGATCGAGCAATCGTTGTATCACTGAGACGACGAGAATTCTTTTGTTCTCATATCGCTCTCTGAGCATGGTCCTGGCGGGCTCGTAGTTTTCGCCGGTAGCAGCCAGATGAAGTATGAGTCTTTCGGCTTCACCTGTTTCGTTAGCCTTCAGGTACCACATTTTTTGGGCTGAAGGGATTTCTTGCTTGTCTACAAGTTGCATGAACAAGTCGTCGAAGGTCCTCCATTTTAGGTAGTTGCCGTCGAACTTTGGAATCGCTATCTTGGGTAATGGTAGTGCATTACCTTGATTCCCGGGACTCCCTTGCGATACACCCGGCGTAGAAGCATTTTTTAAATGGTTGACTACTCTGGCCTCTAATGCAGCATATGCTGTCATATCGTATCCCTCCTGCAACGGGTCTTGGCTATTTTCCCAAATTGAGAAGTGTAGATTCTGGATTTGCTCCCACGATTTTTCTTTCAAGGGCATGTTGTCCGATGTTGGATCCATTGTAAGAACCCGTTGCAAGGACTCCATCATCACCTTCTGCCTTCTTATTGCCGATGTGGTTGCGGTTGGGACAAATGGTTCCCGAGTGCCGCCCCCGGGATTGCTGACTGAGGGTGTTTGGTCTTGAGCTGGTTGGGCAGCTGCGCCAGTAGGCCTCTCCTTTGCGGGGGTGGTTAATGCTGACTTAACAATGGTCTGGCACTGCTCCACCAGTCTTGCTATATGGTTGTAATAGTCATTGATGAAGTATTCATGGTCCAAGGGAATATCTTCTAAGCTTTGGATTTTGTTGTCCGTGCTCTCAAACTCGGACCATGCGTTGTCTAATTTTATTGGACGTTCTTTATAGCAACCGACCGTTTTCCTACTGGTAGAGTCCTTCTTAAAGTTACGAACAATCGTCTCGATTACGGCACCTGACGCTTGCTGGGATTTTACCAGTTGGTTGATAATAGTCATGTCGGAGTCTTTCCAAAATACTGTCATGTTCAGGACGTTGTTTGCCTAGTATAGTGTTGCTGCCTCAGTGTAGGATATTGCTTTTCCTAGCTGCCTGAAGGTGGTCTGCTGCTTTGGTATAGGATGTTGCTTTTCCTAGCTGCCTGAAGGTGTACTGCTGCTTCAGTGTAGAATTTAGCTGACTGGTTCCTGTAGCAGATCACGTCGGGGTCACCAATGTTTAACTCAGAAATGGGGTTTTGAGTTGGGCCACACTAGTTTGTGTAGCCGGAAGCTCTCTTTTCTTCGAGGCGGTTCGCCTGAAGATAATCGTTGCAACTTAAGCACTTAAACTTGGTTGCACGGAGAGGATGCGTCAGGTAAAGGTCCTGACGAAGGTATGTGGCAGAGACAAAGTAATTTTAAGTATCTTACAAGCGATGTCACTTGAAGATATGAATTGTTACTCAAGCACTTGGAACTTGGTAACACGGAGTAGAATAAACTATGTTTCTAGGTTTGATTTACTTTATTGTCTCTCATTTATTTCAATAAATCTTGTTCTTATATACTAACTTAATGCTATGTCATACATTTGGGTTTACCCCATATTGTTGCTGAAGTTGATTGCACCCCTTTTTGCAACATGGCAGAAACAATTTTCGTTTCTAGAGCAGATTTATGCCGAATTGTAACCAAAAAAGGTTTGTAGGTCTTTTCCGGGCTGTGCAATAAATAAAATGCAACCTATGTATATTGAAGGTGTGCAATAAACTTCAGCGGTAAAAAACAAAACAAGAAAAACGAAAACAAATCTTCAAAATATAAATGCTTAAACATATAAACAAAAAATATTTGTTTACTTAAAAATGCTTGCATATGAAATTAAAGTATTAAATCTAGGTTACAAATGTGACCTATATATAAAAGAAATGCAAGCACACAAATAGAAATGCAAGCTTATACAATAAAATAATATACAAATAAAGTATTGAATTTAGGTTACTACCAAAAATGCTTATACAATAAATGAAAACATTAAAAACTAAAATAAAGTGTCATAACGGTGAAGGTATGAACAGTTTTTAACAAATTTCATTGGCGTAATTACAACACGAGCTCATAGTGAATTGCTCAATGGTACCTACCTGATCCAACTTTTTAATGAGAACGTCTGATTGCCTAGCAATTCTCCAGTACATCCATGTCTAAGGTCCAGCCATTACCTCCTACTCTGACTAGCATTATAAACGAAGGACTCTTGGTGGACATCAGTCAGATTCACAACATTAGTCTACGAAATATAGAAAGAATTCAATACCTTAAATTCATATCAAACCTTTCTTTCAGTGGACACATTGGCCTAGTAATTATGGTGGCTATGTGCTTCGGATTGTTGTGTACAAAATTCCCCCTAACCAATGACAGTGATCTGCGGGACGCAGATTTTTAAAGAGGGAGGAATTAACAGCAGCAGCGAACCTGCCAATAAACTCGATGTTGCAGTGTAAGCAATTCCCATGTTGTCACACGCGCTTCAGTCGATGACCGATGAAATATGCTTGATCAACATTTCTGGCATGTTGGCTGTATCAGCAACTTTATTGGTAGTGCAACGTGACAGGGGAGTTTTCAAGCTAAGTTAATTGAACTTGGGCAATCAGTCTTGGCTACGTCGGTAAACAAATTAGTTGATTTAATTGAATTACTTGTTCAGTGTAATAGCAATTTCAAATATACAACACTAAAATCATTAATGTTGTGAACTATAATAGGGGCCTTAATGATTACATAATTGATTTTTTGAAAGGTTTGGAAGTTACCTTACTCTGAGACTGCTTTTAAATATGTCTTAGAAACAATAACACCTAATATGAAAAGCGGGATAAGGTCAACAAACATTTCCAAAAGAACGAAGTTGGTAGGGTCATACTAACTAGGTGTTGACAACGATTTCAACTCTAAGACTTTGTCGAAAACACTGAATGGATTAAATTCGAAATGTCCCTAATGGATTAAATTCGAAATGACGAATAGTGAAAAAAAGTGAAACAACTGTTTTTGGCGATTTTCAAAATCCCTGAGGCTGCGTTTTATGGATTCCAGTGAATTGGACATATCCTTTAACAGTTTTGTTTGCTTAATACTATGTTTAATTAGTAGTTCGCCATGGCCAAAGCAATTCTGATTTTTCTTTAATGAGGAATTCCTGTTCTTCCTTTTAGCATTGTTATCTTTCAGTGGAGGCGTTGAAGGTGGAACTGTTAATGGAATTTTGTTGGAACTTAAGTCCACAGTAACTTCCATAGAAGCCACAATAATTGCGGTTGTTGCTACTTCTGCCAGTGATGCACTTTGTTTTGTCTGCTGCACTGCTCCCTCAGGGTTCAGTTACTTTTGAAACTGTATCAGATTTGCCACAGCTTCATCTAGCGGACTAAAAACAAGCTGCCTAAATATCCGTCCACCCGTTGCATTACATTCAGCTTTGTTGGCAACCATTTTTTTTCTTCACTTTAAACTTTAAGTCTCGCCAAACCTAGTAAGGAACTTTATTTTTATATTCCACTATTTACGGTCATTATTTCTTTGCCTTTTGCCACCCATCTCCTAAACGTTTCGGCGGGTCAAGAGAATTTAACACTTTTGCAATTTCTTTCCATTGTTCTTTGAAATTCTGAAACTGGGTTGAAGTTGTTATTTAAAATTTTTCTGTTTTTTCCATTTTAATTTAATTTCAAATAAACTCACGTCGTTATGAAAAATGGCCATGACAAATTCAAAGTCGTTTCAAAACAATATCGTCGTTATATTTTCTTGTATGCAAATTCTATGTTGACAGTCATCGATAATATTCGACAACGACAATTGGAATAACAATTTAAAGTAAACAAGGCATAGCAATAACGTTTTGTTTTCATGTTGACAACTGGAATAACGGTGAATATTGCGAAACAAAAACAAAACGTTATCACAACACATACTAAAGACTGGACATACGCCTGACTTCCAAAAGATAAAGATTTTAGATATATAATATATAACGGAAAAAGTGCACATATAATAGTAAGTTTTTGTATTTACCAAAACCATGAAATTAAAAGAAGACACATACAAGATAGAAATAAACTACAGCGTTACAATAAATTAATTCTAACGGCATTGAAATGTGTTTTTTGATTTCAATCTCCATGTTGTAATTGTTTTATAATTTGTGATAATTTATATCAATAATGTGCTTATTTGTAATCACCCTTATTCTGTTTGGCGACCTCAACATCGTCGTCGATTTGGTATTCCCTAACAGTCTTATGACGACATTGCCAGCTTATCGATCATTTAAAAAAAAAAATACAACACACATATCGAATATTTGAGTCAGCTAATTTATTTGAGTACTTTTTTTGATAAAATTGTTTTAAATTGAACCTAAAATAAATTAAAAATCATCTCTATTTTTTTACTTTAAATTTTAAGTCGTGCCAAATCTGTAAAACGAATTTTGTCAAACATGTATTTGTAAAGAACTACATACTATACCTTTTGCCATCCATTACTCGTTCTATTTGGTGGGCCAAGGGCATTTAAAGCAGTCGCAACACTATCCCATTGTTCCTTAAAATTAGTAGGAACACTCCCTCTTCGAAATCTCCTGGCAAGTGATGGATTTTGTCTCAATTCTTTCACTAATTTTTCAAATTGCTTGGCGTTGGTAACTTTAATTTTTTCCATTTTATTTGTACTTGTTTTTTATTTTATTTTTTTAGTTTTCTTAATCTTAAAGTTCTTTTAATACCAACACGATACCAAAATAACTAACGACAATATCAACAGCAATTTAAGGCAACATCAACGTCAAATTGTCCTACAGAATACGAAACATGTATTGCCAGTCATATTGTCAATGAGAATACGGATTTACAATAAACGATAAAAAAGGACGTCGTCTTGTATTGTCGTCGCCAAATAGAATAGGGTGAAAATGTCAGCACAAATTGAAGAAACGTTGGGTAAATATGTAGTAGAATTTTTTATAGACAAAAACTGTGGTAGGTCTGATCAGCTTAAGATTATAGAATCAACAACATAAATATTATTTTTTTCAACATTTCGCCACACAATTGGGTGGCACCTTTTGGCAAACGGAATTATGAATAATTTCTTATTTGTGTTAAGACCTTGTGCTTAAAAATTATTCATAAAATATTGTTGCAAAGATGCTTTGTTTAAGTTTTAAAAGAAAATAACTATCAGTAAAAAAGTAAACGAAACGATCTGTTGTGTCTTTTTACAAACAACGTAGTTTCTAAGAAATCTTATACACACAAGACAACAAAAAAAAATTTAAAGTAAAAAACAAAATGGAATGCAAAACTACTGGAGGCGGCATATTTAATCAATTCATACTGAGCCCCTTGGAAGAAGCTGTGGCAAATCTGCAGCAATTCCAAAAACAAACAAACCCTGAAGTTATGGTACAGGGAGTCGCAGGTGAATAGGAACTTAAAGAAGTCACAGACAATGCTGATTTGAACGTGTTTAACTCATTTCAAATGGTAAGACATATTGACCCAAGAGCTCCACTTACTTGCATTCACTGATATTTTTCTATTTACAAATTTCTGGTTAAGAGAAAAACTCAAATATGTTTCTGATTAGCGGAAAAACCCATATGTGTTATGGAGAATAGTATTTGGGAAAATAAATTAATAAACAGAAGAGCACAGAGTGTTAAGATAATAAAGGTGTAGAATTTAATATGAGAACCACGAAAATTGCAATTGCCGTCACACGACCACAAAAATAAAAATTGTTTTTTTTTCTTTTCCAATTAAGGAAAAGATTAACTTATATAACTTGTGATTTAAGTGAATCACGTGTGTTTTTTTTAATATATTTAACTTATTTGATAAAACTAAAAAGTTGAATTTATAAAGACCGAAATAAATTTAAAAAAACTTTGTTTTATTTGTTCTCTTAATTCAAATGCCTCAGTGCGTGGTAGAGTTTCAGCGTCATCATGCACTTCAATATCACTGTTCGGGATATTTTCTGCATCCTGATATGCAATATCTGTGCGATAATCAATGCATATATTATGAAGTGCAGCACCAAGCATTAACAATTTTAGTTGCTTTAAGAGGTGTAGTGGCAGTTGACGTGCTCCAAGTAAACAGCGAAATCTGTTTTTCTATATACCTGTGGTTCGCTCGACCACATTTCTCGCCACGGCAAGCCTTGCATTGTGTAAAGGTAGTTGGTTAGGATGATGGCAAGATGGCAGGATCTTATTGTAGTTATTGTCCCTATAGCCCTTTTTATATTTTAATAGCTGTATAGGGTTTCAGCTAGTGGGTTAGGCGTTCAAAGGAACTGCCAGAAGATTGAAACTATAATTGAAACAAGGCATATACTGCCAGCTAAAGTTATCAAGTAACTTATGCAAATCTAACTTATAATCTAGAATTGAGTGATTTCTAATTCCACTCAATTTGTAACATAAACAAATAGTATCAACAACATGCAAGCGGTCAACAACACAACACATGCCAATTACATTGTATCGATGAATTTGATACCCTAAATGTGTCAGCATATTTACAACTGGGTTATTGTAACACTCTACATGAGTTGTGTTGGCTTGCATACACTATACATGCCGTATGACTACTGGATGCACTACAATTGAAAATTGCTTCTGGACTTCCGGCAGCAGACGAACGATAGGGCGTCATCAAATATGGTTCAAGTGGATAGCCTGCATCACCTGAGGAAAAAAGTTAAATTAATAAAAGACATTTAAATAACCATTTAAATATTACCTAACAGCCACGAACTACGATCATCTTCGTTGTAACATCCTTGCAAAATTCGTTTTGCATAACTTACATTACATGTAAGCGAATCATGGCTAGAATCTGGGTATCGAGCATCCAAAAATCTGATACGCATTTTATGACCGCAAATCTATGTAAATATTGTAGTGTACCGCAATATGTGTACTGCACACAACACACTAGCCAACCACTTACCAAAGTACAACATATGTCGACTCAAATGCATTCGATCTATGACACAAATGAGTGACACACTTTTAGGTGTCATATTCATTTGAGTATTTTTATTTATCATGCATTTGATTCGTCACATGAACCAATGAATCAATAATGCATGTTATTGAAGTGAGACAAATATGTATTAGCAATAATTTGTAATAAGTTAGAAGGGTTAAGTACAAAATGTATATTGAATATAAAAAGGGCTGCATGCCACTAATAAAATAAGATTTAAATTAGAAGACTCAAAACGGCAACAACTGCCTTTGTTTATTATGTAATGCTACGGCAGGAATCCCATGTAATGATACGGGACTGTAAAGTGACCTATATATAGCCCATGTATTAATATTTAAGCAACTGTTAGGGGATTCAGCTTGAAAACAGGCGTTTTATGAACAGCCCAATTTGAAGTTTTAAAATATTAAACAAAGGCAGTTGTTGCCGTTTTGAGTCTTCTAATTTAAATCTTATTTTATTAGTGGCATGCAGCCCTTTTTATATCCAATATACATTTTGTACTTAACCCTTCTAACTTATTGCTAATACATATTTCTCTCACTTCAATAACATTCAATATTGATTCATTGATTCATGTGACGAATCAAATGCATGATAAATAAAAATACTCAAATGAATATGACACCTAAAAGTGTGTCACTCATTTGTGTCATAGATCGAATGCATTTGAGTCGACACATGTTGTACGTTTGTTTGGTAAGTAGTTGTCTGGGGCCTGATTCTGAGAGTCGATAGCGAAATAATTGCGTATCGCAATTAATTCCGATAGTTCGCAATTTTCTAATTCTATGAGTCGAAACGTAACGAATCGTTTTGTGTTTCAGTGTTGTAAAATGGAAGCAAGAAAAAATTTACCCACACTGTAAATTAACATAAACAAGAAACATATGTTTCCTGAAAAATAGAAAAAATTATATACAAAATTTTTAAAAACAAATAGCAATTGATTAATGGATCCAAATTTTTGTTTTTCTTCTTCATCCGAAGAAGAGTGTAATTTAACACGCATTGGAAAACAAATCCGCATAAGAAGTGATCCCTTAACATTGGCAGACTCAGAGTATTTCAAATATTATATCTTAATAAAAATTTTAATTCTTTTTTTTACAGATTTGTAAAGCTATTCCGACTAACGAACGAAGCCTTCAATTATGTTCTAAATGAAATACAATTTAATAATAAACAATTTAACTTTTATTGACATGCTAACTCTTGATTTGTTCTTAAAAACAAAAGAGAGAAAAACAAACATACCTTGTTAAAACTGCGTGTTCTTATGCTTTTGTTATTTACATATATATGCGCCATTTATTAAAATATGATGCAAAAAATTTAAATCTTATTATTTGTAAATCTTTTTTATGCGATTTTTGCTGCATTTTAAAACATTATTTAGGTTTTATTATTTCTGTTTGTTTTGTTTTTTTGGCGCTAAACGTTTTGCGATAGCTTATTTGCTATCGAGCAAAATTGCGAAGGCTCACGTTCTATAGCTAGATAGCTATCGACTCATAGAATACGTAATTCCGATATACTTTAAGCGATATCGACTGACAGAATACCAAAAGCACTAAATTTCGATTGTACGACTATAATTCAGAACGCTATCGACTCTTAGAATCAGACTCCTGGTGTGTTTGTGTGTTACAGTGCAGTACACATATTGTGGTACACTACACCCTTACCCTTAAGAGAAAAATTATATGAAAGATAATTTTTCTTCAAAATGCATGTCATTGTTACAATATTCTTAAACATATTTTCTTTAGTAATAATAATATATTAATAATATAATGACCATAATAGTGAATTTTATAATAATAATTATAATATACAATGATAAAAATGAAAAAGTATATCTTACACTAGTTTATATGGTTTTAAATTATTATTATGTATTTTCTTTTTTTTCTATCCCATTATAGTCTATTATTGTATTAACATTATTTCTTCTTACAATTTTATATGGTCCCTTTTATGGGCTTTGATATTTTTTTTTATTTTCTACTTTAATTAAAAATAAATATCCTTTGTTTAAATTCATTTTGTTTGTATATTTAGTATTGTATATTCTTTTAACCTTTGTTTTAATTGTTAGTTCTTTTGCTTTACCTAATGCATACTTTAATTTGACTCGTAATTCTTGTACGTAGTCATCATCATAATTATAAAATGTTCTTTTATCAGACAAAGTGTCAGATGGCAGTGTTGGTAATTTACCATAAACTAATTCAAAAGGCGGTAGCCTGTGTCTATGTGGGGTGCCGTATTATAAGCGAAAGTAAAGTATGGAGTCCATTTGTCCCATTCATAATCCTTTGCGGTTGTTAATAGGAATTCATCAAGTACTCTTTGATTTCTTTCTATTGACCCAAGTGTTTCATGGTGATAAGGTGTTGAAAATATTTGTTTAATCTTAAGTAGTGAACATATACTATTATGTATGACTTCGTTAGCAAATTCTGTTCCTCTGTCAGACTTAAGTACTTTAAATTGATCATATTTTAGGATAAGCTGTTCAACTAGTGTTCTTGCTGTTGTAATTGCATCTTTTGTTGACATTGGATGGGCGATAACAAATTTTGTCAACTCGCATTGCATAGTTAAGATGTATCGGTACTCATTTGATATTCTAAGTGGTTCTACGGTGTCAATTGAAATCACTTCAAAACTAGTATTTGGTGTGTCAGTCAGTGTAAGTGGTTCCTTAATGTGTTTTGTTTGTTTATTTTTGTTACAAGTGTCGCAATATGATATGAACTTTTTTACCATTTTACTCATGTTTTTCCAAATGTATCTTTTCTTTAGTTTGATGATTGTTTTACGTATTCCCAAGTGTCCTGAGTGCGTGGTATTGTGGAATTCGTTAATTAGTTTATATTTCAGGATATCATCTTCAATTTGTTTAGGGGCATTGTATATTAAAATCTTAAGTTGAGGACTTTCATTATTTGTTATTATTATTCTTGCATATGCTTCTTTTAAATTTTCTTTTGTATATACTTTATATATTTTATCATTCGTTGATAGCGCTAAATATTCTATATTCTCTTTTTTCATTTTAGATATCAGTTTCCTCAGAATCGAGTCTAGTTTCGCTGAGCTATCGCTGAATCTTGCGTGCATATTATTATTATTTATATCTTCTGTATGTAACTTCTTCATAATCGAATCTAGTTTCGGAGAATTATCATTACATACTTTATTCCTATTAATCTTATCTCTAGCACATAACTTCTTCATGGTCGAAACAGGTTTCGATGAATTATCATTATGTCCAATGTGCACAATATTATCTTCTATAATTATATCTTCTTCTATATTTTCTATTTTATTAAACTGCAGTTCCTTCATATTCTCTATATCATTAATGCAGGTGCATTCCCATATGTGAAGTTGATCAGACTTCTGAGAATTTCATTTTTCCACGTCGTTCTCTTCTACACGTGTATTGCTATCTTCTTTATTTCTTCTATTAACTTCTCTTTTGTTTTTATATGCCTCATTATTATTATTTTCATTATTCCTATTTTTCATTGCCCTTGTTGTTACTAATTATTTTCTTGTCTTTTCATCAATTTCATTCGGTATTATTTGTTTGAGTATATCTGAACTAATTTCTATCCTAGATAGTGCGTCTGCATTAGTATTCATTTTTCCCTTTTTGTATATTATCGTGAAATCATAGTAACATAAATCTAACCTTACTCTTGTCATTTTGGAAGATGGATTTTTGTGTGAGAACAGCGATATTAGTGGTCTGTGGTCTGTTATACTATGAATTTTCTACCGTATAGCTATGGTCTGAAGTAAATAATACTCCAATGTATTGCTAATAGTTCTTTTTCAATAATTGGTTTATTGATGTCGTGTTTTTGTAATGCTTTACTTGCATAAGAAATTGGTAAGCCTTTGCCTATTTCTCCTTGTGATAAGACTGCTCCTAATGCATGTTAAGCAAAGGCAGTTGTTGCCGTTTTGAGTTTTCTAAATTAATGGCCTGTTTTTGCAATACCAGTGGTAATTAACACAAACGAGCGTTACACAAACGAGTACGTAAGGAAATGAGTATTTATAATACTCTCGTCTAACTTACGTCTTACTGCGTAGTTATTTTTGTATCGTTAAATTACATTGTTACCATAATGTGTATTTAGGTATTTCGTTCAATTATTTCCATAGTAAATCATAATTTTTTTGTTACTAAATGTAAATGGCAACCCTAATTCAAAAGTAAGTAAAAGCTGTTGAGAAACATAAGAATTTAAGTGCAAATAAAAAACAATTTAACTTTTTCTTAAGAAAACAATATTAAAAATAAAAAATGTTTCCATAAGTAGAAATACAGTTAAACCTCTATTAACCGGGCCTCTATTAACCGGCTACATCTATTAACCGGCATGCAGATCTTTTTGTTTTTTACCTCTACTATCCGTGCTTTACCTCTATTATCCGTGCAGCATTCATATGATTTTTTATTACATATATTAATTTGAATCCGGTGATTCCCCTTTTTAATGTGTGGACACAATTGTACTACGTGCTTCTATTTTAATTCATTATGTAAGTGAAATTTGATCTGTTCGCACTTGTTTTGGGACGATGGCTCCTTCAAATAGCAAATTGCCAAAGAGAGCGAGAAAAGTTCTTTCAATTAAAGACAAAATTGCTTTGATTAACGATTACGATAAGAACATACCTGTAAGGTCACTATCTGAACAGTATGGAGATGGTAAGCAAACTGTGCGCGATTTAGTGAAAAAGAAAGAAGAAATTTTGCTTTATGGTTCTAAAAGTGATTCAATAGATGGCTTAAAAAATAGATATACGCTCAAAAATTCTGAAAATCCGGAAGCAGATTTGGCATTAAGTGAATGGTTTCGACAAGAAAGATTTAAGGGAACACCAGTTTCAGGTAAGTTTACTTCAAAGCAGGGCGCACATATACCTTTTTCAATTGTAAATGAGAAATTTTAAGTTTTAATTGAGAAATTTAAAATTGTAAATGGGAAATTTTACATTGAAAAATCCTCATTTTCAATTAAAAATTTCTCATATTCAACTTAAAATTCTCTATTTCAACTTTAAATTTCTCATTTACAATTTAAAATGGTGTAGTATGGAATCAGCAACAACTTTTTTAAACTTTAGGAGAAATGATTATTGAAAAAGCAAAATTTTTCCATGCTGAGTTAAACATTAATTCCGAGTGTCGTTATTCATCTGGATGGCTGGAGAAATTCAAAAAGAGGAACGGAATTCGAAGGCTGAAGTCATCGGGAGAAAAAGAGTGTGCTGACTATGTTTCTGCTACAATGTTCGTGGAGGATTTAAAGGAATATATTCAGAAGGAAAAACTTACATGCGAGCAGATTTACAACGCGGATGAAACCAGCCTATTTTGGAAATGTTTACCTCAATATTCCTTAGCCTGTGGAAGTGAACGTTCCATTGAGGGATACAAAGAGTCTAAGGAAAGAATCACAGCCTTGTTATGTGCCAATGCAGCTGGGACTCATAAGTGTAAATTAATGATTATTGGAAGAAGTGCGAAGCCAAGAGCTTTAAAAAACGTTAAGAGCCTTCCTGTAATTTACAAATCCAATAAAAGAGCTTGGGTAACCCAAGAAATTTTTTTGGAGTGGTTCAATAATAATTTCGTACCAGAAGTTAGAGAACATATGAAACAAAGTGGTTTCGAAAGAAATTGTAAAATTCTTTTACTTCTGCACAACTGCCCAGCTCACCCAGATTTGGACGCAATGATGTCTGAAAACGTTGTAGTAAAATATATTCCTCCCAACTGCACATCTTTGATTCAGCCCATGGACCAAGGAGTGATTCGAAGTTTTAAATGCAATTATCGCAAGTCAATTGTGCAGAAACTCTTATGTGCAAACAGCAGACATGAATTCGTAAAATCATTAAATATAAAAATAGCAATGTGGACAGCAGCTGCTTCTTGGGATGCAGTATCCGCCAAGGTTTTGATCAATGTTTGGTCTAATTTACTAGCTTTTGAAAATGAACTAAGTGACCGTCCTGAAATACAATCAGATATAGAAATACCGGCTGGTTGTTCCAATGACAATTTATCAGAGTGGATGGAGTGCGATACTGATGTTATGCCGTTTGCTATTTTATCAGACAATGAAATCATTGACATGGTCAATCAAGCTCAGGAGAGTGATCATAGCTCAAATTCCGAAGATGAAGAGACTGAAATTGAAACTCCAACTTTATCACAGGCAATAGAGGCCTGTAATGTTTTGTTAAAGTTCGTAGAAAATTCTCCAGCTATATCAGAAACATATAAACTTCAGATGCATCGTATTCAAAACCATTTATTTAAGGAACAATTAAAAACAATGAAACAAACTAATATAAAAGAATATTTTAAATAAACGAATAGTTGTATGTTTTAAATTAAAATATGTGGTATATTTGAATCTAAAAATATATACATAAATTGAATTCTTGAATAAAAACAATTTAAAAAAATGAAACTTTATACGTTTTAATAAAACCTCTATTACCCGTGTATTTCGATTATCCGTGCTAGTCCCGGTCCCGCGCGAGCCGGTTAATCGAGGCTTAACTGTATATTTCAGTAGTGATAATGATAGTGACGATACTCGTTTGTGTCGTAGAAACGTCCGTGATGCTTCAAATGTGTTGGATTTACCAGAGGAGCGGTAAGTAAAAAAGTGATTCGTGCAAGTGCTTTTAATTTTGTGCAATGTCGTTTTTAGGTTTACTGCTACATTTCGAGTGAGTAAAGAGGTGTTTGCTATGTTATTGGAAGAAATAACGCCGAAGTTTAAGGTAGCTTATAGGAACACTCACATTCCAGCACCTACGAAGCTGGCAACATTTTTAGCTTTTCTAACTACAGGTGGCTACCAGGCATCAATAGGAAACGAATGTGTCTCCTCAATGTCCAAGTCTCAAGTGTCAAAAGTAATAAGTGAACTTTTAGTTATCTTTGAAGAACACTTGGGGCAAAAATGGATTAAGTTAGAGAAAAGCTTAGAAGAAGAAAATAAAACCAAGCAAAGCTTCTATGAACTTGCTGGTATACCTGGTGTTGTGGGCTGTGTAGATGAGACACATGTTCGTAATAAAGCTCCTGGGAATGAAATGAACCATTTGTATTACAACCGGAAGGGTTATTATAGCATAAACGTAGTGTTGGTATTATGCGAACAGGATATGTTAATAAAATGGCATTGCTTTTAATAAATGCAAAATTTTATTATTATTAGGTTTGTGATCATAAGATGGTAATTATGTACGTCGATGCAAGACACCCAGGAGCAAACCACGACTCTTTTAGTTGGGACCAAAGTCTTGCAAACCACCATTTGATGACTAATTATTCAAATGGAAAAAGAAACACATGGCTATTGGGTATATTAAAAAAATTTAATATTAAAAAAAAAATTAAAAATTGTTTTAACAGGTGATTCAGGTTATAAGTTGCAGCCGTATTTGATGACTCCATTTCGGAATCCAACGGAAGTTGAAAAGAAAAAATATAACGAGAAGCATTCCAAAATCAGAAATGTTATTGAAAGGTGCAATGGCGTATTGAAAAATCGTTTTCGGTGCATAATCGGTTCGAGAGGTTTACATTACAGTCCGGAGAAAACTACAAAAATTATTAATGCATGTTGCATTTCACACAATATTTGCATATCTTATAAAAATTATTTAGACCTTTTTAATGCTGATTTTTCTGAGTACTTAAATAATGCTGATGATGATATTGAAGAAATTTCCGAAGAATCAGTTGCAGCAAGTATTAGAAATAATATTGTAAGAAATTTGTCGTGAGTAATAAAACAATTATATTGGTTTTAAGTTTATTATAACATAGATTAATTTATTAAATAAAAGTTCATTACATGACAAGAAAATTAAGTTAAATGTTTTGTAGTATTCTTATATTATTATAACATTGATTAATTTATTAAATAAAAGTTCATTACATGAAAAGAAATCAAACAAAAAAAAATTATTTTGTGCTATAATTATTCTTCGTCCTTTGAATGTTTTAGTATATTTAGTAAGGACTCTGCCATAATTTTTGAGGAATCAGCAATTTTTTTTAAAGCAATTGCTTGATCCCTCGCTGCTTCAGCCTGTACTTTTGCAGCTTCTGCTTGTGCTTTCATTATTTGCAGTGTTTTGCTTTGTACGGCCATTTAATTTTCTAGAAGCGTTAATCTAGCACTGTTATCCTCAACTAGTTTTCTTTTCCTGTTTTGGTGAACTATTTTTTTTTTTACTATATGATGGTTGGGATAACTGGTGTCCTGGTGGTGTAATGTTGGGCGTAAGTATGTCTGTTATTGTGGGTGATGTAATGATCGGCGTAAATATATTTGAGTCATGATAAGGTTTATCATTACTACTATTCTGCTTAGAGGTAGTAGGAGTCACAACTGCTATCTTCTGCTGGATTCGGAGTGGTGTTATTGTAATCGGTTTATCAACAGAAGGCAACCCAAAAACTTTACCAGCGGTTGCTGCAGCTGATGTCAGGTGACATATCCTATCTATCTGTTGTTCCATTTCCGTCAAATTTCTCATATTGCACGGCCCACCACCAGTGCCATGAATACTGTTATTATTTTCTGATATTTTTTTCTTTACTCTGCATTTCTGATCGTGCCATACCTATTAAAATATACATATAAACATTATTTATCATTAACAAAATGCAAATAAATTAACAAATACCTTTTTCCATCCGAATCCATTTCTTGTTGGGGGCCCGAACGCGTTGACTTTTTCTGCCACAGTGTCCCATGTGTTTTCCACTGCAGCTCGACTGCTGCCAAAAGTTGGGATGCCTGTTGCAAGGTGCGGAAATTCTTTCATTAAATTCACCAACTTTGGAATTGCACGTATATTGTTTTTTTTATACTATGATTTAATTTTATTATATTAACATTTTTATTATTTCTTTATAAAATGTTAACTTACCGTTTGTTGCTATTTAAATCGAGATTTTTTGCTAAATTTTTTTTTTTTTGCCTTCGCACGAATGATATTTTTCACTTGTCTGTTTTTGACACAAATGACGTTTAAAACTGCTTTACAAAACCTTAAAAAGTGTACATGAATGGCAACACTTACGTTTTCACTCAACAAAACTTGACGAACGAGTTACAGAACCGCAAAACTAAATTTTTTTACTCATTTCAGCAAATCGTGCGAGTCACTTGTAATGTAAAAACAGGCCATAAATCTTATTTTATTAATGGCATGCAGCCCTTTTTATATCTAATTTACATTTTGCACTTAGCCCTTCTAACTTATTGTAATTTATTGCTAATACATATTTGTCTCACTTCAATAACATGCATTATTCATTCATTGGTTCATGTGACGAATCAAATGCATGATAAAATAAAAATACTCAAATGAATATGACACCTAAAAGTGTGTCACTCATTTGTCTCATAGATCGAATGCATTTGAGTCGACACATATTGTACTTTGGTAAGTGGTTGTCTGGTGTGTTTATGTGTTACAGTGCAGTACACATATTGTGGTACACTACAATTATTTTAAAACTTCATATTAGGCTGTTTATCAAAACGCCTGTTTTCGAGCTGAACCCCTAAACAGCTGCTTAAATATAAATATATGGGCTATAGAACACTTTTCTATTCTTCGTTTGATTATCCTACCCCCATACTTGGGAACACTTTACATAGCGATCCTTTACCAATCGCATAACATTACATCGTTTTTGTCATCATTCATCCTACATTCTGCCATAACTTTACATGGCAATCCTGCCATAACATTACATGGCGGTCCTGCATTCCGGACCAAACTGATCCTGCATAAAATCCTGCAAACCGACCCTAATCTTCTGATGAAAAAAAAAGACCGATCAAATAACATAAATAGACAAATTAATTAAGATATGATTATATTTTTTATTTGAAATTTTTTTTTTTGTAAAATCAAATAACACAAAAAAACGGAGAAATTTATTTTAAGAATTTTCATAATTGCAGAGGAAAAAATTTTTTTTTCATCATGGGGAAAAGACCTAAGAATCTTTTAGATCTAGACCAAAAACTTCCCTTGGAAAACTTTGCAGAAGTCAACATGGAACAAGAATTAGGAGTATTAAAATTAATTTGGGAATTTATAGGAATAACAGATACCCCAAAAGCAGAAGACGTAATCACTAAAAGAACTCAAACAAAAGACACAATAATAGCAATTAGGAAAGCAGAGAAATTACAAAATAAGGACTTAACTGAATAGAAATGGGAAAATGCAAAAGGATAAAGCATAGATAACCTCCTTATATAAAAATCATATAAATCAGAAGAAAAATACCTCAGAACGACATAATAGAAGCTGCAATACTCCACTCTTTTAAGTACTAAAAAAAAGAACATGGAGAATAAAAAAAAAACAATATATATATGTATGTATAATATGCCACAAAAATTATGTAGTAACAATATACACATTTTTCACCTCCATATAATATAAATTAGATGCTTTTAATATACACTTAAAAATATATTGATATACACTCTATTATTATCTTAACGAAAAACCATATAAATAATGAATGTATATAATAATCTACATAAAACAAAAGGAAAGATTTCTTAGGAACTAAGTTTATTAATATTATTATATAAAAATGTCCACATTAAATGTTATTTTAACAAATATTTTTTAATTATATTTAGTTTAAGTTTCCTTTAAAACAAAGAATAATAATACAATCATATTTTCAATACAAACAATTCACTAATAGTCATAATCATTCATGCAATAAAACTACAACTTTAAGAAGATTACGTCATATTCAATAATGAATTAGAGCGAAAAAACAAAACTTTGTTTAGTAATTCAATAGCACCAAAACATGGAATAGCACACATTAAAATTTTAAATACAACAACCGACACAGTAGCCTAAAAAGAAGAAAAAATATATTCAATTACAAACTGACCCACTAAATAATTATGAAATATTAAATTAAAATGACGTAAACAACGAAAAACGTTTTCATAAAAATAATCACCGAATTACAAATTGACAATAATGATGACCATGCAAAAACAGAACTAATAACATTTTAGAAAATACCAAAACATATTTCACATAGAAAACGAAAAATTGATAGTAAACAACTTTTGCAAACATATACAAAAAAGGAAAAATAAACACTAATGCAGACGCACTATCTAGGATAGAAATTAACTCAGATATACTCAAACAAATAATACCAAATGAAATTGATAAAAAAACAGGAAAAATATTGGTAACAACAAGGGCAATGAAAAATAAGAATAATGAAAATAAAGATAACGAGGCATATAAAATAAAGATAATGAGAATAAAAATGTATATGCCTTAAACAAAAAAGAAGTTAATGAAGTAAAAAGAAATAAAGAAGATAATAATACACGTGTAAAAGAAAACCATGTGGAAAAACGCAATTCTCAGAAGTCTGATCAACTTCACATATGGGAATGCACCTCCATTAATGATATAAAGAAAATGAAGAAAATGCAATTTAATAAAATAGAAAATATAGAAGAAGATATAATTATTAAAGATAATATTGTGCACATTGGACATAATGATAATTCGTCGAAATCAGTTTCGACCATGAGGAAGTTATGTGCCAGAGATAAGATTAATAGGAATAAAGTATGTAATGATAATTCTCCGAAACCAGATTCGATTATGAAGAAGTTACATACAGAAGATATAAATAATAATAATATGCATGCAAGATTCAGCGATAACTCAGTGAAACTAGATTCGATTCTGAGGAAACTGATATCTAAAATGAAAGAAGAAAATATTAAAGAATTAGCGCTATCAACAAAAGATGAAATATTTAAAGTGTACACAAAGAAAGATTTAAAAGAAGCATATGCAAGAACAATAATAAATAATAAAAGTCCTCAACTTAAGACTTTAATATATAATGCCCCTAAATAAATTGAAGATGATATCCTGAAATATAAACTAATTAACGAATTCCACAATACCACGCACTCAGGACACTTGGGAATACGTAAAACAATCATCAAACTAAAGCAAAGATACTTTTGGAAGAACATATTGCGACACTTGTAACAAAAATAAACAAACAAAACACATTAAGGAACCACTTACATTGACAGACACACCAAATACTAGTTTTGAAGTGATTTCATTTGACACCGTAGGACCACTTAGAATATCAAGTGAGTACCGATACATCTTAACTATGCAATGCGATTTGACAAAACTTGTTATCGCCCATCCAATGTCAAAAAAAGATGCAATTACAACAGCAAGGACACTAGTTGAACAGCTTATCCTAAAATATGGTCAATTTAAAGTACTTAAGTCTGACAGAGGAACAGAATTTGCTAACGAAGTCATACATAATAGTATATGTTCACTACTTAAG
The DNA here is from genome assembly GCA_030448955.1 of Trichopoda pennipes. Classification (NCBI taxonomy): domain Eukaryota; kingdom Metazoa; phylum Arthropoda; class Insecta; order Diptera; family Tachinidae; genus Trichopoda; species Trichopoda pennipes. Next base: position 836,766 of record JASKUP010000147.1, on the reverse strand, counting down.
ATTAAACAAATATTTTCAACACCTTATCACCATGAAACACTTGGGTCAATAGAAAGAAATTATAGAGTACTTAATGAATTCCTGTTAACAACCGCAAATGATTACGAATGGGACAAATGGATTCCATATTTTATTTTCGCCTATAATACGGCACCCCATATAGACACAGGCTACTCGCCTTTTGAATTAGTTTATGGTAAATTACCAACACTGCTATCTGACACTTTGTCTGAAAAACAAACATTTTATAATTATGATGATGACTACGTACAAGAATTACGAGTCAAATTAAAGTATGCATTAGATAAAGCAAAAGAACTAACAATTAAAACAAAGGTTAAAAGAATAAATAATACTAAATATACAATTAAGTAAATTTACACATAGGAGATTTAGTTTTAATTAAAGTAGAAAATAGAAAAAAATATCAAAGTCCATACAAGTTACCATATAGAATTATAAAAAGAAATAATGTTAATTCAATAATAGACTATAATGGAATAGAAAAGTACATAATAATAATTTAAAACCATATAACTAGTGCAAGATATATTTTTATTATTATCATTGTATTATTATTTTAAAGTTTACTATCATTGTCATTATATAATTATTATTAATATATTATTATTACTAAAGAAAATATGTATAAGTAAGAATATTGTAACAATGACATGCATTTTGAAGAAAAATTATCTTTCATATAATTTTTCTCTTAAGGGTAAGGGTGTAGTGTACCACAATATGTGTACTGCCCTGTAACACACCAGACAACTACTCACCAAAGTACAACATGTGTCGACTCAAATGCATTCGATCTATGACACAAATGAGTGACACACTTTTAGGTGTCATATTCATTTGAGTATTTTTATTTATCATGCATTTTTTTCGTCACATGAATCAATGAATCAATATTGCATGTTATTGAAGTGAGAGAAATATGTATTAGCAATAAGTTAGAAGGGTTAAGTACAAAATGTATATTGGGTAAAAAAAGGGCTGCATGCCACTAATAAAATAAGATTTAAATTAGAAGACTCAAAACGGCAACAACTGCCTTTGTTTATTATTTTAAAACTTCATATTAGACTGTTTATTAAAACGCCTGTTTCCAAGCTGAACCCCCAAACAGCTGCTTAAATATAAATATATGGGCTACAGGACGCTTTTCTATTCTTCGTTTTATTATCCTACCCCCATACTTGGGAACACTTTACATAGCGATGTAACATTGCATCGTTTTTGCCATCAATCATACTAACCTGAACATTACATGGCAATCCTGCCATAACATTACGTGGCAATCCTTTCGATTCATAATGTTTTGCGATTCATAATTTACGGTTTTATAGATTTATAGTTTTGTAATAGACTTAGGTGCCCCTGTAGGCTAGGAGGTAGTGTACTAGCTTGTAAATATGGGGGTTGTGGGTTCGATTCCCAACGAAGACCTTGCTTTTTTTCACTACAAAATATAAAAATTGACTGTGGGTGGAGCTGCTCAGCGATGAAGGCATAGTCACTGGTCGCTGTTGCTGTCTTTATACGGCAGTTAATTTCCGACTATCCTGCTTTCACCACCTGTTTCATCTCTTCTCTATCCCTTTCCTAAAGAAGGTAGCACGGCACTTGACTAAATAGGCATTGTTGCCTGAAGTGCTACTTCTCTTTTTGTTAAAAAAAAAAATCCTCCCATAACATTACATGGCAATCCTGCCATAACTTTACATGGCAATCCTGCCATAACATTACAATATTTTTAAATATAAAAACCAATAAAAAACGCATTAGACACTTACAATCATTGCATTTAAGCTAAAATATCTTTAACGGTTTTGATCTTCTTTTTTCGGCACTAAAATCGTTATGTGAGACCCACCACACAACCAATAACACCCGGGTTCATAAGTTTTTTCAAAAAAGTGTAATTTTGCCTCATTTCTTCGGCTTGTGTCATGTAAAACTTTATCCATAATGGACGAACTTACTTTCCATGACATAAAATCGTTCCCGACACTGAGCTGGTACGATCCCTGAGCTAAAAATCGTAATGTCGCTGCCAATTTTATGATCGTTGGAAGTCGCAGGAATATTTTTTTAAGCCTAACTCTATTATTTCCAATACATACCGAAAAGCTGCTTTATTAAGACGAAAATAATTTTCGAACCCTAAATGAAGTAATAAAGGATTATTTTGAAATGAATAACTTTGAATTTATCACATACTTTTCATCTGGTAATTGAAAAATTCTTGACTGTCTGAGAATTCTTCTTTCCATCATTAATTTTTCTTACTTTCTGCATCACTGGAGTCAGAGTCGAAAGCAAATTTTAATTGAAATATTGTAATTTATTTTAGGTTCAAAAAGGCGATAAAAAACAATGTGGTGAACATTTTGAATTTAAATTTTGTTTGATTTTCAATTTATTTTAAGTTCAATTTAATACAGATTTTATTTTTTTTTCACGCAGTTTATATTTTTTTCACAACAATTTTATCAAAAATAGTACACAAATGAATTAACTGACTCAAATATAATATTTGTTATATTTTATTAAAATGATCGATAAACTGGCAACGTCGTCATAAGATTGTTAGGGAAGACCAAATTAGTATTGATATTGTGTTAAAGTGATGTTGCCTCAAAATCGACGATGACGTTGCCGTCGCCAAACAGAATAATGGTGAATATATTTTTTGTGCTAAAAGGTAGTTATCTTGGCTTATAACTCTATTAAACATAATGTCCTTAATTCAGCAAAAAGGCAAAAGGTTGTATTTTGTTGAAAGGCATCTTAAAGACGATGGTTATAAAGTAAAATAACCTTAATTTTTCCAACCCCTTAGCAATCCTTAAAAAAATAATTTCCAGCCATTTTATGATTGCTTTGATTGATCAGAAAAGCAAAGCAAAGCTAGCAATCTCCGTAGTCTAAAAAATAGTTGAATGGTTATCAAATATGTGTATGGGGTCACTTAACGGCCGATTTAATTTAATACAAAAACAATAATAGTGGTGTGGTATTTTAGTAGAAAAAAAGTTCATAGTAGTTCGTAATTTTTGTTGAAAATTTTATTCATAATACAGTTAAATCTTTATTTTATTATAATCTTTGTTATATTTGTATTTTTAAATAATAGATGAAAAGCTCGGAATTTTAAATTATATTTATTTTATATACTTATTTCCTGTTAAATTTATTTTATTCTCACAATAAATTATATATCATCCAAAACCCGAACATAGAAGTACAGTTTTTTTTGTTTATTCATTTTCTTATTAAATATAGATTTTATATAATTACATACATTTGTTCCGTTTTCAAATTATTATTATTATTTTGTTTTTTTATCTGCTACATTTCCAACTATGAAATCGTGAAAGTTTGGGTAACATTTTTTTGTTTTCGTTTTTATTAAATATGGAATGGTAAGAACACCCACCAATCCAACACAGACTTGTATGTATGAGATGACAAATAGAACTGTTCTGTTTGTCATTGCTTATAAACGGATGGTTCAACTACGTACATAATTTCTTTGAAACAAATACTGTTTCCGTAGTCAACTATATTGAGTAACTAACAATAAGAGAGATAGAGAGAGAGGATCTGTTATAAGAACTTAATCATTTTAAGATGCTTAAATATAAATTAATAATCCACCTTTTTTGTTTTTGTAACACAATTAACATTACATTATGAGATAATACTACTAAGAATTGCATTTGGTTTATTTGATCTAAATGAGCAACTACCTTCCCTAAGCTTACATAACTTTAAAAAAATTAAATTTATTTCATTAGGACACTTTTAGCGTAGGTGGTGAATTGTGTGTTTTTTTATACCCTTAAAGCGCCATTTTTTAAGTATTTAGCAACAACATAAAGAATAACTACGTATGGAATTAAAAAAAAAAACTAAATAAAAATAAGTTTTATCAACACACATACGAACGAATATGTTCAACGACTTAAAAAAAAGAACCCAAAAAATATATCTAATCATTTTAAATATCCCGTTTGCGGTTTTATGTCGGATTTATGTTAGTACGGTACGTATAATATATATGTATATATGTATACATTTGTATGTGTACGTAGTTACTTAAAGCGCAGGACATGTTGTTGACTTCCTACGTAATCTGAATGAATAATAAATTTTAAAATGTTGTAAAAATGTCATAAATAACAGTCTTCGTTTTTATGTCGCTGGTTTTTTTTTGTTGTTTGTTGTTCGTTTTATATTATATACAATTTTTTTTGTTTAAATTGTTAATACAATCTCATTGTTTATTGTTTGTTTTATAATATATGTTTTTTTTGTTTATAGTTAAAACTACTTAAGAAATCTTCTATATGGTTGTTGTAAGCTAGGAAGTAGTAGTGGTATTTGAGGAAGTGTGGTGATAGTAGGTAGAGGATTTGAGGGAATTGGTTTTAAACTAGTAAGCCTTATCTAGTCATCTACAATCGAACACACATATTTGGAAATGAATTCGAAGTCATCACGTCCCCCAGAGGGTCGTGGTTGAGAATTTTGTGTCTGTTGGGGCTGTTGGGCAGTTGAACGCCACCCTGTGTTAGTATTTGCATTTGAAGGGTTGTTTGTTGCAACATTGTTACTGTTTGCAGCAACATTTGACGTATTTTGCGTACTTGCATTTGAATGAGAATTATGATTGGATGGCTGATTTCCATTTTGGGCTGAATTCGGATTGTTGCTGCCATTATTAGCTGAATTAATATTTGAGGCATTGTTTGCGGGATTGTTCGACTGTTGATTCATTCCATTAAGGTTGCACGGTACAGAAGGATTTTGTGAACCTGAGGCATTATTAACATTATTGACACTGTTGGCATTTGTATTTGAGCTGCCTCCGCCTATTCCTCCTGTATTGTTAACTGCGGCTGGGTTATTATGGCTTGAGGATTGACTCTGTTGTGCTTGTTGCTGTGTGGCAGTATTACTGGTGTTCTGTTGAGGCAAATGATGCAATATTGAGTGAACTTCGTTCTCGCTCGGAGACTCAGCAATAATCGTCGTGTTGCCCAAAAAGCAATTGTTCAAAGTCATTTGTGCTTTACTCGCTTCCTCACGCGTGGCGTATTTGCACAGTGCTATGCCCTGATTTAAATACAAATGAAAATTCAGCAAAGGTCCGTGCTGCATGCATAAGGTACGTAATGTTGAGCTATCAATCTACACCGAAGAAATAAGAATGAGAAAAACAAAATTTATAAAACTGCAATATTTTTAGAAAATGTTGATAGAAATAATATAAAGGGTGGGCAAATCTGAGATTAGCAAGTAAATTGCCTTAAAACGTACTTATTGTGACAATTTCAGTTTTACTAACACGCATTGAAAGCAGAAATATTGCACTAGACTATAGACTAGACTACACTATGGACTAGACTAGCCTATAGACTAGACTATAGACTAGACTACACTATGGACTAGACTAGCCTATAGACTAGACTAGACTATAGACTAGACTACACTATGGACTAGACTATAGACTAGACTATAGACTAGACTAGACTATAGACTAGACTATAGACTGGACTAGACTACTCTATAGACTAGACTAGACTATAGACTACTCTATAGACTAGATTATAGACTAGACTAGACTATAGACTAGACTAGATTATAGACTAGACTGCACTATGGACTAAACTAGACTAGATTATAGACTAGACTATAGACTAGACTTCACTATTGACTAGACTATAGACTAGACTAGATTATAGACTAGACTATGGACTAGACTAGACTATAGACAAGATTACACTATGGACTAGACTATAGACTAGACTAGATTATAGACTAGACTATAGACTAGACTATAGACTAGACTATAGACTAGATTACACTATGGACTAGACTAGACTATAGACTAGACTACAGACTAGACTATAGACTAGACTATAGACTAGACTATAGACTAGACTATAGACTAGACTATAGACTAGATTAGACTATAGACTAGACTATAGACTAGATTAGACTATAGACTAGACTATAGACCAGACTATAGACTAGACTATAGACTAGACTATAGACTATACTATAGACTAGACTAAAGACTAGAATATAGACTAGACTATAGACTAGACTATAGACTAGATTACACTATGGACTAGACTAGACTATAGACTAGACTACAGACTAGACTATAGACTAGACTATAGACTAGACTATAGACTAGACTATAGACTAGATTAGACTATAGACTAGACTATAGACTAGATTAGACTATAGACTAGACTATAGACTAGATTAGACTATAGACTAGATTAGACTATAGACTAGACTATAGACCAGACTATAGACTAGACTATAGACTAGACTATAGACTAGACTATAGACTAGAATATAGACTAGACTATAGACTAGAATATAGACTAGACTATAAACTAGACTAGACTATAGACTAGACTAGACTATAGGCTAGACTAGACTATAAACTAGACTAAACTATAGACTAGACTATAGACTAAACTATAGACTAGACTATAGACTAGACAAGACTATAGACTAGACTAGACTATAAACTAGACTATAGACTAGACTAGACTATAGACTAGACTAGACTATAGACTAGACTAGACTATTGACTAGACTATAGACTAGACTATAGACTAGACTATAAACTAGACTAGACTATAGACTAGACTAGATTATAGACTAGACTAGACTATAGACTAGACTATAGATTAGACCAGACTATAGACTAGACTATAGACTAGACTAGACTATAGACTAGACTATAGACTAGACTATAGACTAGACTATAGATTAGACTAGACTATAGACTAGACTATAGACTAGAATGGACTAGACTATGGACTAGACTAGACTATAGACTAGACTACATACTAGACTATAGACTAGACTAGACTATAAACTAGACTAGACTATAGACTAGACTATAGATTAGACCAGACTATAGACTAGACTATAGACTAGACTAGACTATAGACTAGACTATAGACTAGACTATAGACTAGACTATAGACTAGACTATAGACTAGACTATAGACTGTAGACTAGACTATAGACTAGACTAGACTAAAGACTAGACTATAGACTAGACTAAAGACTAGACTAGACTATAGACTAGACTATAGACTACATTAGACTATAGACTAGACTAGACTATAGACTAGACTACATACTAGACTATAGACTAGACTATAAACTAGACTAGACTATAGACTAGACTAGACTATAGACTAGACTAGACTATAGACTAGACTATAGACTAGACTATAGACTAGACTATAGACTGTAGACTAGACTATAGACTAGACTAAAGACTAGACTATAGACTAGACTAAAGACTAGACTAGACTATAGACTAGACTATAGACTACATTAGACTATAGACTAGACTACACTATAGACTAGACTATAGACTAGACTATAGACTAGACTATAGGCTAGACTACACTATAGACTAGACTAGACTATAGACTAGACTATAGACTAGACTATAGAGTAGACTATAGACTAGACTTGACTATAGACTAGACTAGACTAAAGACTAGACTAGACTATAGACTAAACTATAGACCACATTAGACTATAGACTAGACTAGACTATAGACTAGACTACACTATAGACTAGACTATAGACTAGACTATAGACTAGACTAGACTATAGACTAGACTAGACTATAGACTAGACTGTAGACTACAGACTAGACTATAAACTAGACTATAGACTAGACTACACTATAGACTAGACTATAGAGTAGACAAGACTATAGACTAGACTATAGACTAGACTAGACTATAGACTAGACTGTAGACTACAGACTAGACTATAAACTAGACTATAGACTAGACTACACTATAGACTAGACTATAGAGTAGACAAGACTATAGACTAGACTAGACTAGACTATAGACTAGATTATAGACTAGACTATAGACTAAACTATAGACTAGATTATAGGATAGACTAGACTAGATTATAGGCTAGACTAGACTATAGACTAGACTATAGGCTAGACTAGACTATAGACTAGAGTATAGGCTAGACTAGACTATAGACTAGACTATAGACTAAACTATAGACTAGATTATAGGATAGACTATACTAGATTATAGGCTAGACTAGACTATAGACTAGACTATGGACTAGACTATAGACTAGACTATAGACTAGACTATAGGCTAGACTATAGACTAGACTATGGACTAGACTATAGACTAGACTATAGACTAGACTACACTATAGACTAGACTATAGACTAGACTATAGACTAGACTACACTATAGACTAGACTAGACTATAGACTAGACAAGACTATAGACTAGACTATAGACTAGATTATAGACTAGACTATAGACTAGACTATAGACTAAACTATAGACTAGACTATAGATTAGACTATAGACTAGACTGTAGACTAGACTATAGACTAGACTATAGACGGTACTATAGACTAGACTGTAGACTAGACTATAGAGTAGACTATAGACTAGACTATAAACTAGACTAGACTATAGACTAGACTATAGACTAGACTAAAGACTAGACTAGACTATAGACTAAACTATAGACTACATTAGACTATAGACTAGACTACACTATAGACTAGACTATAGACTAGACTATAGACTAGACTAGACTATAGACTAGACTAGACTATAGACTACAGACTAGACTATAAACTAGACTAGACTATAGACTAGACTAGACTACACTATAGACTAGACTATAGACTAGACAAGACTATAGACTAGACTAGACTATAGACTAGACTATAGGCTATACTAGACTATAGACTAGATTATAGACTAGACTATAGACTAAACTATAGACTAGATTAGAGGATAGACTAGACTAGATTATAGGCTAGACTAGACTATAGACTAGACTATAGGCTAGACTAGACTATAGACTAGAGTATAGGCTAGACTAGACTATAGACTAAACTATAGACTAGATTATAGGATAGACTAGACTAGATTATAGGCTAGACTAGACTATAGACTAGACTATAGGCTAGACTAGACTATAGACTAGACTATAGACTAGCCTATAGACTAGACTATAGACTAGACTATAGACTAGACTATGGACTAGACTATAGACTAGACTAGACTATAGACTAGACTATAGGCTAGACTATAGACTAGACTATGGACTAGACTATAGACTAGACTATAGACTAGACTACACTATAGACTAGACTATAGACTAGACTATAGACTAGACTATAGACTAGACTACACTATAGACTAGACTAGACTATAGACTAGACAAGACTATAGACTAGACTAGACTATAGACTAGACTATAGACTAGATTATAGACTAGACTATAGACTAGACTATAGACTAAACTATAGACTAGACTATAGACTAGACTGTAGACTATAGACTAGACTATAGACGGTACTATAGACTAGACAATAGACTAGACTGTAGACTAGACTATAGAGTAGACTATAGACTAGACTATAGACTAGACTATAGACTAGACTATAGATAGACTATAGACTAGACTAGACTATAGATAGACTAAACTATAGACTAGACTATAGACTAGACTATAGACTAGGCTATAGAGTAGACTATAGACTAGACTATAGGCTAGACTATAGACTAGACTATAGACTAGACTAGACTAAAGACTAGACTATAGACTAAACTATAGACTACATTAGACTATAGACTAGACTAGACTATAGACTAGACTACACTATAGACTAGACTATAGACTAGACTACACTATAGACTAGACTAGACTATAGACTAGACTAGACTATAGACTAGACTATAGACTAGACTATAGACTAGACTATAGACTAGACTATAGACTAGACTATAGACTAGACTAGACTATAGACTAGACTAAAGACTAGACTAGACTATAGACTAGACTATAGACTACATTAGACTATAGACTAGACTAGACTATAGACTAGACTACACTATAGACTAGACTATAGACTAGACTAAAGACTAGACTATAGGCTAGACTAGACTATAGACTAGACTATACTATAGACTAGACTACACTATAGACTAGACTACACTATAGACTAGACTACACTATAGACTAGACAAGACTATAGACTAGACTAGACTATAGACTAGACTATAGGCTATACTATAGACTAGACTATAGACTAGACTATAGACTAGACAATAGACTAGACTATAGACTAGACTATAGGCTAGACTATAGACTAGACTATAGACTAGACTATAGACTAGACTATAGACTCGACTATAGACTAGACTATAGACTAGACTATAGACTAGACTATAGACTAGACTAGATTATAGGATAGACTAGACTATAGACGAGACTATAGACTAGACTATAGACGAGACTTTAGACTAGACAATAGACTAGACTATAGACTAGACTATAGGCTAGACTATAGACTAGACTATAGGATAGACTAGACTAGATTATAGGATAGACTAGACTAGATTATAGGCTAGACGATAGACGAGACTATAGACTAGACTATAGAATAGACTATAGACTTGACTATAGACTAGACTACACTATAGACTAGACTAGACTATAGACTACACTAGACTACACTATAGACTAGACTACACTATAGACTAGACTAGACTATAGACTAGACAAGACTAGACTATAGACTAGACAAGACTATAGACTAGACAAGACTAGACTAGACTATAGACTAGACTATAGACTAGACTATAGACTAGACTATAGGCTAGACTATAGACTAGACTATAGGATAGACTAGACTAGATTATAGGATAGACTAGACTAGATTATAGGCTAGACTAGACTATAGACTAGACTAGACTATAGACGAGACTATAGACTAGACTATAGACTAGACTAGACTATAGCCGAGACTATAGACTAGACAATAGACTAGACTATAGACTAGACTATAGACTAGACTATAGACTAGACTATAGACTAGACTATAGAGTAGACTATAGACTAGACTATAGGCTAGACTATAGACTAGACTATAGACTAGACTAGATTATAGGATAGACTAGACTATAGACGAGACTATAGACTAGACTATAGACTAGACTATAGAGTAGACTATAGACTAGACTTGACTATAGACTAGACTAGACTAAAGACTAGACTAGACTATAGACTAAACTATAGACTACATTAGACTATAGACTAGACTAGACTATAGACTAGACTACACTATAGACTAGACTATAGACTAGACTATAGACTAGATTATAGACTAGACTATAGACTAGACTATAGACTAAACTATAGACTAGACTAGACTATAGACTAGACTGTAGACTAGACTATAGACTAGACTGTAGACGGTACTATAGACTAGACTGTAGACTAGACTATAGAGTAGACTATAGACTAGACTATAGACTAGACTATAAACTAGACTAGACTATAGACTAGACTATAGACTAAAGACTAGACTAGACTATAGACTAAACTATAGACTACATTAGACTATAGACTAGACTATAGACTAGACTACACTATAGACTAGACTATAGACTAGACTAGACTATAGACTAGACTAGACTATAGACTACAGACTAGACTATAAACTAGACTAGACTATAGACTAGACTACACTATAGACTAGACTATAGACTAGACAAGACTATAGACTAGACTAGACTATAGGCTATACTAGACTATAGACTAGATTATAGACTAGACTATAGACTAAACTATAGACTAGATTATAGGATAGACTAGACTAGATTATAGGCTAGACTAGACTATAGACTAGACTATAGGCTAGACTAGACTATAGACTAGAGTATAGGCTAGACTAGACTATAGACTAAACTATAGACTAGATTATAGGATAGACTAGACTAGATTATAGGCTAGACTAGACCATAGACTAGACTATAGGCTAGACTAGACTATAGACTAGACTATAGACTAGACTATGGACTAGACTATAGACTAGACTAGACTATAGACTAGACTATAGGCTAGACTATAGACTAGACTATGGACTAGACTATAGACTAGACTATAGACTAGACTACACTATAGACTAGACTATAGACTAGACTACACTATAGACTAGACTAGACTAGACTATAGACTAGACAAGACTATAGACTAGACTAGACTATAGACTAGATTATAGACTAGACTATAGACTAGATTATAGACTAGACTATAGACTAGACTATAGACTAAACTATAGACTAGACTATAGACTAGACTATAGACTAGACTGTAGACTAGACTATAGACTAGACTATAGACGGTACTATAGACTAGACAATAGACTAGACTGTAGACTAGACTATAGAGTAGACTATAGACTAGACTATAGATAGACTATAGACTAGACTATAGACTAGGCTATAGAGTAGACTATAGACTAGACTATAGGCTAGACTATAGACTAGACTATAGACTAGACTAGACTAAAGACTAGACTATAGACTAAACTATAGACTACATTAGACTATAGACTAGACTGTAGACTAGACTATAGACTAGACTATAGACGGTACTATAGACTAGACTGTAGACTAGACTATAGACGAGACTATAGACTAGACAATAGACTAGACTATAGACTAGACTATAGAGTAGACTATAGACTAGACTATAGACTAGACTATAGACTAGACTATAGACTAGACTATAGACTAGGCTATAGAGTAGACTATAGACTAGACTATACTATAGACTAGACTAGACTACACTATAGACTAGACTACACTATAGACTAGACAAGACTATAGACTAGACTAGACTATAGACTAGACTATAGGCTATACTATAGACTAGACTATAGATAGACTAAACTATAGACTAGACTATAGACTAGACTATAGACTAGGCTATAGAGTAGACTATAGACTAGACTATAGGCTAGACTATAGACTAGACTATAGACTAGACTATAGACTAGACTATAGACTAGACTATAGACTAGACTAAAGACTAGACTATAGACTAAATTATAGACTACATTAGACTATAGACTAGACTAGACTATAGACTAGACTACACTATAGACTAGACTATAGACTAGACTATAGACTAGACTACACTATAGACTAGACTATAGACTAGACAAGACTATAGACTAGACTAGACTAGACTATAGACTAGATTATAGACTAGACTATAGACTAGACTATAGACTAAAGTATAGACTAGACTATAGCCTAGACTATAGACTAGACTGTAGACTAGACTATAGACTAGACTATAGACTAGACTATAAACTAGACTAGACTAGACTATAGACTAGACTATAGACTAGACTATAGATAGACTAAACTATAGACTAGACTATAGACTAGACTATAGACTAGGCTATAGAGTAGACTATAGACTAGACTATAGGCTAGACTATAGACTAGACTATAGACTAGACTATAGACTAGACTATAGACTAGACTATAGACTAGACTAAAGACTAGACTATAGACTAAATTATAGACTACATTAGACTATAGACTAGACTAGACTATAGACTAGACTACACTATAGACTAGACTATAGACTAGACTATAGACTAGACTACACTATAGACTAGACTATAGACTAGATTATAGACTAGACTATAGACTAGACTATAGACTAAAGTATAGACTAGACTATAGCCTAGACTATAGACTAGACTGTAGACTAGACTATAGACTAGACTATAGACGGTACTATAGACTACACTATAGACTAGACTATAGACTAGACTACACTATAGACTAGACTATAGACTAGACTACACTATAGACTAGACTATAGACTAGACTAGACTAGACTATAGACTAGACTATAGACTAGACTAGACTATAGACTAGACTATAGACTAGACTATAGACTAGACTATAGACGAGACTATAGACTAGACAATAGACTAGACTAGACTATAGACTAGACTATAGACTAGACTATAGACTAGACTATAAACTAGACTAGACTATAGACTAGACTATAGATAGACTATAGACTAAACTATAGACTAGACTATAGACTAGACTATAGACTAGACTATAGACGAGACTATAGACTAGACAATAGACTAGACTATAGACTAGACTATAGACTAGACTATAGACTAGACTATAGGCTAGACTATAGACTAGACTATAGACTAGACTAGACTATAGAGTAGACTATAGACTAGACTATAGACGAGACTATAGACTAGACAATAGACTAGACTATAGACTAGACAATAGACTAGACTATAGACTAGACTATAGACTAGACTATAGACTAGACTATAGGCTAGACTATAGACTAGACTATAGACTAGACTATAGACTAAAGTATAGACTAGACTATAGCCTAGACTATAGACTAGACTGTAGACTAGACTATAGACTAGACTATAGACTAGACTATAGACTAGACTATAGACGAGACTATAGACTAGACAATAGACTAGACTAGACTATAGACTAGACTATAGACTAGACTATAGACTAGACTATAGACTAGACTATAAACTAGACTAGACTATAGACTAGACTATAGACTAGACTATAGATAGACTATAGACTAAACTATAGACTAGACTATAGACTAGACTATAGACTAGACTATAGACTAGACAATAGACTAGACTATAGACTAGACTATAGACTAGACTATAGACTAGACTATAGACTAGACTATAGACTAGACTATAGAGTAGACTATAGACTAGACTATAGGCTAGACTATAGACTAGACTATAGACTAGACTAGACTATAGAGTAGACTATAGACTAGACTATAGACTAGACTAGACTATAGAGTAGACTATAGACTAGACTATAGGCTAGACTATAGACTAGACTATAGACTAGACTAGATTATAGGATAGACTAGACTATAGACGAGACTATAGACTAGACTATAGACGAGACTTTAGACTAGACAATAGACTAGACTATAGACTAGACTATAGGCTAGACTATAGACTAGACTATAGGATAGACTAGACTAGATTATAGGATAGACTAGATTATAGGCTAGACGATAGACGAGACTATAGACTAGACTATAGAATAGACTATAGACTTGACTATAGACTAGACTACACTATAGACTAGACTAGACTATAGACTACACTAGACTACACTATAGACTAGACTACACTATAGACTAGACTAGACTATAGACTAGACAAGACTAGACTATAGACTAGACAAGACTATAGACTAGACTAGACGATAGACTAGACTATAGACTAGACTATAGACTAGACTATAGACTAGACTATAGGCTAGACTATAGACTAGACTATAGGATAGACTAGACTAGATTATAGGATAGACTAGACTAG
Organism: Trichopoda pennipes; assembly: GCA_030448955.1. Classification (NCBI taxonomy): domain Eukaryota; kingdom Metazoa; phylum Arthropoda; class Insecta; order Diptera; family Tachinidae; genus Trichopoda; species Trichopoda pennipes. The sequence continues at coordinate 821,488 of JASKUP010000147.1, read as the reverse complement.
ATTATAGGCTAGACTAGACTATAGACTAGACTAGACTATAGACGAGACTATAGACAGACTATAGACTAAACTATAGACTAGACTATAGACTAGACTATAGACTAGACTATAGACGAGACTATAGACTAGACTATAGACTAGACTATAGACTAGACTATAGACTAGACTATAGACTAGACTATAGACTAGACTATAGACTAGACTATAGACTAGACTATAGACTAGACTATAGACTAGACTATAGGCTAGACTAGACTAGATTATAGGATAGACTAGACTAGATTATAGGATAGACTAGACTAGATTATAGGCTAGACTAGACTATAGGCTAGACCAGACTATAGGCTAGACTAGACTATAGGCTAGACTATAGACTAGACTATAGACTAGACTAAAGACTAGACTATAGACTAGACTATAGACTAGACTAAAGACTAGACTATAGACTAGACTATAGACAAAACTATAGACTAGACAATAGACTAGACTGTAGACTAGACTATAGACGAAACTATAGACTCGACTACACTATGGACTAGACTAGACTATAGACTAGACTACAGACTAGACTATAGACTAGACTACAGACTAGACTATAGACTAGACTACACTATGGACTAGACTAGACTACAGACTAGACTATAGACTAGACTACAGACTAGACTATAGACTAGAATATAGACTAGAATATAGACTAGACTATAGAATAGACTAGACTATAGACTAGACTATAGACTAGACTACATTATGGACTAGACTAGACTATAGACTAGACTACAGACTAGACTATAGACTAGACTATAGACTAGAATATAGACTAGACTATAGAATAGACTAGACTTTAGACTAGACTATAGACTAGACTATAGACTAGACTATAGACTAGACTAGACTATAGACTAGACTATAGACTAGACTATAGACTAGACTATAGACTAGACTATAGACTAGAATATAGACTAGACTATAGAATAGACTAGACTATAGACTAGACTATAGACTAGACTACACTATAGACTAGACTATAGACTAGACAAGACTATAGACTAGACTATAGAGTAGACTATAGACTAGACCATAGACTAGACTATAGGCTAGACTAGACTTGATTATAGGATAGACTAGACTAGACTATACTATAGGCTAGACTAGACTATAGACTAGACTATAGGCTAGACTAGACTATAGACTAGACTATAGACTAGACTATAGACTAGACTATAGGCTAGACTATAGACTAGACTATAGGCTAGACTAGACTATAAACTAGACTATAGACTAGACTATAGACTAGACTATAGACTAGACTATAGACTAGACTATAGGCTAGACTATAGACTAGACTATAGACTAGACTATAGACTAGACTACAGACTAGACTATAGACTAGACTAGACTATAGACTAGACTATAGACTAGACTACACTATAGACTAGACTATAGGCTAGACTATAGAATAGACTAGACTATAGACTAGACTATAGAATAGACTAGACTATAGACTAGACTATAGAATAGACTAGACTATAGACTAGACTATAGACTAGACTATAGACTAGACATGACTATAGACTAGACTATAGACTAGATTATAGACTAGACTATAGACTAGACTAGACGATAGACCAAACTATAGACTAGACTATAGACTAGACAACACTATGGACTAGACTAGACTATAGACTAGACTATAAACTAGACTATAGACTAGAAAACACTATGGACTAGACTAGACTAAGACTAGACTATTGACTAGGCTAGACTATAGACTAGACTATAGACTTGAGTATAGACTAGACTATTCTATAGACTCGACTAGACTATAGACTAGACAACACTATGGACTAGACTAGACTATAGACTAGATTAGACTATAGACTATAGACTAGACTAGACTATAGACTAGACTATAGATTAGACTAGACTATAGACTAGACTATAAACTGGATTATAGACTAGACTATAGACTAGACAACACTATGGACTAGACTATAGACTAGACAACACTATGGACTAGACTAGACTATAGACTAGACTATAAACTAGACTATAGACTAGAAAACACTATGGACTAGACTAGACTAAGACTAGACTATTGACTAGGCTAGACTATAGACTAGACTATAGACTAGACTAAACTATAGACTAGACTACACTATAGACTAGACTATAGACTAGACATGACTATAGACTAGACTATAGACTAGACTATAGACTAGACTACACTATAGACTAGACTACACTATAGACTAGACTAGACTATAGACTAGACATGACTATAGACTAGATTATAGACTAGACTATAGACTAGACTAGACGATATACTAAACTATAGACTAGACTATAGACTAGACAATAGACTAGACTGTAGACTAGACTATAGACTTGAGTATAGACTAGACTACACTATGGACTAGACTAGACTAGACTATAGACTAGATTGGACTACACTACACTATAGACTAGACTATAGACTAGACTATAGAGTAGACTATAGACTAGACTATAGGCTAGACTAGACTAGATTATAGGATAGACTAGACTGGATTATAGGCTAGACTAGACTATACTATAGGCTAGACTAGACTATAGACTAGACTATAGACTAGACTATAGGCTAGACTATAGACTAGACTATAGGCTAGACTATAGACTAGACTATAGGCTAGACTAGACTATAAACTATAAACTAGACTATAGACTAGACTATAACCTACACTATAGAGTAGACTATAGACTAGACTATAGAGTAGACTATAGACTAGACTATAGAGTAGACTATAGACTAGACTAGATTATAGGCTAGACTAGACTATACTGTAGGCTAGACTAGACTAGACTATATGCTAGACTAGACTATAGGCTAGACTAGACTATAGGCTAGACTAGACTATAGGCTAGACTAGACTATAGACTAGACTACACTATGGACTAGACTAGACTATAGACTAGACTAGACTATAGACTAGGCTAGACTATAGACTAGGCTAGACTATAGACTAGGCTACACTATAGACTAGACTATAGACTAGACTAGACTATAGACTAGACTAGACTATAGACTAGACTACACTATAGACTAGACTATAGGCTAGACTATAGAGTAGATTATAGACTAGACTATAGGCTAGACTAGACTAGATTATAGGATAGACTAGATTAGATTATAGGCTAGACTAGACTATACTATAGGCTAGACTAGACTATAGGCTAGACTAGACTATAGGCTAGACTAGACTATAGACTAGACTATAGACTAGACTATAGACTAGACTATAGACTAGACTATAGAGAAGACTATAGACTAGACTATAGAGAAGACTATAGACTAGACTATAGAGTAGACTATAGACTAAACTATAGAGTAGACTATAGACTAGACTAGATTATAGGCTAGACAGGACTATACTGTAGGCTAGACTACACTATAGGCTAGACTAGACTATAGACTAGACTACACTATGGACTAGACTATAGACTAGACTACAGACTAGACTATAGACTAGACTATAGACTAGAATTTAGACTAGACTATAGAATAGACTAGACTATAGACTAGACTAGACTATAGACTAGACTAGACTATAGACTAAACTAGACTATAGACTAGACAAGACTATAGGCTAGACTATAGACTAGACAAGACTATAGACTAGACTAGAATATAGGATAGACTAGACTAGATTATAGGATAGACTAGACTAGATTATAGGATAGACTAGACTATAGGCTTGACTAGACTAGACTATAGGCTAGACTAGACTAGACTATAGGCTAGACTAGACTAGACTATAGGCTAGACTAGACTATAGACTAGACTAGACTAGACTATAGACTAGACTAGACTATAGAATAGACAAGACTATAGACTAGACTATAGAATAGACTAGACTAGACTATAGACTAGGCTAGACTATAGACTAGACTACACTATAGACTAGACTATAGACTAGACTACACTATAGACTAGACTATAGACTAGACTACACTATAGACTAGACTATAGACTAGACTATAGAGTAGACTATAGACTAGACTATAGGCTAGACTAGACTAGATTATAGGATAGACTAGACTAGATTATAGGCTAGCCTAGACTATACTATAGGCTAGATTAGACTAGACTAGATTATAGGCTAGACTAGACTATAGGCTAGACTAGACTATAAACTAGACTATAGACTAGACTATAGACTAGACTATAGACTAGACTATAGACTAGACTATAGAGTAGACTATAGACTAGACTAGAATATAGACTAGACTATTGAGTAGACTATAGACTAGACTAGAATATAGACTAGACTATAGAGTAGACTATAGACTAGACTATGGGCTAGACTAGACTAGATTATAGGCTAGACTAGACTAGATTATAGGCTAGACTAGACTATACTGTAGGCTAGAGTAGACTAGACTATAGGCTAGACTAGACTATAGGCTAGACTAGACTATAGAGTAGACTATAGACTAGACTAGGCTATAGGCTAGACTAGACTAGATTATAGGATAGACTAGACTAGATTATAGGCTAGACTAGACTATACTATAGGCTAGACTAGACTATATGCTACACTAGACTTGACTATAGGCTAGACTAGACTAGACTATAGGCTAGACTAGACTATAGACTAGACTATAGACTAGACTATAGAATAGACTATAGACTAGACTATAGACTAGACTATAGACTAAAATATAGACTAGACTATAGACTAGACTATAGACTAGACTATAGACTAGACTATAGACTAGACTATAGACTAGACTATAGAATAGACTATAGACAAGACTATAGGCTAGACTAGACTAGACTATAGACTAGACTATAGACTAGACTATAGGCTAGACTAGACTAGACTATAGACTAGACTAGACTAGATTATAGGATAGACTAGATTAGATTATAGGCTAGACTAGACTATACTATAGGCTAGACTAGACTATAGGCTAGACTAGACTATAGACTAGACTATAGACTAGACTATAGACTAGACTATAGACTAGACTATAGACTAGACTATAGACTAGACTATAGACTAGACTATAGACTAGACTATAGAGAAGACTATAGACTAGACTATAGAGTAGACTATAGACTAGACTAGATTATAGGCTAGACTAGACTATAGACTAGACTAGACTATAGGATAGACTATAGAATAGACTAGACTATAGACTAGACTAGACTATAGACTAGGCTAGACTATAGACTAGGCTAGACTATAGACTAGGCTACACTATAGACTAGACTATAGACTAGACTAGACTATAGACTAGACTACACTATAGACTAGACTATAGACTAGACTATAGAGTAGATTATAGACTAGACTATAGGCTAGACTAGACTAGATTATAGGATAGACTAGATTAGATTATAGGCTAGACTAGACTATACTATAGGCTAGACTAGACTATAGGCTAGACTAGACTATAGGCTAGACTAGACTATAGGCTAGACTAGACTATAGACTAGACTATAGACTAGACTATAGAGAAGACTATAGACTAGACTATAGAGTAGACTATAGAGAAGACTATAGACTAGACTATAGAGTAGACTATAGACTAAACTATAGAGTAGACTATAGACTAGACTAGATTATAGGCTAGACAGGACTATACTGTAGGCTAGACTACACTATAGGCTAGACTAGACTATAGACTAGACTATAGACTAGACTACACTATGGACTAGACTAGACTATAGACTAGACTACAGACTAGACTATAGACTAGACTATAGACTAGAATTTAGACTAGACTATAGAATAGACTAGACTATAGACTAGACTAGAATATAGGATAGACTAGACTAGATTATAGGATAGACTAGACTAGATTATAGGATAGACTAGACTATAGGCTTGACTAGACTAGACTATAGGCTAGACTAGACTAGACTATAGGCTAGACTAGACTAGACTATAGGCTAGACTAGACTATAGACTAGACTAGACTATAGACTAGACTAGACTATAGACTAGACTATAGAATAGACAAGACTATAGACTAGACTATAGAATAGACTAGACTATAGACTAGACTAGACTAGACTATAGACTAGGCTAGACTATAGACTAGACTACACTATAGACTAGACTACACTATAGACTAGACTACACTATAGACTAGACTACACTATAGACTAGACTATAGAGTAGACTATAGACTAGACTATAGACTAGACTATAGGCTAGACTAGACTATACTATAGGCTAGATTAGACTAGACTAGATTATAGGCTAGACTAGACTATACTATAGGCTAGATTAGACTAGACTAGATTATAGGCTAGACTAGACTATAGGCTAGACTAGACTATAAACTAGACTATAGACTAGACTATAGACTAGACTATAGACTAGACTATAGACTAGACTATAGACTAGACTATAGACTAGACTATAGACTAGACTACACTATAGACTAGACTACACTATAGACTAGACTATAGACTAAACTATAGACTAGACTATAGAGTAGACTATAGACTAGACTATAGGCTAGACTAGACTAGATTATAGGATAGACTAGACTAGATTATAGGATAGACTAGACTATACTATAGGCTAGATTAGACTAGACTAGATTATAGGCTAGACTAGACTAGACTATAGGCTAGACTAGACTATAAACTAGACTATAGACTAGACTATAGACTAGACTATAGAGTAGACTATAGACTAGACTATAGAGTAGACTATAGACTAGACTATAGAGTAGACTATAGACTAGACTAGAATATAGACTAGACTATAGAGTAGACTATAGACTAGACTATGGGCTAGACTAGATTATAGGCTAGACTAGACTAGATTATAGGCTAGACTAGACTATACTGTAGGCTAGACTAGACTAGACTATAGACTAGACTAGACTATAGACTAGACTATAGACTCGACTAGACTATAGACTCGACTAGACTATAGACTAGACAACACTATGGACTAGACTAGACTATAGACTAGACTATAGACTAGACTATAAACTAGACTATAGACTCGACTAGACTATAGACTAGACTATAGACTAGACAACACTATAGACTAGACTAGACTATAAACTAGACTATAGACTAGACTAGACTATAGACTAGACAAGACTATAGACTAGACTAGACTATAGACTAGACTATAGAGTAGACTATAGACTAGACTAGACTATAGAGTAGACTATAGACTAGACTAGACTATAGGCTAGACTAGACTAGACTATAGGCTAGACTAGACTAGACTATAGGCTAGACTAGACTATAGACTAGACTAGACTAGACTATAGACTAGACTAGACTATAGAATAGACAAGACTATAGACTAGACTATAGAATAGACTAGACTAGACTATAGACTAGGCTAGACTATAGACTAGACTACACTATAGACTAGACTATAGACTAGACTACACTATAGACTAGACTATAGACTAGACTACACTATAGACTAGACTATAGACTAGACTATAGAGTAGACTATAGACTAGACTATAGGCTAGACTAGACTAGATTATAGGATAGACTAGACTAGATTATAGGCTAGCCTAGACTATACTATAGGCTAGATTAGACTAGACTAGATTATAGGCTAGACTAGACTATAGGCTAGACTAGACTATAAACTAGACTATAGACTAGACTATAGACTAGACTATAGACTAGACTATAGACTAGACTATAGAGTAGACTATAGACTAGACTAGAATATAGACTAGACTATTGAGTAGACTATAGACTAGACTAGAATATAGACTAGACTATAGAGTAGACTATAGACTAGACTATGGGCTAGACTAGACTAGATTATAGGCTAGACTAGACTAGATTATAGGCTAGACTAGACTATACTGTAGGCTAGAGTAGACTAGACTATAGGCTAGACTAGACTATAGGCTAGACTAGACTATAGAGTAGACTATAGACTAGACTAGGCTATAGGCTAGACTAGACTAGATTATAGGATAGACTAGACTAGATTATAGGCTAGACTAGACTATACTATAGGCTAGACTATATGCTACACTAGACTTGACTATAGGCTAGACTAGACTAGACTATAGGCTAGACTAGACTATAGACTAGACTATAGACTAGACTATAGAATAGACTATAGACTAGACTATAGACTAGACTATAGACTAAAATATAGACTAGACTATAGACTAGACTATAGACTAGACTATAGACTAGACTATAGACTAGACTATAGACTAGACTATAGAATAGACTATAGACAAGACTATAGGCTAGACTAGACTAGACTATAGACTAGACTATAGACTAGACTATAGGCTAGACTAGACTAGACTATAGACTAGACTAGACTAGATTATAGGATAGACTAGATTAGATTATAGGCTAGACTAGACTATACTATAGGCTAGACTAGACTATAGGCTAGACTAGACTAGACTATAGACTAGACTATAGACTAGACTATAGACTAGACTATAGAGAAGACTATAGACTAGACTATAGAGTAGACTATAGACTAGACTAGATTATAGGCTAGACTAGACTATAGACTAGACTAGACTATAGGATAGACTATAGAATAGACTAGACTATAGACTAGACTAGACTATAGACTAGGCTAGACTATAGACTAGGCTAGACTATAGACTAGGCTACACTATAGACTAGACTATAGACTAGACTAGACTATAGACTAGACTACACTATAGACTAGACTATAGACTAGACTATAGAGTAGATTATAGACTAGACTATAGGCTAGACTAGACTAGATTATAGGATAGACTAGATTAGATTATAGGCTAGACTAGACTATACTATAGGCTAGACTAGACTATAGGCTAGACTAGACTATAGGCTAGACTAGACTATAGGCTAGACTAGACTATAGACTAGACTATAGACTAGACTATAGAGAAGACTATAGACTAGACTATAGAGTAGACTATAGAGAAGACTATAGACTAGACTATAGAGTAGACTATAGACTAAACTATAGAGTAGACTATAGACTAGACTAGATTATAGGCTAGACAGGACTATACTGTAGGCTAGACTACACTATAGGCTAGACTAGACTATAGACTAGACTATAGACTAGACTACACTATGGACTAGACTAGACTATAGACTAGACTACAGACTAGACTATAGACTAGACTATAGACTAGAATTTAGACTAGACTATAGAATAGACTAGACTATAGACTAGACTAGACTATAGACTAAACTAGACTATAGACTAGACAAGACTATAGACTAGACTATAGACTAGACTAGAATATAGGATAGACTAGACTAGATTATAGGATAGACTAGACTAGATTATAGGATAGACTAGACTATAGGCTTGACTAGACTAGACTATAGGCTAGACTAGACTAGACTATAGGCTAGACTAGACTAGACTATAGGCTAGACTAGACTATAGACTAGACTAGACTATAGACTAGACTAGACTATAGACTAGACTATAGAATAGACAAGACTATAGACTAGACTATAGAATAGACTAGACTATAGACTAGACTAGACTAGACTAGACTATAGACTAGGCTAGACTATAGACTAGACTACACTATAGACTAGACTACACTATAGACTAGACTACACTATAGACTAGACTACACTATAGACTAGACTATAGAGTAGACTATAGACTAGACTATAGACTAGACTATAGGCTAGACTAGACTATACTATAGGCTAGATTAGACTAGACTAGATTATAGGCTAGACTAGACTATACTATAGGCTAGATTAGACTAGACTAGATTATAGGCTAGACTAGACTATAGGCTAGACTAGACTATAAACTAGACTATAGACTAGACTATAGACTAGACTATAGACTAGACTATAGACTAGACTATAGACTAGACTATAGACTAGACTATAGACTAGACTATAGACTAGACTACACTATAGACTAGACTATAGACTAAACTATAGACTAGACTATAGAGTAGACTATAGACTAGACTATAGGCTAGACTAGACTAGATTATAGGATAGACTAGACTAGATTATAGGATAGACTAGACTATACTATAGGCTAGATTAGACTAGACTAGATTATAGGCTAGACTAGACTAGACTATAGGCTAGACTAGACTATAAACTAGACTATAGACTAGACTATAGACTAGACTATAGACTAGACTATAGAGTAGACTATAGACTAGACTATAGAGTAGACTATAGACTAGACTATAGAGTAGACTATAGACTAGACTAGAATATAGACTAGACTATAGAGTAGACTATAGACTAGACTATGGGCTAGACTAGATTATAGGCTAGACTAGACTAGATTATAGGCTAGACTAGACTATACTGTAGGCTAGACTAGACTAGACTATAGACTAGACTAGACTATAGACTAGACTATAGACTCGACTAGACTATAGACTCGACTAGACTATAGACTAGACAACACTATGGACTAGACTAGACTATAGACTAGACTATAGACTAGACTATAAACTAGACTATAGACTCGACTAGACTATAGACTAGACTATAGACTAGACAACACTATAGACTAGACTAGACTATAAACTAGACTATAGACTAGACTAGACTATAGACTAGACAAGACTATAGACTAGACTAGACTATAGACTAGACTATAGAGTAGACTATAGACTAGACTAGACTATAGAGTAGACTATAGACTAGACTAGGCTATAGGCTAGACTAGATTATAGGATAGACTAGACTACACTATAAACTAGACTATAGACTAGACTGGACTATAGACTAGACTACACTATAGACTAGACTATAGACTAGACTATAGAGTAGACTATAGACTAGACTATAGGCTAGACTAGACTAGACTATAGGCTAGACTAGACTAGACTATAAACTAGACTATAGACTAGACTATAGACTAGACTATAGGCTAGACTATAGACTAGACTATAGGCTAGACTAGACTATAAACTAGACTATAAACTAGACTATAGACTAGACTATAGAGTAGACTATAGACTAGACTATAGAGTAGACTATAGACTAGACTAGATTATAGGCTAGACTAGACTATACTGTAGGCTACACTAGACTAGACTATATGCTAGACTAGACTATAGGCTAGACTAGACTATAGACTAGACTATAGACTAGACTACACTATGGACTAGACTAGACTATAGACTAGACTACAGATTAGACTATAGACTAGACTATAGACTAGAATATAGACTAGACTATAGAATAGACTAGACTTTAGACTAGACTATAGACTAGACTAGACTATAGACTAGACTACACTATAGACTAGACTATAGACTAGACTATAGACTAGACTATAAAGTAGACTATAGACTAGACTATAGACTAGACTATAGACTAGAGTATAGGCTAGACTAGACTTGATTATAGGATAGACTAGACTAGATTATAGGCTAGACTAGACTATAGACTAGACTATAGGCTAGACTAGACTATAGACTAGACTATAGGATAGACTAGACTATAGACTAGACCATAGACTAGACTATAGACTAGACTATAGACTAGACTATAGACTAGACTATAGAGTAGACCATAGACTAGACTATAGACTAGACTATAGAGTAGACCATAGACTAGACTATAGACTAGACTAGATTATGGGATAGACTATAGACTAGACTATAGACTAGCCTACAGACTAGACTATAGACTAGACTATAGACTAGACTACAGACTAGACTATAGACTAGACTATAGACTAGACTATAGACTAGACTAGACTATAGACTCGACTAGACTATAGACTCGACTAGACTATAGACTAGACAACACTATGGACTAGACTAGACTATAGACTAGACTATAGACTAGACTAGACTATAAACTAGACTATAGACTCGACTAGACTATAGACTAGACAACACTATAGACTAGACTAGACTATAAACTAGACTATAGACTAGACTAGACTATAGACTAGACAAGACTATAGACTAGACTATAGACTAGACTATAGAGTAGACTATAGACTAGACTAGGCTATAGGCTAGACTAGACTAGATTATAGGATAGACTAGACTAGATTATAGGCTAGACTAGACTATACTATAGGCTAGACTAGACTATATGCTACACTAGACTTGACTATAGGCTAGACTAGACTAGACTATAGGCTAGACTAGACTATAGTCTAGACTATAGACTAGACTATAGAATAGACTATAGAATAGACTATAGACTAGACTATAGACTAGACTATAGACTAGACTATAGACTAGACTATAGACTAGACTATAGACTAGACTATAGACTAGACTATAGACTAGACTATAGACTAGACTATAGAATAGACTATAGACTAGACTATAGGCTAGACTAGACTAGACTATAGACTAAACTATAGACTAGACTATAGGCTAGACTAGACTAGACTATAGACTAGACTAGATTATAGGATAGACTAGATTAGATTATAGGCTAGACTAGACTATACTATAGGCTAGACTAGACTATAGGCTAGACTAGACTAGACTATAGACTAGACTATAGACTAGACTATAGAGAAGACTATAGACTAGACTATAGAGTAGACTATAGACTAGACTAGATTATAGGCTAGACTAGACTATACTGTAGGCTAGACTAGACTAGACTATAGGCTAGACTAGACTATAGACTAGACTATAGGATAGACTATAGAATAGACTAGACTATAGACTAGACTAGACTATAGACTAGGCTAGACTATAGACTAGGCTAGACTATAGACTAGGCTACACTATAGACTAGACTATAGACTAGACTATAGACTAGACTACACTATAGACTAGACTATAGACTAGACTATAGAGTAGATTATAGACTAGACTATAGGCTAGACTAGACTAGATTATAGGATAGACTAGATTAGATTATAGGCTAGACTAGACTATACTATAGGCTAGACTAGACTATAGGCTAGACTAGACTATAGACTAGACTATAGACTAGACTATAGAGAAGACTATAGACTAGACTATAGAGTAGACTATAGAGAAGACTATAGACTAGACTATAGAGTAGACTATAGACTAAACTATAGAGTAGACTATAGACTAGACTAGATTATAGGCTAGACAGGACTATACTGTAGGCTAGACTACACTATAGGCTAGACTAGACTATAGACTAGACTATAGACTAGACTACACTATGGACTAGACTAGACTATAGACTAGACTACAGACTAGACTATAGACTAGACTATAGACTAGAATTTAGACTAGACTATAGAATAGACTAGACTATAGACTAGACTAGACTATAGACTAGACTATAGACTAAACTAGACTATAGACTAGACAAGACTATAGACTAGACTATAGACTAGACAAGACTATAGACTAGACTATAGACTAGACTAGAATATAGGATAGACTAGACTAGATTATAGGATAGACTAGACTAGATTATAGGATAGACTAGACTATAGGCTTGACTAGACTAGACTATAGGCTAGACTAGACTAGACTATAGGCTAGACTAGACTAGACTATAGGCTAGACTAGACTATAGACTAGACTAGACTATAGACTAGACTAGACTATAGACTAGACTAGACTATAGAATAGACAAGACTATAGACTAGACTATAGAATAGACTAGACTATAGACTAGACTAGACTAGACTATAGACTAGGCTAGACTATAGACTAGACTACACTATAGACTAGACTATAGACTAGACTACACTATAGACTAGACTATAGACTAGACTACACTATAGACTAGACTATAGACTAGACTATAGAGTAGACTATAGACTAGACTATAGGCTAGACTAGACTAGATTATAGGATAGACTAGACTAGATTATAGGCTAGACTAGACTATACTATAGGCTAGATTAGACTAGACTAGATTATAGGCTAGACTAGACTATAGGCTAGACTAGACTATAAACTGGACTATAGACTAGACTATAGACTAGACTATAGACTAGACTATAGAGTAGACTATAGACTAGACTATAGAGTAGACTATAGACTAGACTAGAATATAGACTAGACTATTGAGTAGACTATAGACTAGACTAGAATATAGACTAGACTATAGACTAGACTATGGGCTAGACTAGACTAGATTATAGGCTAGACTAGACTAGATTATAGGCTAGACTAGACTATACTGTAGGCTAGAGTAGACTAGACTATAGGCTAGACTAGACTATAGGCTAGACTAGACTATAGGCTAGACTAGACTATAGACTAGACTAGACTATAGACTAGACTACACTATGGACTAGACTATAGACTAGACTATAGACTAGACTATAGACTAGACTATAGACTAGACTAGACTATAGAATAGACTAGACTATAGAATAGACTAGACTATAGACTAGGCTAGACTATAGACTAGACTAGACTATAGACTAGACTACACTATAGACTAGACTATAGACTAGACTACACTATAGACTAGACTATAGACTAGACTACACTATAGACTAGACTATAGACTAGACTACACTATAGACTAGACTATAGACTAAACTATAAACTAGACTATAGAGTAGACTATAGACTAGACTATAGGCTAGACTAGACTAGATTATAGGATAGACTAGACTAGATTATAGGATAGACTAGACTATACTATAGGCTAGATTAGACTAGACTAGATTATAGGCTAGACTAGACTAGACTAGACTATAGGCTAGACTAGACTATAAACTAGACTATAGACTAGACTATAGACTAGACTATAGACTAGACTATAGAGTAGACTATAGACTAGACTATAGAGTAGACTATAGACTAGACTATAGAGTAGACTATAGACTAGACTATAGAGTAGACTATAGACTAGACTATGGGCTAGACTAGACTAGATTATAGGCTAGACTAGACTAGATTATAGGCTAGACTAGACTATACTGTAGGCTAGACTAGACTAGACTATAGGCTAGACTAGACTATAGACTAGACTAGACTATAGACTAGGCTATAGACTAGACTACACTATGGACTAGACTATAGACTAGACTACAGACTAGACTATAGACTAGACTATAGACTAGAACATAGACTAGACTATAGAATAGACTAGACTATAGAATAGACTAGACTATAGAATAGACTAGACTATGGACTAGACTATAGACTAGACTATAGACTAGACTATAGACTAGACTACACTATAGACTAGACTACACTATAGACTAGACTAGACTATAGACTAGACCAGACTATAGACTAGACTAGACTACAGACTAGACTATAGACTAGACTAGACTATAGACTAGACTACACTATAGACTAGACTATAGAGTATACTATAGACTAGACTATAGAGTAGACTATAGACTAGACTATAGACTAGACTATAGACTAGACTATACTGTAGGCTAGACTAGACTAGACTATAGGCTAGACTAGACTTGATTATAGGATAGACTAGACTAGATTATAGGCTAGACTAGACTAGATTATAGGCTAGACTAGACTATACTATAGGCTAGACTAGACTATAGGCTAGACTAGACTATAGGCTAGACTAGACTAGACTATAGACTAGACTTTAGACTAGACTATAGAGTAGACTATAGACTAGACTATAGACTAGACTATAGAGTAGACTATAGACTAGACTATAGACTAGACTAGATTATAGGCTAGACTAGACTATAGACTAGACTAGACTATAGGCTAGACTAGACTATAGGCTAGACTAGACTATAGACTAGACTAGACTATAGACTAGACTATAGACTATAGACTAGACTATAGACTAGACTATAGACTAGACTATAGACTAGACTCTAGACTAGACTATAGACTAGACTATAGACTAGACTCTAGACTAGACTATAGACTAGACTATAGACTAGACTATAGACTAGACTATAGACTAGACTATAGAGTCGACTAGACTATAGACTAGACAACACTATGGACTAGACTATAGACTAGACAACACTATGGACTAGACTAGACTATAGACTAGACTATAAACTAGACTATAGACTAGACTATAGACTAGACTATAGACTAGACTATAGACTAGACTATAGACTAGACTATAGACTAGACTATAGACTAGACTATAGACTAGACTATAGACTACACAACACTATGGACTAGACTAGACTATAGACTAGACTATAAACTAGACTATAGACTAGACTATAGACTAGACTATAGACTAGACTATAAACTAGACTATAGACTAGACTATAGACTAGACTATAGACTAGACTATAGAGTAGACTATAGACTAGACTAGACTATAGACTAGGCTATAGGCTAGACTAGACTAGATTATAGGATAGACTAGACTAGATTATAGGCTAGACTAGACTATACTATAGGCTAGACTGGACTATATGCTAGACTAGACTAGACTATAGGCTAGGCTAGACTAGACTATAGGCTAGACTAAACTAGACTAGACTATAGACTAGACTAGACTATAGACTAGACTATAGGCTAGACTAGACTATAGACTAGACTAGACTATAGACTAGACTAGACTATAGACTAGACTAGACTATAGACTAGACTATAGACTAGACTAGACTATAGACTAGACTATAGACTAGACAAGACTATAGACTAGACAAGACTATAGACTAGACTATAGACTAGACTATAGAATAGACTAGACTAGACTATAGGCTAGACTAGACTAGACTATAGGCTAGACTAGACTATAGACTAGACTAGACTATAGACTAGACTAGACTATAGACTAGACTATAGACTAGACTAGACTATAGACTAGACTATAGACTAGACAAGACTATAGACTAGACAAGACTATAGACTAGACTATAGACTAGACTATAGAATAGACTAGACTAGATTATAGGCTAGACTAGACTATACTATAGGCTAGACTGGACTATATGCTAGACTAGACTAGACTATAGGCTAGGCTAGACTAGACTATAGGCTAGACTAAACTAGACTAGACTATAGACTAGACTATAGACTAGACTAGACTATAGACTAGACTATAGGCTAGACTAGACTATAGACTAGACTAGACTATAGACTAGACTATAGACTAGACTATAGACTAGAATACACTATAGACTAGACTATAGACTAGACAAGACTATAGACTAGACTATAGACTAGACTATAGACTAGACTATAGAATAGACTATAGACTAGACTATAGGCTAGACTAGACTAGACTATAGGCTAGACTAGACTAGACTATAGGCTAGACTAGACTAGACTATAGGCTAGACTAGACTAGACTATAGGCTAGACTAGACTAGACTATAGGCTAGACTAGACTATAGGCTAGACTAGACTATAGACTAGACTAGACTATAGACTAGACTAGACTATAGACTAGACTATAGACTAGACTAGACTATAGACTAGACTATAGACTATAAACTAGACTAGACTATAGACTAGACTATAGAATAGACTATAGACTAGACTATAGGCTAGACTAGACTAGACTATAGGCTAGACTAGACTATAGACTAGACAAGACTATAGACTAGACTAGACTATAGACTAGACTATAGACTAGACTATAGAATAGACTATAGACTAGACTATAGACTAGACAAGACTATAGACTAGACTAGACTCTAGACTAGACTATAGACGAGACTATAGACTAGACAATAGACTAGACTGTAGACTAGACTATAGACTTGACTATCGACTAGACTACACTATGGACTAGACTATAGACTAGACTATAGACTAGACTATAGACTAGACTAGACTATAGACTAGACTAGACTATAGACTCGACTAGACTATAGACTAGACTATAAACTAGACTATAGACTAGACTATAGACTAGATTAGACTATAGACTAGACTAGACTATAGACTAGACCATACGACTAGACTATAGACTAGACTAGACTATAGACTAGACTATAGACTAGACTATAGACTAGACTATAGACTAGACTATAGACTAGACTAGAGTATAGACTAGACTACATACTAGACTATAGACTAGACTATAGACTAGACTATAGACTAGACTATGGACTAGACTATAGACTAGACTATAGACTATACTATAGACTAGACTATAGACTAGACTATAGACTAGACTAGACTATAGACGAGACTATAGACTAGACTATAGACGAGACTATAGACTAGACAATAGACTAGACTGTAGACTAGACTATAGACGAGACTATAGACTGGACTACACTATAGAATAGACTAGACTATAGACTAGACTATAGACTCGACTAGACTATAGACTAGACAACACTATGGACTAGACTAGACTATAGACTAGACTATAGACTAGACTAGACTATAGACTAGACTAGACTATAGACTAGACTAGACTATAGACTAGACAACACTATGGACTAGACTAGACTATAGACTAGACTATAAACTAGACTATAGACTAGACTATAAACTAGACTATAGACTAGACTATAAACTAGACTATAGACTAGACTATAAACTAGACTATAGGCTAGACTATAGACTAGACTATAGACTAGACTATAGACTAGACTATAGACTAGACTATAGACTAGACTATAGACTAGACTATAGACTAGACTATAGACTAGACAACACTATGGACTAGACTAGACTATAGACTAGACTATAAACTAGACTATAGACTAGACAACACTATGGACTTGACTAGACTATAGACTAGACTATAAACTAGACTATAGACTAGACTATAGACTAGACTATAACTAGACTATAGACTAGACTATAAACTAGACTATAGACTAGACTATAGACTAGACTATAGACTAGACTAGACTATAGACTAGACTATAGACTAGACTATAGACTAGACTAGACTATAGACTAGACTATAGACTAGACTAGACTATAGACTAGACTATAGACTATACTATAGACTAGACTATCGACTAGACTATGGACTAGACTATAGACTAGACTATAAACTAGACAACACTATGGACTAGACTAGACTATAGACTAGACTATAAACTAGACTATAGACTAGACTATAAACTAGACTATAGACTAGACTATAAACTAGACTATAGACTAGACTATAAACTAGACTATAGGCTAGACTATAGACTAGACTATAGACTAGACTATAGACTAGACTATAGACTAGACTATAGACTAGACTATAGACTATAGACTAGACTATAGACTAGACTATAGACTAGACTATAGACTAGACTATAGACTAGACAACACTATGGACTAGACTAGACTATAGACTAGACTATAAACTAGACTATAGACTAGACAACACTATGGACTTGACTAGACTATAGACTAGACTATAAACTAGACTATAGACTAGACTATAGACTAGACTATAACTAGACTATAGACTAGACTATAAACTAGACTATAGACTAGACTATAGACTAGACTATAGACTAGACTAGACTATAGACTAGACTAGACTATAGACTAGACTATAGACTAGACTAGACTATAGACTAGACTATAGACTAGACTAGACTATAGACTAGACTATAGACTAGACTATAGACTAGACTATCGACTAGACTATGGACTAGACTATAGACTAGACTATAAACTAGACTACACTATAGACTAGACTAGACTATAGACTAGACTAGACTATAGACTAGACAAGACTATAGACTAGACTATAGACTAGACTATAGAGTAGACTATAGACTAGACTATAGACTAGGCTATAGGCTAGACTAGACTAGATTATAGGATAGACTAGACTAGATTATAGGCTAGACTAGACTATACTATAGGCTAGACTGGACTATATGCTAGACTAGACTAGACTATAGGCTAGACTAGACTAGACTATAGGCTAGACTAAACTAGACTATAGGCTAGACTAGACTAGACTATAGGCTAGACTAGACTAGACTATAGGCTAGACTATACTATAGGCTAGACTAGACTATAGACTAGACTAGACTATAGACTAGACTATAGACTAGACTAGACTATAGACTAGACTAGACTATAGACTAGACTATAAACTAGACTAGACTATAGACTAGACTAGACTATAGACTAGACTAGACTAGACTAGACTATAGACTAGACTAGACTATAGACTAGACTATAGACTAGACTATAGACTAGACTATAGACTAGACTATAGACTAGACTAGAGTATAGACTAGACTACATACTAGACTATAGACTAGACTATAGACTAGACTATAGACTAGACTATGGACTAGACTATAGACTAGACTATAGACTATACTATAGACTAGACTATAGACTAGACTATAGACTAGACTATAGACGAGACTATAGACTAGACTATAGACGAGACTATAGACTAGACAATAGACTAGACTGTAGACTAGACTATAGACGAGACTATAGACTGGACTACACTATAGAATAGACTAGACTATAGACTAGACTATAGACTCGACTAGACTATAGACTAGACAACACTATGGACTAGACTAGACTATAGACTAGACTATAGACTAGACTAGACTATAGACTAGACTAGACTATAGACTAGACTAGACTATAGACTAGACAACACTATGGACTAGACTAGACTATAGACTAGACTATAAACTAGACTATAGACTAGACTATAAACTAGACTATAGACTAGACTATAAACTAGACTATAGACTAGACTATAAACTAGACTATAGGCTAGACTATAGACTAGACTATAGACTAGACTATAGACTAGACTATAGACTAGACTATAGACTAGACTATAGACTATAGACTAGACTATAGACTAGACTATAGACTAGACTATAGACTAGACTATAGACTAGACAACACTATGGACTAGACTAGACTATAGACTAGACTATAAACTAGACTATAGACTAGACAACACTATGGACTTGACTAGACTATAGACTAGACTATAAACTAGACTATAGACTAGACTATAGACTAGACTATAACTAGACTATAGACTAGACTATAAACTAGACTATAGACTAGACTATAGACTAGACTATAGACTAGACTAGACTATAGACTAGACTAGACTATAGACTAGACTATAGACTAGACTAGACTATAGACTAGACTATAGACTAGACTAGACTATAGACTAGACTATAGACTAGACTATAGACTAGACTATCGACTAGACTATGGACTAGACTATAGACTAGACTATAAACTAGACTACACTATAGACTAGACTAGACTATAGACTAGACTAGACTATAGACTAGACAAGACTATAGACTAGACTATAGACTAGACTATAGAGTAGACTATAGACTAGACTATAGACTAGGCTATAGGCTAGACTAGACTAGATTATAGGATAGACTAGACTAGATTATAGGCTAGACTAGACTATACTATAGGCTAGACTGGACTATATGCTAGACTAGACTAGACTATAGGCTAGACTAGACTAGACTATAGGCTAGACTAAACTAGACTATAGGCTAGACTAGACTAGACTATAGGCTAGACTAGACTAGACTATAGGCTAGACTATACTATAGGCTAGACTAGACTATAGACTAGACTAGACTATAGACTAGACTATAGACTAGACTAGACTATAGACTAGACTAGACTATAGACTAGACTATAGACTAGACTAGACTATAGACTAGACTAGACTATAGACTAGACTAGACTAGACTAGACTATAGACTAGACTAGACTATAGACTAGACTATAAACTAGACTAGACTATAGACTAGACTAGACTATAGACTAGACTAGACTAGACTAGACTATAGACTAGACTAGACTATAGACTAGACTATAAACTAGACTAGACTATAGACTAGAATACACTATAGACTAGACTATAGACTAGACTATAGACTAGACAAGACTATAGACTAGACTATACACTAGACTATAGAATAGACTATAGACTAGACTATAGGCTAGACTAGACTAGACTATAGGCTAGACTAGACTAGACTATAGGCTAGACTAGACTATAGGCTAGACTAGACTATAGACTAGACTAGACTATAGAATAGACTATAGACTAGACTATAGACTAGACAAGACTATAGACTAGACTAGACTCTAGACTAGACTATAGACGAGACTATAGACTAGACAATAGACTAGACTGTAGACTAGACTATAGACTTGACTATCGACTAGACTACACTATGGACTAGACTAGACTATAGACTATACTATAGACTAGACTATAGACTAGACTATAGACTAGACTAGAGTATAGACTAGACTACATACTAGACTATAGACTAGACTATAGACTAGACTATAGACTAGACTATAGACTAGACTATAGACTAGACTATGGACTAGACTATAGACTAGACTATAGACTATACTATAGACTAGACTATAGACTAGACTATAGACGAGACTATAGACTAGACAATAGACTAGACTGTAGACTAGACTATAGACGAGACTATAGACTGGACTACACTATAGACTAGACTACACTATAGACTAGACTAGACTATAGGCTAGACTAGACTATAGACTAGACTTGACTATAGACTAGAGTAGACTATAGACTAGAGTACACTATAGACTAGAGTAGACTATAGACTAGACTATAGACTAGACTATAGACTAGACTATCGACTAGACTATAGACTAGACTATAAACTAGACTAGACTATAGACTAGACTACACTATAGACTAGACTAGACTATAGACTAGACTATAGACTAGACAAGACTATAGACTAGACAAGACTATAGACTAGACTATAGACTAGACTATAGACTAGGCTATAGGCTAGACTAGACTAGATTATAGGATAGACTAGACTAGATTATAGGCTAGACTAGACTATTCTATAGGCTAGACTGGACTATATGCTAGACTAGACTAGACTAGACTATAGGCTAGACTAGACTATAGGCTAGACTAGACTATAGGCTAGACTAGACTATAGACTAGACTAGACTATAGACTAGACTAGACTAGACTAGACTATAGACTAGACTAGACTATAGACTAGACTAGACTATAGACTAGACTATAGACTAGACTATAAACTAGACTAGACTATAGACTAGACTACACTATAGACTAGACTATAGACTAGACTATAGAGTAGACAAGACTATAGACTAGACTATAGACTAGACTATAGAATAGACTACACTATAGACTAGACTACACTACAGACTAGACTAGACTATAGACTAGACAAGACTATAGACTAGACTATAGACTAGACTATAGACTACACTATAGACTAGACTAGACTAAGGACTAGACTATAGACTAGACTAGACTATAGACTAGACAAGACTATAGACTAGACTAGACTATAGACTATACTATACTATAGACTAGACTATAGACTAGACTATAGATTAGACTATAGACTAGACTAGACTATAGACTAGACTATAGACTAGACTATAAACTAGACTAGACTATAGACTAGACTACACTATAGACTAGACTATAGATTAGACTATAGACTAGACAAGACTATAGACTAGACTATAGACTAGACTATAGAATAGACTATAGACTAGACTATAGGCTAGACTAGACTATAGGCTAGACTAGACTAGACTATAGGCTAGACTAGACTATAGGCTAGTCTAGCCTATAGTCTAGTCTATAGTCTATTCTATAGTCTAGTCTATAGTCTAGTCTAGACTAGACTAGACTATAGACTATACTATACTATAGACTAGACTATAGACTAGACTATAGATTAGACTATAGACTAGACTAGACTATAGACTAGACTATAGACTAGACTATAAACTAGACTAGACTATAGACTAGACTACACTATAGACTAGACTATAGATTAGACTATAGACTAGACAAGACTATAGACTAGACTATAGACTAGACTATAGAATAGACTATAGACTAGACTATAGGCTAGACTAGACTAGACTATAGGCTAGACTAGACTAGACTATAGGCTAGACTAGACTATAGGCTAGACTAGACTATAGGCTAGTCTAGCCTATAGTCTAGTCTATAGTCTATTCTATAGTCTAGTCTATAGTCTAGTCTATAGTCTTGTCTAGTCTAGTCTATAGTCTAGTCTATAGTGTAGTCTAGTCTATAGTCTAGTCCAGTTTATAGTCTAGTCTATAGTCTAGTCTAGTCTATAGTCTAGTCTAGTCTATAGTCTAGTCTAGTCTATAGTCTATAGTCTAGTCTAGCCTATAGTCTAGTCTAGCCTATAGTCTAGTCTAGCCTATAGTCTAGTCTAGTCTAGCCTATAGTCAAGTTTAGTCTAGCCTATAGTCTAGACTATAGACTAGACTAGCCTATAGACTAGACTAGACTATAGACTAGACTACACTATAGACTAGACTACACTATAGACTAGACTAGACTATAGACTAGACAAGACTATAGACTAGACTAGACTATAGACTAGACTATAGACTACACTATAGACTAGACTAAGGACTAGACTATAGACTAGACTAGACTATAGACTAGACTAGACAAGACTATAGACTAGACTAGACTATAGACTATACTATACTATAGACTAGACTATAGACTAGACTATAGATTAGACTATAGACTAGACTAGACTATAGACTAGACTATAGACTAGACTATCGACTAGACTATAGACTAGACTAGACTATAGACTAGACTATAGACTAGACAAGACTATAGACTAGACTAGACTATAGACTAGACTATAGACTAGACTATCGACTAGACTATAGACTAGACTATAGACTAGACTATAGAGTAGACTATAGACTAGACTATAGACTAGGCTATAGGCTAGACTAGACTAGACTATAGACTAGACTATAGAATAGACTATAGACTAGACTATAGGCTAGACTAGACTAGACTATAGGCTAGACTAGACTATAGACTAGACTAGACTATAGGCTAAACTAGACTATAGGCTAGACTAGACTAGACTATAGGCTAGACTAGACTATAGGCTAGACTATAGGCTAGACTAGACTAGACTATAGGCTAGACTAGACTAGACTATAATAGGCTAGACTAGACTATAGGCTAGACTAGACTATAGGCTAGACTAGACTATAGGCTAGACTAGACTAGACTATAGGCTAGACTAGACTATAGGCTAGACTAGACTATAGGCTAGACTAGACTATAGGCTAGACTAGACTATAGGCTAGACTAGACTATAGACTAGACTATAGACTAGACTAGACTATAGACTAGACTAGACTATAGACTAGACTAGACTATAGACTAGACTAGACTATAGACTAGACTATAGACTAGACTATAGAATAGATTATAGACTAGACTATAGGCTAGACTAGACTATAGACTAGACTATAGGCTAGACTAGACTATAGGCTAGACTAGACTATAGACTAGACTAGACTATAGGCTAGACTAGACTATAGACTAGACTAGACTATAGGCTAGACTAGACTATAGGCTAGACTAGACTATAGACTAGACAAGACTATAGACTAGACTATAGAATAGACTATAGACTAGACTATAGACGAGACTATAGACTAGACAATAGACTAGACTGTAGACTAGACAATAGACTAGACTATAGACTAGACTATAGACTAGACTACACTATAGACTAGAATACACTATAGACTAGACTATAGACTAGACTATAAACTAGACAACACTATGGACTAGACTAGACTATAGACTAAACTATAGACTAGACTATCGACTAGACTATAGACTAGACAAGACTATAGACTAGACAAGACTATAGACTAGACTATCGACTAGACTATAGACTAGACAAGACTTTAGACTAGACTAGACTATAGACTAGACTATAGACTAGACTATAGACTAGACTATAGAGTAGACTAGACTATAGACTAGACTATAGACTAGACTATAGAGTAGACTATAGAATAGACTAGACTATAGACTAGACTAGACTAGACTATAGACTAGACTAGACTATAGACTAGACTAGACTAGACTATAGACTAGGCTAGACTATAGACTAGACTATAGACTAGACTACACTATAGACTAGACTACACTATAGACTAGACTATAGACTAGACAAGACTATAGACTAGACTAGACTATAGGCTAGACTAGACTAGACTATAGGCTAGACTAGACTAGACTATAGGCTAGACTAGACTATAGGCTAGACTAGACTATAGGCTAGACTAGACTATAGGCTAGACTAGACTATAGGCTAGACTAGACTATAGGCTAGACTAGACTATAGGCTAGACTAGACTATAGGCTAGACTAGACTATAGGCTAGACTAGACTATAGACTAGACTAGACTATAGACTAGACTATAGACTAGACTATAGACTAGACTATAGAATAGACCATAGACTAGACTATAGACTAGACTAGACTATAGACTAGACTAGACTATAGACTAGACTATAGACTAGACTATAGACTAGACTATAGACTAGACTATAGAATAGACCATAGACTAGACTATAGGCTAGACTAGACTATAGACTAGACTATAGGCTAGACTAGACTATAGACTAGACTATAGACTAGACTATAGACTAGACTAGACTATAGACTAGACTAGACTATAGACTAGACTAGACTATAGACTAGACTAGACTAGACTATAGACTAGACTAGACTATAGACTAGACTATAGAATAGACCATAGACTAGATTATAGGCTAGACTAGACTATAGACTAGACTATAGACTAGACTATAGGCTAGACTAGACTATAGGCTAGACTACACTATAGGCTAGACTAGACTATAGGCTAGACTAGACTATAGGCTAGACTAGACTATAGACTAGACTAGACTATAGACTAGACTATAGACTAGACTATAGACTAGACTATAGAATAGACCATAGACTAGACTATAGGCTAGACTAGACTATAGACTAGACTAGACTATAGACTAGACTATAGGCTAGACTAGACTATAGACTAGACTATAGACTAGACTAGACTATAGACTAGACTAGACTATAGACTAGACTAGACTATAGACTAGACTAGACTATAGACTAGACTATAGACTAGACTATAGACTAGACTATAGAATAGACCATAGAATAGACTATAGGCTAGACTAGACTATAGACTAGACTAGACTATAGACTAGACTATAGGCTAGACTAGACTATAGGCTAGACTACACTATAGGCTAGACTAGACTATAGGCTAGACTAGACTATAAACTAGACAAGACTATAGACTAGACTAGACTATAGACTAGACTAGACTATAGACTAGACTAGACTATAGACTAGACTAGACTATAGACTAGACTATAGACTAGACTAGACTATAGACTAGACTATAGACTAGACTATAGACTAGACTATAGACTAGACTAGACTATAGACTAGACTATAGACTAGACTATAGACTAGACTAGACTATAGACTAGACTAGACTATAGACTAGACTATCGACTAGACTACACTATAGACTAGACTAGACAAGACTATAGACTAGACTAGACTATAGAGTAGACTATAGACTAGACTATAGACTAGACTATAGACTAGACTATAGACTAGACTAGACTATAGACTAGACTATAGACTAGACTATAGACTAGACTATAGACTAGACTAGACTATAGACTAGACTAGACTATAAACTAGACTATAGACTAGACTACACTATAGACTAGACTAGACAAGACTATAGACTAGACTAGACTATAGAGTAGACTATAGACTAGACTATAGAGTAGACTATAGACTAGACTATAGAGTAGACTATAGACTAGACTATAGACTAGGCTATAGGCTAGACTAGACTAGATTATAGGATAGACTAGACTATAGACTAGACTATGGAATACTATAGACTAGACTATAGGCTAGACTAGACTATAGGCTAGACTAGACTATAGGCTAGACTAGACTATAGGCTAGACTAGACTATAGGCTAGACTAGACTATAGGCTAGACTAGACTATAGGCTAGACTAGACTATAGGCTAGACTAGACTATAGGCTAGACTAGACTATAGGCTAGACTAGACTATAGACTAGACTAGACTAGACTATAGACTAGACTATAGACTATAGACTAGACTAGACTATAGACTAGACTATAGACTAGACTATAGAATAGATTATAGACTAGACTATAGGCTAGACTAGACTATAGGCTAGACTAGACTATAGGCTAGACTAGACTATAGGCTACGCTAGACTAGACTATAGGCTACGCTAGACTAGACTATAGGCTAGACTAGACTATAGGCTAGACTAGACTATAGACTAGACTAGACTATAGACTAGACTAGACTATAGACTAGACTATAGACTAGACTATAGACTAGACCAGACTTGACTATAGACTAGACTAGACTATAGACTAGACTAGACTATAGGCTAGACTAGACTATAGAATAGACCATAGACTAGACTATAGGCTAGACTAGACTATAGACTAGACTATAGACTAGACTATAGACTATACTATAGACTAGACTAGACTATAGACTAGACTATAGACTAGACTAGACTAGACTATAGACGAGACTATAGACTAGACAATAGACTAGACTGTAGACTAGACTATAGACGAGACTATAGACTAGACTACACTATAGACTAGACTAGACTATAGACTAGACTTGACTATAGACTAGAGTAGACTATAGACTAGACTAGACTATAGACTAGACCATAGACTATACTATAGGCTAGACTAGACTATAGACTAGAGTAGACTAAAGACTAGACTATAGACTAGACTAGAGTAGACAAAAGACTAGACTAGACTATAGACTAGACTTGACTATAGACTACAGTAGAATATAGACTAGACTATAGACTAGACTATAGATTAGACTATAGACTAGACTATAGACTAGACTATAGACTAGACTATAGACTAGACTATAGACTAGACTATAGACTAGACTATAGACTAGACTATAGACTAGACTTGACTATAGACTAGAGTAGACTATAGACTACACTATAGACTAGACTAGACTATAGACTAGACTAGACTATAGACTAGACTATAGAGTAGACTATAGACTAGACTATAGACTAGACTATAGAATAGACTATAGACTAGACTATAGGCTAGACTAGATTATAGGCTAGACTAGACTATAGGCTATACTATAGACTAGACTATAGACTAGACTAAGGACTAGACTATAGACTAGACTAGACTATAGACTAGGCTAGACTAGACTATAGGCTATACTATAGACTAGACTATAGACTAGACTAAGGACTAGACTATAGACTAGACTAGACTATAGACTATAGACTAGACTATAGAATAGACCATAGACTAGACTATAGGCTAGACTAGACTATAGACTAGACTATAGACTAGACTATAGATTAGACTATAGACTATACTATAGACTAGACTAGACTATAGACTACACTATAGACTAGACTAGACTATAGACTAGACTTGACTATAGACTAGACTAGACTAAGGACTAGACTATAGACTAGACTAGACTATAGACTAGGCTAGACTAGACTATAGGCTATACTATAGACTAGACTATAGACTAGACTATAGACTAGACTATAGACTAGACTAGACTATAGACTAGACTATAGACTAGACTATAGACTAGACTATAGACTAGACTATAGACTAGACTAGACTATAGACTAGACTATAGACTAGACTATAGACTAGACTATAGACTAGACTGTAGACTAGACTATAGACTACACTATAGACTAGACTATACAATAGACTAGACTATACTATAGACTAGACTATACTATAGACTATAGACTAGACTAGACTATACTATAGACTAAACTATAGACTAGACTATAGACTAGACCAGACTAGACTATAGACTAGACTAGACTATAGACTAGACTAGACTAGACTATAGACTAGACTAGACTAGACTATAGACTAGACTAGACTATAGACTAGACTAGACTATAGACTAGACTAGACTATAGACTAGACTATAGACTAGACTATAGACTAGACTATAGACTATAGACTAGACTATAGACTAGACTAGACTAGACTATAGACTAGACTAGACTATAGACTAGACTATAGACTAGACTATAGACTAGACTATAGACTAGACTATAGACTAGACTAGACTATAGACTAGACTATAGACTAGACTA
The DNA here is from genome assembly GCA_030448955.1 of Trichopoda pennipes. Taxonomy (NCBI): domain Eukaryota; kingdom Metazoa; phylum Arthropoda; class Insecta; order Diptera; family Tachinidae; genus Trichopoda; species Trichopoda pennipes. The sequence continues at coordinate 791,574 of JASKUP010000147.1, read as the reverse complement.
GACTAGACTATAGACTAGACTAGACTATAGACTAGACTATAGACTAGACTAGACTATAGACTAGACTAGACTATACCCTAGACTAGACTATACCCTAGACTAGACTATAGACTAGACTAGACTATAGACTAGACTAGACTATAGACTAGACTATAGACTAGACTATAGACTAGACTATAGACTAGACTATAGACTAGACTATAGACTAGACTATAGACTAGACTATAGACTAGACTATAGACTAGACTATAGACTAGACTATAGACTAGACTATAGACTAGACTATAGACTAGACTATAGACTAGACTATAGACTAGACTACACTATAGACTAGACTATAGACTAGACTACACTATAGACTAGACTATAGACTAGACTACACTATAGACTAGACTATAGACTAGACTACACTATAGACTAGACTATAGACTAGACTATAGACTAGACTAGACTATAGACTAGACTATAGACTAGACTAGACTATAGACTAGACTATAGACTAGACTAGACTATAGACTAGACTATAGACTAGACTATAGACTAGACTATAGACTAGACTATAGACTAGACTATAGACTAGACTATAGACTAGACTATAGACTAGACTATAGACTAGACTATAGACTAGACTATAGACTAGACTATAGACTAGACTATAGACTAGACCAGACCATAGACTAGAGTTTTAAATAGACATTATACTCTACATATAGTTGATTGACAATTTTACTCAAATTCCTGATGAAGAACAGGTTATTCGAAATATTGAATAAACCATCTTGTACTAGTGCGGTTCAGTAAAACAAAGAAATTTATTTCAATAAGTACAGTAATCTTGAGCCCAAATAAGAAGTAAATAGAAAGTTGCATTCTTTAAGGTCAAATTAAATATGAAATAAACATTTTTTTATTATGTTTTATCATATGCTTAAAGTTTAGGTACCTGTGCGGTTAAATTTTTAAGTAGTAACCAATTTGAGTTCCAATTAGAATTTGTTCCTGTCCAACCGCCAGTTCGACCACCGCCTAGCCAACCATTGGCATTGCCAGGATTAATTACATTAGGTACACCGGCTCCACCAGTCTTGTTATTGCCAAGACCTGGTGGCGGACCGCGTGAAGTCTTATTCATTGAAGACCATATTTCTTGTTGTGTATTGTCCGACCAACTAAACATTTCAAAATAAAAATTATTTTAATAAAACAAATAAATAATTTTGAATAGTATTCTACCTGGGAAAGTTTTGATTGGTGGATGAGGGATTAAAACTCCAAGTTGATGATGACGTTAGTCCTAATGATGGTAAATCAGTCGGGGAATTTTTGCTACCAGCATTAGAAAAGATATCAGCATCCTTCGGCGTCGGATTTATTGATAACGGAGATCTAGCTACACTTCCAGGAGTTATACTTGGATCATCCTCAATGCTTTTTATCTGCGAACCCTTAAATTAGATAAGTTGTACATAGATCTCATTTTCAAATCAGGAAATGAACACAGTTTCCACTGCTTAGACATGTCATTTTTATCAATAACAGTTAACAAATTTAAAAAGACTTTGTGTGCGGCGCATGCATTTATTTAAGTTTAAAACCAAAATTACTTAATAACTTTTGAAATTCATTTCCTGATTTTTATTATTATATTTACCTTCCAAGGTTTTCCAGGTTCAAACTCCTGTACCAAATCGGTATATGCAGTTGCAGTTGAAGGCTGTCCAACTGACCAGTCTTTATTCTCACTATCATTTGAGGGGTCTGGCCATCCATCGTTTATGTTTCGCCCAGTTGACCATGTCCTAAAAAGTTAATTTACTGATTAAAACAAATAATGTAAAGAAACATATTTTTTGTCAAAACTAAATACAATTCAAATACATTAATGCTAGAAACATATCTTGATAAATGACTTAAATATGATTGATCTTTGGAACGAAACACAATGCAGCGTAACAAGATCAATAACTACAAATTAAAAAGAAATCATACACTCTTCTCTATAGTGGGAGAACTTTTCGAGGGAAGCGACCATAATAATTACAAAGTCATTACTTTTATATTTTTTTCCACAACCTCGAATAGTAATGCACAAAAATATATTTTAATGCACTTCAAAAGCAGAACGTATGTGTTAGGATTAACCATTTCGATTTGGTTCTTCAGAAAATTTACTTATTATTTAAGCTCTGAAAATTATTGTTCAGCAATTTTTTCTTATAAATAATTATTTGAAGCAGATCTTCATATATAAAAAATAATTTTTTGAAGCAAAAGATTTTTATATTAAAAAATAACGTAGAGAAAAATACATACACCCAAACCTCGGTTTATGCAATTGATTCGTTCCATAAGAAATCTTATGAACAAAGTTCGCATGAAAACAATTTAAAAATAATGCATAAATTTAAATTAATGTATGAAAAGTGAAACAAAATAGCATTAAAAATGTCAATAACTATATAACATATGAACAACAGTAAAATTGTAAATTTTTTAAGAGCTGTTGAAGAATCAGTCTCGCTAAAGTATTTCAAGTCACTTCCACCACCAGAATTTTCATTACAGCCTTAGTTAATAAAATAATATCGTAGTCAGACATAACTATTATATGAGTAATCTCTTAAATCCTCCGTCTTTACAGAACCAAATTCTTCGCCTCCAATTCTGTCAACAATTTCTATTTCATCACATAATAGGTATATTACGCATTGATACCAACATAATAATTTTTTTTTTGTTTTTTAATTTAAAAACGTTCCAAACGGTTTGCTTGATTTGGACGTATCTGTGTAAATTTAAGGAAATGTGCAATAAAAAAAATACAATAAAAAATATATAGGGAAACAAAAAAGCAAGAAAGTAATTAACAGTGAAGAAGAAGTAATCGGCCCACTGCGCATATAACGAACTGCGTAGTTTTCTAGGAAATCTTGTACACACAAGACAACAAGAAGTGCACAACAGAAAACAACAACTATACAAATTACTGAATCTAACCCGGAGTTTCTTACAAAAATACTTTGGCGCGGACAACTGCGCCTTAAAAATAAATTAACACTTTATTTATATTTTGTCTTTTAACACAATTAATAAACTAAACGAGCACGAAACCAAGACTGACTCCAAAAACTGACTTCTGCCACCTCAAAAGTTTTGCTTTACGTTTTACTGACACATGCAGACGCCTAGTCATCAAAAATATAAGTTCGTCGAATGTAATTCGATATTATCGGTAATTAGGCCGGATGCGCGTGCAAAAGCCATGCGAATGTTGAAATAGCCAATTGTGCTGACTCCGCCAAACTTTGTTTATTCGCAGTGTCAGGGCCGCTGTTAGCTCTTCCCCCCTTAAATCACATGTTTAGATTGGAAGGTAGGTTCAACTGACTGAGGAACTTTAATTATTGGCAAGCTCATTTTTCTGGTTATTCTATGCCACAAAGAACCAATGCAGATGCTCATTATTATTACGATATCAATGTTGGGGCCCAGTGATAGATTTAACTTCGTGCCCAAATACTGAAGCTTGTATACATTGTGCAAACTTATGTTGTGAACCTGAGCGATGTCCACCAATAGTTTCTAATTAGCCACGCTCGTCAGTACGGGAGAAAGTACTGGATAATGTTTCCTTATTGATGAGTATGCCTTCGTTATGAAGTTTTATCAGGTAAGTACCGTTAAGTGTCTCTCTGTGTTTCTGCGTTTTTATAACACCCTTGAAGTTTATAAGAAAATTTATATCGGATGTTATCATTTCCACTACCTGCGCGTTGGTAATCTTGTAACGGTACTTAGCGTTTCCCCTTTAAGCAGACGTGGTATACAAGTTTCTTCAGCTATTTGGATCAAAGATGTCTGTTGACAAACTGTTGCTTTATTAATCCTCAGACACCGAAGGTTTCATCTTGACTTATAAGAAGTTCGATTTTCTTGTCTTTCCTTATCGTTGTTCGCGCAATCAGTCGATGGTAAGACTCCTTTTTTAGCTTTGGGGGAGAAAGAACGTACAATAATAAGGACCTATTTGTGTAGATGGATGGTTTCCCATATTCAATAGCTTCTACGGCGTTGGTATACGGCAGTGTCTCCATTGCGGTAATGATTTTTTCAAGTTCGGTCCTATCTAGCAGGTTTGTGTTAATTATTCCACCTTTGGCCAGCTGACAAGCTCTCATCACTTCATTAATAGTATCCTTCAAAATAAGATCTTGATTCATCGTGTCTTGTCCAATTCTCTGAGATTCTTTCCCATTGCTAACTTCGTTCTTTTTGTCGATGAGTGAAGAAGAAGTAATCGGTCATTAGTTTTTTGAAAAACCTCATCAGTAGAATTTAGGAGCTGCGCATTGATCTTGTACTGCTCGTTGTTATTTCTTATTATTGCCTTTTGGTTTTCTAATATTGTGCTCCAATCTGTGGCATCTGGGTTCCCGGCTACCCACTTCCAGATTTCTTCTTGCTTCCCAATTCCATAAGTCTTTTATTATATTTGCGTCAGATTCCATAAGTCTTTTATTTGCATCAGATGGTATCTTATTACTTCTCTTGTCTTGCTGTGTGGCATGTATTTTTGAAGAAGCGCAGTTACATTGTCGGCAATTGTTGCGAACTCATCTAAGTCTATAATGTAGACTAGTTTGAAATTTCTATTAATAGTCCATGCATTTCCAGCTCTTACAGTGCCCCTGTAGGCTAGTAGGTAGTGTACTAGCTTGTCAGTATGGGGGTTGTGGATTCGATTCCCAACGAAGACCTTGTTTTTTTTTCACTACAAAAATAAAAATTGACTGTCGGTGGGCCTGCGAAGTAATGAAGGCATAGTCAGCGCTAGCTGTGCTGTCTTATACGGCAGTTAATTTCCATTGTTGCCTGAAGTGCTACTTCTCTTAAAAAAAAACAAACAAAAAACACTATAGGGACATGCTCTGCATGTAAGACGGTCATATTAAAAAATGCAGTGGTAGAGAAGACCAACTTGAAAATCATTTTTCTGAAAGTGGCAATTTAGTGTTTAATAGTATAAATGGTTATAATAAGCACGGCGATGCCGATGCAAAATGTTTAGATGACATATGAAGTGACTGATTAGTTTTGATTAATATCTTATACACTAAGTACCCTTCCCCCTTTTTTTTATATTTTTATTCTTTTTATTCTTATTACTATTTTTTTAATTGCTCTTTGTTAAAAATAATTTTATATAATTATAATTTCATTAATCCTTCCTCTAGTTCCTACTGACATTGATTCGCTCAGTATATAATTTAAATTACAAGAAATTTTTGCCTTAAGGGGTATCGTAATTGTCCCCCTACTCAAAAGATTGTTTTCCTTTCTATCAACCACTGCCTCCAATTATTTGAGGCTATCATCGCCTATAATTCCATCAAAAGTATTCAAACCTGGTAAAAGAACGTAAGGGGGTCTAATATTCCATAACTCAAGAAGAACTTTCCTACAATTCTATTTATTTCAACTTTTCCACCTGCTGTGTTAAATACATATAACTCAGTGCTGCAAAAATTTTTGTTCGAGCCGGTGTGGACCAAAAATTCAAATCTTCTATTTTTATTAGTCACATATTCTATGTAAAGTAGGCTTGATAGCCTCCTTCCATAAAATTTTGTTCGCTTGACATACCATCGAAATTGTTTGCTATTACTTCTTCTTGAGGAGTATCTTCCAAATGGCACTGGTTGCCATCCAAATGAAATAGGCGTGGTTGTTTGTCCCTATTGAACATTTCGGGTCCGCTTCTCTTTTCAGCCTGCTTAGGGCGATTCATGTAATTAAATTTTCGCGTTTGCATTGAGCGGTCTAATTTCATCGGCTCTGATTTGGCCTCGTATTGTCTAGGAAAAGGTAAAGGCTGATGATGCGGATCAAAATGTTTTTTTTGATAATTATTACTTCTCTGTTACCAAGAATTAGATCTAAAGTTATTTGAGGATTGGTTACGATAGTAAGGTTTAGGAGGTCTTGGTGGAACAGTTGTACGAGATTGGATGATTTGCTGCGTATTGCTACGAATATTTATCCTCGGGTGCAGGATATTATTTCTCGTGGTCAGGTTCTTTAATTCGAGGCAGGCCGAATATGCCACTAGCGTAAGTTCCGGATTAAGACCCCGTATAAATATATCCAAGGCCCTATTCCTGTGAGTTGCTATCAAAGCATTAACAATTTTTTCGATAAATGTTTCCGTTTTAAGTTTATTAATGATTAAAGAAATTTGATGGTTAACCGCAGAGTAAAATTCGCCAACTTTCGATGTCCTTTGGGAAAGCTGGTTGAGCTGACGTTCAAGCTTCTGAACATCCCTCTTACCAGCATAATGAGGGGATAATATTTTCTTAATTTCACTCCAATCCGCCTCAAAAATTATACGATATCAAGCCTGCTTCAGCTTCTCCAACTTTGCATTATTGAGCGGTATATGAGTTTGTCCTTCACGATTTCAAAGTCCTTGAGAATCATTTCGACAGAATGCACCCATGAAACGTAGTGCAGGGGGTCACCCTCAAAGGATCGCAGCTCCTTGACGCTATCGGGAAGTCGACTAATTGACTTAAGTCCTTCTGTCCTTGGCACCTGTAGTGTGGAAACAACTACCTCTGCATTATCTAAATCAATTTCGGCCCCGTCTTTCAATCTGATCTAACCTCATATTCAATTCAGCTATATTATTATTCTGTTCCATTCTATTTAGCATAATCTCCATTTGTTTAACCTGTTCCAGGAGACGATTAACTGCTCCCGTAAAAGTAGTTAAGCTCATTTTCATTTCTTCCATGTTCACAGATATATGATAAATCGCCACCAATGGTACACTTATTCACCCACTTTTTTATTTTACACTTCCACTTCTTTATAATTTCTTTTTTTGTTTTCTTATATTTTCCCTATATACGTTCAATATTTTTCTATATATTTTTTCTATATATAAACACAGATTCATATATATCTTTTCATTAAGTTTTTCTTTTAATTCCTATTCGATATTTTTTTGGTATTATTTTTTGGAATTTATGATTCTCTCTTATTTTAGAAGAGTCTTGGTTTATACGTGACGCGCTCCAAGTAAAATTCTTTTTTTTAATAATCTGTATCATATATTATATTTGTTTTTGGAGGGTTCGGTAGGAAAAATTTCGTTATTAAAATAATCTTAGTTTTGGAGGGTCCCTTGGGATTCGCAAAACTTTTTATTTATGATAATAAGGACACCCGGAGTTTTTTAAAAAAATACTTGAGGCACTGACTACTGCGCCTTTAAAATAAAATTAATTTTTAAATTTGTACTTTATTCATATTTTTGCTTTTAACACAATTCATATAAATATATAGATTTATATATATAGATTTATATATCTATAGATTTATATATATATATATATATATATATATATATATATATGTATATATATATATATATATAGATTTATATATATAGATTTACATATATATAGATTTACATATATATAGATTTATATATATATAGATTTATATATCTATAGATTTATATATATATATATATATATATAGATTTATATATATAGATTTACATATATATAGATTGATTTACATATATATAGATTTATATATATATATAGATTTATATATATATATATATATATATATATATATATATATATATATAGATTTATATATCTATAGATTTATATATATATATATATATATATATATATATATATATATAAATGAATATTTCCACTTTAAATCTCATTCAAGTTATTTATTATATATTATTCAGATCCAAGTTCTATTTTCTTATGTAGGGGGTTGCGGATGGAAGTATGAAAAAGGTCATAGACGAAATAGACTTGATTTGACTTAGAAATATATAGACATATATGTATTACTAAAATAAGGCTGTAATCTCGCCGATATAGAAACAAAAGTAGCAGGCTTGGGCCGCTCCACTTACGTACGCTTAGACAGGCAATGGTTTATTTTCTTTGAAGACGGGAAATTTTTACATTTATATGTTTTGTTGCAGCCAACCCAGCCAGCGTGAAAACTTTTCGATTTTTCAAAAATCCAAAAATCTGGTATAAGCAGCCGTAGGAAGGAGTATCAATTCGTCTTTGTTTTTTTTTTTTCATATCTATAATTTCCAAACTCCGCCATGTATGAACCGAATTTGAACTTTTTCTACTTATCAGCTTTCCAAACTTTCCGAAAGCTTGAATGGTTATACGTACAGGTTATTACCATTTATGAATTTAAAAACAATGATTTATACTTATTTTTTTAGCGATAAAGAGTAGGGCAATTTTGAATTTTTAAAAAAGTGCGTAACGCTATGTAGCTCTAAGTAACAAAACTCTATAAATAACCAAACTTAAAAATTAAATGGGGTTTTCCTGTAGGTGGCACGGCACTATTTAATACTCATATAATCTTATATCTTGAAAATCCATTGACGTCGCCATAAAATATTCCTCAAATATCATAGCTAATATATGAATACATTCTTCAGTCCATAAAAGTAGCTTACCTATCTGAATCACCGTTTGAATAAAATAATAAATTAAGTAAGCTGATAATGAAATCAAGTTAGAATTACAGGTTTGCAATTCGTCATTTGTGTCTGGCAAAATTCGAGTAAAACCTTGGAAGAATATTTAAAGTGGTGCCTACTACTTACCCATCACCTTGTAGACCCAAAGGTCCCATATTACTCGCATTAGTTGTGTTTAAGCCGCCTTGTTTCGTAGCGCCAGGAGCACGAGAAAAATCTGTGCTGTCCGAAGTAATATCTTTATCTAATACTGGAAGCTTCCATTGGTTTAATCTAGATTGTTGATTTGTAGCGCCTTGATAGCCACCAGGCTGAATAAATAAATATAAATAAATGTCGTTAAAAAGTACCAAAAGAGGAGGGCTGGCTATTTTGTTGTACCTTATTTAAGTTCATTTCTGAGAAATTTCCCTGCAAAGCTGATATGGCATCATGGCTTCTTAAATATTCGTTATTTGTATTATTGATATGCGTAGCGGCCGGGTGTGGAGTTGGTTGCAATGCTTGCTGCTGTTTGATGTATATTGCTTGTTGTGCATTTATTTGGTTTTGTAAGTTTTGTATTTGCTGCTTATATTTGGCAACGGCTAGCAGCGTATTTCCGTTACTACCACTACGTGCTAATGATTGCTGGGCCCCTTGTAGATGCTAAATAGGAAATTTTATTTGAAATTTTATTTTCATTTGAATTTAATGTTTGAAATTTGATTTCAATTTATAACGTACCTTAATATTGCTAAGTAATTGATTAAGAAGAAGAAGTGTGGTGGGAGCCAATGGCTGATTTAATATTTGGCTGGACAAATAACCGCTATGTACGGCTAATTGTATTTGTTGGACCAACATGCGTAGCTGTTGGGTTGATGGTTGATTCGTACTATTGGATACAGCGGCGGCATTAACAGCTGCAGCGTTTACAGCAGCAGAATTGACAGCAGCGACATTAGAACCTTGGCTAAAGGCAACAGTATTCACAGATTGAGGTCCAGCGGCACCGACATTATGAGGGCCTTGATTAAGGAACTTTTGCACTTGCAAAGGCTGCATTGAGTTAAGGGCATTAAGTTGTGGATTATTACCGCCGCTAGCACCAACAGAGCCACCACCCATCGAATTTAAAAGGTTGTTCTGCATAATAAGGGAAAAAAGTTTTAAAATGTTTTTCTTAGTTATTAATATATTTAACGTTTAAGACATTGGTACATAAATATCTGGCATGTAAAGACGTTGATCGCTATCATAAACCAAAACAAACAAATTTATTAGCAAAAATCTTCTTTAAATAACATAAATCAAATGTTAATCTATAACATCTACCTAACAACTACCTGCAACAAAGCTTGACTTATCTCGTCAATGCCGTGTCGAATTTTATTTTTTAGAGCGTCAGTTCTTCGTCAAATAATCAATTCAAAAACGTTCGACGCAAACAATGGCCGCTCGACTTTAATTCCCGAACAACTTGAACTTTATAAGTTAAACTTTATAAGATATTTATCTTTAATCCTTATGCTAAATGTTGGATACACAAAAGGGTTCCTGTAATGCCCAGTTGTTCCGAAAGTCGACTAGTTGACGTGTCAGGCTCATTCTTAACACGTTACTGTACAGCGATTATGCCTCAATCACTGCGGACACTACGAGCATATTGTTGTTGTTTGTCAACCACAATACCATGAGCCGCGAAATATATGCGGAAATTTCTAAAAGTAATACAGTGAAATTTCCATAATTTAAATTCTTTGCTAAGGAGTGCAACGTTCCATTCATATAATTTCCCAAATTCTTGACATTTAATCATTTGGCAAATAATTTTCTTCCTAACCTCAAATTACTGTCACTAAAATTCTATTCTATTAATTTATGTATATATTTTTTTTTTGTTTTTTTTTTTTGTTAAGAGAAGTAGCACTTCAGGCAACAATGCCTATTTTCAAGCACCGTGCTACATTCTTTAGGAAAGGGATAGAGAAGAGATGAAACAGGTGGTGAAAGTAGAAGGATAGTCGGAAATTAACTGCCGTATAAAGACAGCACGACGACCAGTGACTATGCCTTCATCGCTGAGCAGCCCCGCCGACAGTCAATTTTTTTTTTGTAGTGAAAAAAAACCAAGGTCTTCGTTGGGAATCGAACCCACAACTCCCATACTGAAAAGCTAGTACACTACCTACTAGCCTACAGGGGCACCTATATGACGACTTTACCTTTTCGGCAAGTTTTTAGATTCAGTTCTCTCCTAGTTTCTCGGTTCGTCTCTTAATTTCTTTTATTTTGGTTTTTTTTTTTTTTTAATTTTATTGCAGTGCCGCATTTGCACGAAAATGTACCTTTAGCAAAAATAATTTAAAGACATCTTTTCTAACACAAACCAAATGCAATATATCTTTCCTGCTTTCTTTGTAAGATCCGTATTACATTATTATTTACTCTGTATTATTCAATTAATGACACATTAGAATTAGTTACATATTAATATTAGGAACAATAACGTGTAGTTGTATGGCTATAGAGTGAAAACTTCTGTATATATTTTCTATTTACATTTTGCGTCAGTGAAATATTGTGATTCTTATTTTATGTGCAATTCCAAGAAATTTTGCAAAACAAAAAAAAAATAAACGCAAGAATTTTTAAAATAGGTTTTTTTGGCTAAGAAATCCATTTTTAAACGTTTATTTTCATTTTAGAATGCCACCCTCTTGCTCATTTGTAGAATGTGAACTTTGCTCCTAATCAATTTCCTTGTCTTTTTCTAGTACGTATGTTTGTTCCCGGTTCTTTTTAAATATTTGATCTTTAATTTTCAGCTGATATTTTAGTATTGAAGATATTTTCTTATTGAAGCAATCCGTAAAAGTATAAGACTGTTTCAAACTCACATTTAGCACTATAAAATAACTCTTTTATAGCTTATAGGAACACTTTGAGCGTGGAGCCTTTCGTCCTGGATTTCTTTTCAGTGTAGTATTTGTCAAGGTAAGAATACTTCGTTCAGGTTTAATTTCAATATTAAGTTTGGCCCAACCTTTAATGGTTAACATGAAAACATATAAATTTACATTTTATTAAAATCAACCAAGAAGTGATCCCAATAGATGCAACATCATAGATGGCATATTCTTTAAATTAGTTTAAATTTCGGTACATGTTGTTTGTGCGCATGAGTGCATGAGCACCTTATTATTGTTGGGTAATGTTTTTAAAAAGAATGCTGGATAAGTGGGTTTCTCGGTATGTGATTTACCTTTGTTTTGCGCTACATATCTACTTGTAATAAATATATTTTTTAGAATTCTAACGATTTTTAATGGTCCAATAAAACTTTGTTTATATTTGAAAGTAGTTAAATACTATCAAATTTTATTTTTTTCATTTTTTTTACACTGGTTATTTCCAAACAGTCTTAAACGGAATGAAATCGACTGAGTACCCCATTCCCCAAATTTTTAATAGTAAACATCTTGGCCTATTTAAAATCTGAAATTGCATTGTAAGGAAGACGATATAATAAAAAAATGTACGCAAGCTCCCTTTAGATGCAGTCAAAAATATAAATGTGAATAACGGATTTCTCGAGCCAGAAAATATAATACACATAACACATATAAAATTTTTTTGTTTTGAAAATTCATGCAGGTCATTATGATTTAAAAATGATCGTTCACTTAATGTATTTAAATTGAAAAGAACTTACCGGAGGATATGATAAAGCAGGTTGTGTACCTCCCGCAGTATAACGGCCTGGAAATGAACCACCACTTGCAGCTACGGTGACATTATGATCGGGATAGGAACTCAGATTTTCGTCATGGCGCCTCCAGTTATCCATACCAACACTTGCATTAACAGCAGTCAAGTTTGATCTCAACATCTCAGTGGCTTCGTCATAATTCATGTTTGTAGCGATTAATGAGCGCTCAACGTCTTCTTTTTTAAATCCAGTTTCGACCAACATTCGATACTGTTTACTTTGCTTTATTAGATCACTATTAATACCACCAATGTTTACTGATGCACCTGCACCAAGTTTTTGCTGCTGTTGGGCTTTACTCATAATTGTATTGTGTGCAGCTGTTGTCCAATCATTTGGATTCAAATCGTTAGAATCATTAGCACCAGATCCTGCACTGGAGACGCCAGCTCCCCAGCCTGTGCTATTTGTAGCACCAGCCAATTTTGCTTGATTCGATTTATTCCACGTTGAAGGATTGGCAGGTTCGCTCCACGAATTTCCAGATTGACCCATGTTGCTGACAGCTTGAATAGATTTATCATCGCCCCAGGTAGCAGCACTATTACCACCAACGGAGGCAGCGCCACCAATAACATTATGGTTTTCCACGTCACCCCAGCTACCAGCATTCCTATTACCAGCAACGTTAGTTGTAGGCACATTAGGTGGACCGGCAGGATGGGGCCACATACTGTTGTCTGGTTTATGAGGTCCACCACCTATACCACCTGGACCATTAATAGCAGATACTAAACGTGAACCTGGAGGGCCGACTGCTCCAACACCCATTGGATTATTAGGGTTGACTGCTGCCCCTACACCACTTGTACCAGCAGCGGCTGGATTCGCAGAAGATCCACCAGCAGCCAAATTTGTTACATTTGAATTTTGACTTCCCATTGCACTGCGCATCAGATGATTGCGAGGATTTAATGGATCAGAAATGTCTTTCCAGTGAGATCCACCTCCCCCACCAACCCCCCCAGGTACACGTGTTTGTTGTCCCCACAATGAAGTACCGTCGTCATAGTTCGTCATGTTTCTACGCTGTGGTGGCGGTGATGGTTCTTCCCATCCCGATGCACTAACGGGTGGCTTAGGTGCCATTGAACCTACCATATCCTTTGGTGTTCCAACAACAGACTGAGCAGGTGCCCCCCATTGTGGACCAACAACATTAGCAGCTGCGTTTAAACCACCAACAGAAGAAGGTCCAGTTAAGCCAGCAGCTCCTGGGGCAACACCTACGGTACCAACTCCCCCAACGTTTGGCCCACCAACTCCCATTTTATTAAGACCAGCCATTTGATGCTGGGCAATTGGATGATGTTGACCCCACATTTCTGATGTACCATTAAGACGTCCAGAAATGCCACGTGGGTCACCACGTATTGGATCTCGTGGATCCAACATTCGTAATTCACGCGGATCACCAGCAGAAGCTGCACGCATAGGGTCACGGGGATCTACAGAACGAATGTCTAATGGACAACCACCGCCGCCCATAGAACCTACACGTGGATCGCCCCAACCGTTGCCTGCTCCACTTGCTCCTCCAGCTCCTGCTGTTCCTGACAGATTAACACCTGCATTAGTGTTACCTATAAAATAAATCATGAATAACATTACAAGCAATAGAGTGAGGTGCTCTACACATATTCTACATATTAGATATACTACCTCCTGGTGCAACGCCTGTAATTGAACTGGGAGTTGCAACTGTTGCTTGAACACCACCTCCTGATACACCTTGACCCCACTGAGGACCATTTGATGGTCCACTAGCACCAGATCCAGATGCAACACCAGAAACTCCAACAACACCAGATGGACCAGCAGGGCCACCAGTCCAAACATTACTTGCGTCTGTACAATCATCATCCTCGCCCCAAGTACCACCCAAATTTGTTGAGGGTGTATGTCCCCAGGGAGTTTTCTGCACAGGTTGTGCTGTAGGTTGGCCTCCATTGCGTAAATTAGATTCCCATAAATCAGTACCGTTGTTTATAGTCGGTTTCCAAAGTGGAGGACCCGAAGGGTCTTTATTTGTTGGCTCTGGTGAACTTGGCACTTCCCAATTCGTATCCTGGTTAACATGCTGGCAACCCCAGCCATCCTGAGAAAAAAGAGCTTCACGCATTGTATTTAATTGCTCTAATTGATTTTTTGCCGCTGCAGTCGAAGTTCCACCACCTACTAAGCCGCCAATATGATGGTCGAGAGCAAGGCCACCATTATTACCAATAATGATGTTACTTTTACCACTACCACCACTGTTACAATTGTTGTTTATTGAAACGTTGCAACTGTTGTTGTTGTTATTTATAACGTTGCTTATGTTTGTGTTTGTTTGGGAATTGATTGTATTTGCTGAAGATCCAACAACTGAATTATGATTGTTGTTGTTGTTACTGCTACTAATAGATGTTGTTGTCAGATTGTTACTATTTAATGAAGTATTTTGATTGCAAATTATATTACTGTTGCAATTTGTGCTTGTATTACTATTGCTGTTGTTGCTATTATTAAGGCTTGAATTAGCAATATTACTGTTGTTGCTTTGACCGGGCTAAAATACAAATAAAAATTTTGGTATAATTTTTAGTGTTATGGTGTTTTCCTTTCTAAATGTACAAGATGGCAATATGTGCCGAAGTAAAATTACTTTAAGATAAATACATTTTTATGATATAGCATACGATAAGCTGTTTTTCCAAAACAAAACGTCGGAATGGATTATTCCACTTCACAAAATCTAAACTTTTGGTAAATAGAAAGTAAAATATTGATGGTGATATAACACTATGAATTAAAGCGGAATTCAGTTGCTATAACCAAATCTTTAGCTCTCGGAGTATCAAACTTTATGCAAAATAAAAATCCAGTGCAGACTCGGTTACCGCAACTTCCAAGATTTTAATTACCGCAACTTTCAGACAATATTAGGTTTCTCCCATTCGTTTTGTTTTTTACTTTAATAAATTTTAAACAATTTTAAGACTATACTAAAGTATACTAGACTATACTAAAGTATTCTAGACTATACTAAAGCATACTAGACCACTTACTTAAGTATACTTAAGACTATGCTAAAGTATACTGGACTGTAATAAAGTATGCTAGAGAATACTAAAGTATACTAAAGTATGCTAGAAAATACTAAAGAATACTAGAGTATACTAAAGTATACTAGAGTGTACTAAAGTATACTAGAGTATACTAAGGTATACTAAAGTAGACTAGAGTATACTAAAGTAGACAAAAGTACACTAAAGTATACTAGAGTAGGCTAAAGTATATTAAAGTATACTAGAGTATGCTAAAGTATATTAAAGTATACTAAAGTAGACTAAAGCATATTCAAGTATACTAAAGTATATTCAAGTATACTAAAGTATATTTAAAGTATAATAGAGTAAACTAAAACATTCTAGAGTATACTAAAGTATACTAAACTATACTAAACTGTACGGAGGTAAAATTATTGCTTTTTAAATTCTGTAGCTAAAAATTTTTTAGTTAGTTAAAACATATATCTCGTGAAGGAAAGACTGGCATCTTTAGTAAATTGACGTACAAATCTTACTTTGTGTGTAATTAAAGTAAATAAACTTGTAATTTGAAAACTCTAAAATATGGTATTATCTATTTTGGAATAAAGAACTCAGCAACAACAAAACATTTATTAAAGGTGTAAACGTAACAACTGGTATTAGAAGTGAAATTCGCTATGGAACAGAGAGTCAGCGAATTTAACAAAAAATTGTCCGGACTAGAGAGAAAAATGGACGGAGAATTTCAGGAACTACAAACGAAAATGGACGACCTCCATATTCGAGAACGACCGGTGAAAGTCGCCTCTGAGCACTCCAGCAAGATAAACACCCCGAGCTATGACGGTAGCGAACCGTTTAATGTATTCAAGTTCCAGTTCGAAACAGTGGCTAGCAAAAATAGAGGGAACAATGAAGAGAAAGCTGTTGAGCTAATTCTGACCTTAAAAGGTGCAACTGCCGAAATCCTCGAAAGCTTACCAGGAGCCTGCAGAAATAGTTTCAAGGACATAAAGATAGCCTTACAACAAACACGGCGGCGCGCATTAGAGAGAACTCTATAGAATGGAGTTAGGAGGCAGGGTGCAGAAGGCAAATGAGACACTACAAGATTTTGCCATGGAGATTGAATGTTTGGTGCAGCTTACTTATCCAGGTGAACATCGTCCATTCCTGGATCAGTTTGAAATTGAAGACTTTGCGAAAGGCATAAGGGATCCAGATATTAAATATGCAGTTTGTGCAGCGTAGAAAGCATCTTTCACCGCAACTATCTCGTACGCGCTGGCCTAGGAGACCTCCAAAGTTATATCAAAGCCACAAGTTTACAAGGTACAACGTCTTGAGGCTGATAACAAAAGTTACGGAGACAAAAGAAGCGAGATAAAAGAAATGATTGACCAGCTACTAGAATAAAGAAGTAAGTCACGCGTAAAACCCTTAGCTGTGGTAAGGTCGGACATTTTCAGCGCAATTGCAGATCTGTTAAGAAAAGTTCAAGGGGCAAACACCAAATCGCATAAGAAAGGCGGAAAACACAATAATTCAGATGCCCTTTCAAGACGGCCATACAACGTAGAATGCAGGCACTGCACAAAAGTCGAGGAAAAGGAGATCATCGTTGATGTGAGTCGTATCCAAATTGTTACACGAGAAGACTGGTTTAAGGCCCAAAAGAAAATGCACTGGCAAAATCGTACTGGGCTCAGTGGAATAGCCTTGAGGTGGTAAATGGCTGCCTATAACGAAATTGAGAGAGTGCACATGGAAAAACTACAACGGACTTAATCATCGTGCCAAGTTCCCGGATAAAATGATAAAAATGAAGCAGTTTCACAATGGCCCCAACGGTTGTCATCTAGGTAGGCTGCCCACAATCTGTAGCCGATTGGATAGCTAATTACGAGCAGTGCATTGCGGCCAAGGGTCCAACAAGGAAAAGTCGTGGCAAGCTACAACAGTACAACGCATGTAGCCGTTTGAAGGGAATATCAATGGCTATCGCAGGCCCATTCCCCGTGAGTAATGCTGCAAATCGGTATCTGCTAGTAGTAATGGATTATTTCAGCAAATGGCCCGAAGTGTATGCCATTCCAAACCAAGAGTCCAAAACGATGGTAGGTGAATTTGTGAACAATTAGGTGTGTCGATACAGAACTTCACTCGGATCAGGGACGAAATTTTAGGTCGGCCATTTTCAAGGAAATGTGCGACATCTATGGGATCAGAAAGACGAGAACGACACCACTGCATCAACAGTCTAATGACATGGGAGGAAGATTCAACCGCACCCTGGAAGAATATCGCAGAAAAGTAGTCAGTAGACACCAAAGGATTGGGATGAGTATGTACCAAAGTTTCTTCTGGTGTACCGATCAGCTATCCACGATTCAACATCATGCAATCCAATAAAAATCGTGTTTGGGACAGAGCTAAAACTACCAGCCGAATTAGAGTTTGGCGTTAAACCGATTCCTGCACACGACGATAATGAAAATGTTCCTTAAATACAAGAAGACCTGCAGGAGATTCATGAGTTTATCCGCGATCTCATTAAAACGTCCAAATGAAAGCCAGGTATGATAGAGCAGCAAATACGAAAGGGTTTACAGAAAGACAACTGGTTGTACTATGATCAAGAAATTGAATGGCGTGGTTTATCGGAAACAGAAATATCAAAGTCTGAGGTCTACGATGAAAGTGGTTCACTTAAGAGCATCTGGACAAGTATGGCCGAGGGAATATTAAGCCTGTTCGGGACGAAAAGGCTTAAGTGGGCGGCATTGTTACGGATGCGTCATGCTTAAGTTTCAAAAGAAAATAATCAAGTAATAAAGTAAACGACTGGGTATACTGTTTACTAACTGCGTAGTTTTCTAAGAAAAGTTGCACACGCAAGACAGCACAACTCTCTAGTTACAAACTGCGTAGAAATCTTATACAAGCAAGAAAACAACAACTGGGTATGCTGTTTGCTTACTGCGTAGTTTTCTAAGAAAACTTATACACTCAAGATAACAACAACTATCTTAAAATACACTGAGTCACAAAAGTCTTGGTACGCAGCATCTTCACATATTTTTTGTTTGCATTTATTAATATGTTAGACACCACCTTTCAAATTACATTCCTTAGTTATTCCTTTATATGCTATTTATTAGAATATAATTTTAAAATATCAAAATATTTTTAATACCTCAAAAAATAAACTAAGGAAGTTAAATTTACACTAAATCATCGCCATAAAACTCGTGCATCTCTGCTAAATATACATCTGTGATCGGTACGGTAATAAACCGTTATCTACGCTTGCATTGCAATACTCTGAAGCGTATTATCTAGATTAAAAGTGAATTGAAAACTGATAACTTATGTAAATTTAAATTTTTATTAACGTAAACATGCCTACAACAGAATTATCCACTGAACAACGTGAAATAATAAACTACCACAACCAAGGCAAGTCTTATAATGAAATTGCAAAAATAATTGGGAGGTCAAAATCAACAGTGCAAAAATTGATAAACCGCTTCCTGAAAGAAAAAAGAGTAGAGAACAAACCCAGAAGCGGACCTCCTGGAAAATTAAATGTAAAATGAAGGCGCGCTGTTGTGTCAATAATCAAGAAAAATCCATTTGAAAGGGCGACAAACATTGCGTTGAATCTAGAACATTTATTTTATAAAAGTTATTCATGTATATATATTTTAACTGCATGTTGAAAGTTAAAATCTTTGCTTCTTTTTTAATAAAGATTTTATTTGGTTTAGAATAAGCGTTTTAGAGGAAAACGGGCATAGACATCTTTTGCTCGGTTTTCGCAAAAGTCTAAAATTTCTATATGTTGCGTTAACCGAGCTTGCACTGTATGCATAAGTAAATATATTCTTGATACACTTAATAGAACTTACAATTCTTAAAATAGAACACCGTCATACATAAAACAATGGGTAAATGGGCAAATTTGAGATTAGGAAGTAAATTGGCTTAAAACACTCTCTTTCAACACCTTCAGTTTTTTGATACCAAAGTAATAACAAACAAAAAATAATAGAAATATAGGAATTAACAATAGGTATTATTTCCGGCAGTTTCCCGGTTTTTTCTATGCAGCGTCGAATTTCATCTTTCAGAGTGTCAGCGGTCTTTTAAATGACACCAGATAAAAAATATTCGTGCGGCTTTAAATTGCAAGAACGAGGCGGCCAAAAGAGCAATTTACTATAACGAGAAATAACGCGACCGGGAAGTTTCTTACACAATAATTGAATTATTTGGAGTTGCTATGTGGCTTGTAGCGCTGTTTTACTTAAACTAAATGTCATTAATGTCAATATTAGACAATTGTGACCACAAAAAATTGTTAGTTGGCCGTGGGGTTGTCAGAAAATTCACGGTGGCGACTTTTTCTTGCTTTTTTTCGAAAAAAAAAAATACGCGGCGATTTCTTCTTTGGATGTAATGATTTTCGCGAGGACTGTGTGTGAGCCCCATATGTGACAATTTTGTTTGTTTATATAACCCCCTAATTGAAAATGAGCCTTATCGCTAAAGACGATTCTGTAAAAAAATGCGTTGTTTTGCGTTCAGTTTTTCAAAAGGCCAATTCACAAACGTTTCACGTAAAAAATGATTGAACTCCTTTAATTCTTGAAACAGTTAAAGCTTATAAAAAAAATATGAAGATCTTTACGCAGAATGTTGTTAAAAGTGCTCCTAGTAATGAATAATTGTTGCAAATTTTGACGAGTTTGCTCACGAATGTAACGTTACATGCTTAAAATTTCTCAACTTTTTACTGAATGTCAAAAGATGACAGCTCAAGTCTTGACATTTAATCATTTGACAGAAAACTAACTTCCTATACTCAAATTCACCCACCCTTTATATATATATAAAGAAATAAAATGGTAAAAGTATTTTTTATCTTACCATTCCAGCATATTGACATACTGGCAAATTCGCTGCTAGCATTGTGCGCCTGCGTAAAATTAGTCCAAATTTTCAATACTATTTCTTGCTTCCAGTTTTGTTCTGACGCTAACAAATTATTACAAACAGACATTTAAATACAACAAAACAAACGAGTATTCGTTGAAATGCTATTGAATTGTTGTAGAGCTTTTTAAGTTTTCTTTCCTAATTTATTTTTTTATTGTAATTTTAGGATATTTTTCTCAAAATTCACTGACAAATATATATTGTGTTCAAGTTTTGAATATTTTTATTATAATTTACTAAAACCACAGCATGTAACAATTGTTTTACCTTAAAAATACAGTGAAGTTTACCTCGTTTCAATTACTACACTTTGTTTTTTTTTTTTTTTAATATTTGTTATGCTTTATTTAGATGGATTTTGAAAAAAAAAATACCAAATGTTGCTATTTGCCACAATGTCCATCTGTTATAGATCTCTATCTCTGTTGTCATAAAACCTAAATAAATGTTTTTCTCGTCATTTATTTTATTAGAATTAATATGTAAGACTCTAAAAAATAAGTCGGACTTAAACAAAATAAATCGTAGAATGATAATTGAGAACTGGAATATAATAGGAAAAATAATGCTTGATATTATAAATACATCTTTGCAAACTGGCATATTTCCTGAAAACCGAAAAACTTCAACGATAACTTCTATTGAAAAAATTTTAAAAACCAAAAAATGTGAAGAATTTCGACCCACTAATGCGTTAAAAACATGTGAAAAGATACTAGAGAATGTCGTAAAGGAACAATTAGAAAATCACATGGAAACAAACAAATTATCATCAAAATATCAATTAGGATATCGGAAGAAAGTTGAGAAAAATAAAAGTGTTGTTGGAATATTTCTGGACTTTAGAAGAGCTTTTGAAACTATTGATAGAAATATTTTGCTGCAAAAACTGTTTTATTACGGCATTAGAGACACAGAATTGAGATGATTTCAATCTTTTCTAACAGAAAGGAAGCGAAGCAAATTACAAAATTAAAAAACAAAGTCGAGTTTGATTTTAAATGAATACGGCGGCGTACCTTAAGGATCAATTTTGGGAACATATATATATATATATATATATATATATATATATATATATATATATATATATATATATATATATATATAGTGATTTGCCAAGCATATTCGAAAAATGTCAAATAATTATTTCTGCAGATGACACGCTAATTTGTGCAGAAGACGAATCAGATCATCAGTGCTATGATAACTTAAATTATAATATATAAATTATAAATAAGTGGCTAAATATGAACAATCTCAATGTTGTTTTTAAAATAAATGATCAAGTGATAGAAAAAGTTGGCGAAATAATAGTGTTACGGATGTGTTTTAAGTTTTGAAAGAAAATAATTAAACAACAAAGTGAACTGGTTATGTTGTTTACTAACTGCGTGACATTCCAAGAAAACTTATGCACGCAGCAACAAAATTTCTAGTTACAAACTCCGTAGAAATTTTACACACGCAAACAACATCAATTTGATATGCTGTTTACTACTAATTGCGTGTTTTCTGAGAAAACTTATCTAAACAAGACAACAACAAATATTTTTAAATAAATCCCAAGAAGAAACCTTATCAGCATTAAAACAAAAACAAAAATACGCACAGACATACAGGTACATTGAATGAACAACAACTAAAAACTGGTGTTATTTATTCTGCAATAAAGAACTCACAGCAAAACGTTTGTAAAAGGTATAAACGTAACAATATATTTGGGAATGATTATTGATAAAGAACTAAAGTTTCACACTCATGTAGACTATATTAAGTTTATTTTAAAGAATAAGAACAAATATAACAGTTGACATGGCGATAAACATTTATAATACAATAATTAAACCGCATTTTGAGTTCGGTTCCACAGCAATGCGGACAATACAAAAATGCAATAGATACACATCAATCCATTTCATGCTAAGCGCGCTGAAATAGTTGAACATAAGGCAGAGGATTGCAATCAACACACTAAATTTTATACAAAAACTGAAAACAGGCCAAGCACCGGAATGTTTAACGGAACAAATATCGTATGTAGGGAAAGTTCAATCAACTAAGAAATAATAACAGCTTTAGGATTGAGCGGATAACAACGACTGCAATGCAAAGGAATTTATTTTACAAGGCCTTTTCAATAATCTTCCGTCCAATATGAAGGATGAACAAAACCCACATTAATTTACAAGATATATAGCAAATTCTGTTAAATATAACTTATTGTGATTATACATATCTATGTTTGGAAAAGTATTTTTAATATTAATAATAATTATTTTAATAGACAATACATCTCCTATCATATCCTCAAAATTGCCTACCCATTATGTTTACTACATATGTTTTCTAAAGTTTACGCAGAAAACCTAAGGAAATTAGGGAAATTTTAATAAAGGCATAGCTTATATATTTGAACTTTGAACTTACTTTCTCGAAAATAGCTTAAAAATTTAAAAAGTAACCAGATAGACGTTGTACATTCTAAATAAATTTATTTGTGATTGGTTTAGGAGTTTTTATTTTTATAAGATATAGATTTTGTTTTATTCTAAATTAAGATTTTAAAAAGTTTCGAAAGGTGTTTTATTTACACTTGTATTGTAACAGCTAGATGCAAAATTGCCTATTGCACGAATTCCAGGTTTCTTAACGACCAATCAACAACAAAAAATACATATATTAGCTATGTCAAAAAATGGGCGTGGTCAATTAATTCGTATTTAGTTTGAGCATACAAATAAATATACGCAAAAGAAAAATGTAAAATTTAATGTAAAAAGTTCCGCAAAAAGCTTTCCAATTATATTTCCATAAAATCCACTTTGAAACTATTAACAAATTTAAAAAATAAAATAAATAGCGAAATCGATCAAGCTAAGCAACGGCCACTATTTAATTTTTATTTATGCCAGACGTCTTTTGGAATGGCTTTGTAGAATGAAGAGAATTAAATTAACAAAATAAATCAACGGATAACACTGACTATTATTTTGATGTAGTTGGTTGAGACGTTTTGTTGTCCTACATGATGCACTGTTATAATTTTCTGATGGTTTGTACGTCATCAATTCGCTAGCTATTTGACTTTCTAAAAAGGTAGAATACCATTGACATATCATAAACATATTTTCCGACTATTACACATTAAAAAGAAATAAGCGAAATCGGCCAAGCCGTCTCAAGTTATGCCCATAATCAGTTTTAATTTTGAACGAGCAAATTTGATTTTAAGATTTTTTTGAAAGTTTTGCATTGCAATGTGCGATGCTAATTAAAAATTTTGCCACATTATTAGTTTGGACTGGAAAATTAAAGTTGCTGTGAGTAGGTATAAATATTTAGCTTTAGAAAAACTTAATATTACCGCGTAAATATGAATACATATGAATAATATGAATACTGCAGTTAAAGTAGAGAAAAGTGTTTGGAATGTACGTCCCTTACAAAATATAAATGTTTACATTAGATAAGCTGATGAAATTTTGAGAAGAACGAAAGAGTTATAAATTGAAATATACATATACGACCAATAGCTTGAATATCTTAAACAAACTGTTAAACATGATAGTAATATTTAAATGCTTTGCGATTGCTTCAAATACCTAATAGAATAATTGAAATAGTGAATATACCTCCTTATTTTAAGATTTCAAAAATAAAAATTTTGAAGAAAAAAATCATTTTCCAGAAACACGGTGACCTAAAGCATGCTATCATTATTTAAGGAAAATGATTATACAATCCAGCTTTTAAATGATTAGCACATTGTGTTTACAATAGAGAATTTACATCCACATAGTAAGGGTCAGTTGCCTAACTACTTGTACGAGTTACTTAGCTAATTTTATTGTTTATACCACGTTTTTGTTTTGCAATTAGTACATACCTACTATTGCTTCTTCGTAAAATTTTAAGCGTTACATATATAATTTTTAACTGGCAAAACTTTATTATTTAAAAAAAAAAAAGTGAATAGTTTTTACGATAATTAAAAAAATGGCTCTTTTTGCAAAAGCATCCAAAGTTTAGAGGAGTTCCCAGTTACCAAAGTTACATTACGAATGGCAAAGCAAAGCAACTACAGATGAAGTGTGGTAGGGCACTAAGGATTAATTACAGAAACTTCGCATTCATCTTAAAGCAAAATTTAAAAAGAAAATAGCAAAAACCACTGCTGGTGGGCAGGCGACAGCAGACCTATTGCAAATTGATTAAGCCCATCTTCCAAATACATCTTTCTTTGGAGCCATAATATTTATGTGCGTCCTAGCTATACATCCTACAACACTAGGGGAAACTCTCTTTGAATAATAAATTTGTTTCTGTTTATTTGTCCAAATTTTACACAGCTTTATTAGACGAACAATGTGAAAGCTTCCCTTTTAAAAGTGGAGATATTGCTGTTGACCGATAGTTTTTTGTCATTTTTTGATGCTTCCACTAAATAAACAACGGCTTCTTTCGGAAATCAAAAATATGTTTTAACGTTAAAATGCACAAATTAATATTAATAATTATCAGAGCTATCCGCTAATTTCTTTCTAACTGATATCATGTCTTGCCCCATCTCCTTTGACTGAGGTTATCAAAAGTTGTCTCAAAGCAACAGAACTTTGGCAAATTTCCGTAATAGAGCCGTAAGCTAAAAAGTAAAGCAACAGTTTATTTTTAGCTTACGTTCTACGTTAAGGATATAACTTGGATTTCCTTTGCTTTCTAAGAAATTCTGACATGCTAAAAGTTTGCAGATATAACAAATGACATCACTTTTTAGCATTTTACTTTGCTTGAAAACAACTGGAATATTCTTCCTAATACTATTATTTACTTATAAGCCGCGTTTTTTTAAGCTGCCTGCATATTTTAAGTGAGCATACATTTTACTACAGCAAAATATATTGATATTCTTCAAAAGTTTTCTATGAGCCATAAAACGAAACATAAGGGAGACCAACAATTTTTATACTTTTTATTTTTGAAATTCTCTATCACTCTGTAACCTTTTTTTACATTGGGTCAATTTTCATAAACTAGAGTTTTATGGCATATTTTATGGTAAGTCATTACGCAGTTAGAAACAAAAGTCTTCACATTAGTTCAGCTTTCTTTAAGTCTTTCATTGTATACTTATTTTTTCGCTGCCGAACTGCCCATAGTGTAGTTAATCTAGCTTGTTAACAATAATGAACAAATTAAAATGTGCAATATGGCAACCATAAATTGTTTCGTACGTACAACATCTTTATGTTTATTTGTTAGACGGTTGTTTAGCTAAGCTTCGTTGACTGATTTTATTTATATAAATTCAATAACGCCACATTGACGCACTACCCCATTAAGAATGAAAGTTTTTACACAAATACATAATTTCCATTTTGTTTTTTTTTTCTCCTTAAAATTCAGACACAAATACAACAGCCTTTCAAATTATTTACTTGCTTCTAGTATAACCAGAGAATTATTTCGATTACTTTTTCATACAATTTATATTTACGTATATTATTACGACCAGTCAGTTCATTTTCATGTTAAATAATTTTTTGTTGTTCATGGAAGTAATTTTCAATTTTTCTGAATATCACAATTTTTCTATTTTTGTTGCTTTTAATTTTGTTAAATAGATTTCTTTTCTTATACTTTTTATCTTACTTAGAAAATTAAGTTAACTTTTTCTATTCATATGTTATAAGACTTTTTGTCTTTTAGTTTATTTAAAAATATATACCATGGACATTCTATAAACGAAACACAACGACAATGTACACGCTTATTACGAAAAACGTACCGACGACTTAGTATGTTACGTATGTATGGAAAAAGACGAATATTGACAGAATTGCTAGCGTATAACAACTCTGATTATCACAATCGTGAAGCCGATTGAATAATACGACCGCTTTAAATGCAAAAAGTGATGTCAATACATCACAGTTTAGCTGTTTTAAGAGAGTCCGTGTTGGCAAATTATTTACCAAATTTAACTTGATATTTTTGTATAGATGAACTATAGATTCAAGTGTTATGTTAGTTTATACTTTAGCAATAGCAATTTAATTTATTAACGTGTGTTGGTATATATTTTCATACAACTCGATCGAGATTTATTTAAGTAGATATACAATAATGCTTTAAGAATACATCATGAAGTTTAAGTTTTATTCCCATTTCAAAGCCAAAGCATGACAACGACAGTCCCATTAAGACGCTTGGATATTTCCAGTCGCAAAAGTATAAAATAGTGTCCAAAGTAACAAAATTGTTTCTCCGGATTGCATTTTTTATCCATTAAGTTTGGAAATAAATAACCAAAACATCTCATTCCATATGTAAAAATACTTACGCTAAAACTACGATACCTATTCAATTTTGATAACTCAAAATTTTTCGTTTTTTTTTTTTTTAATTTATTAATGTAATTTTAACTGACATATTGTCTGACTGGTTTGCTTAGGTATATACCAGCCTGCAAATATAGCGATTTATTAAATTGAAATATATATTTTTTTCCAGAATTTTTCGCTTCTTAATATTTTAAGTGCGATAAGACTCACTTGTCAAAATTTAAAAGTAATTTAATGTCAGCTATTTATCGGCTTAGAGCGCATCTAAGCAAAGCCTTAAAACTAGAACATTTTTAGTATTTCGAGTAAGCAAATATTTAATTACTACTTTTTGTTTGGCAACATTATTGCAAGGCCATTTTACATTATTAATGTTTATACTCGAACAAAAAATTATAATATTCTAGTTGGAAAAAAGTTTACGAACTCCTTAATTACTATAGATTATTTATTAACAAATTGCAGGAGAATGACATAAAGCAATCATGGATTTGTAATATATTAATAGTCCATAAAATCGTATATATATTTATATATGTATATAGATAAATAAATATATATATATAAATATATATATATATATATATATATATATATATATATATATATATATAGATATGTATATATATATAAAATTTATATATGTATAAATATATATATATATATATATATATATATATATATATATAGATATGTATATATATATAAAATTTATATATGTATAAATATATATATATATATATATATATATATATATAAATTCATATATATTTATATATGTATGCATGAGCGATACAAAATTTCACAACTAAACATAAAATATTTTCTTGCAAATATTCTTAATTCACTTTATTAATTGGAAACTTTAAGCCACTTACATTACTTAGTTTAACCAACAAACTGCAATGTTATATTATCTCTTTGTTTACAACAAAAAATTTATGTATATGTATTTTTTGTATTAAAGCTGTCAATAGTTTGATAATTTTTTGTTTTTAATTGTTATGTTGTTCTTCGATATTTTATAGTCATAATTTGGCCCTAACAAGCTTTGTTATTATTTTTTTTTAATTGTTAGTTTTAAACTTTCCACAAGCACTTTTAATACACTTTTTGTTTGAAGAAATAAATTTTCGATACATCCGAAGACCGACTGAATGAAAATTGCTACGATTTAATTTATTTGGTATGTTTACTTTATTTCGCAATTAAAGATGCCATATGTTTTAAACAATTTTGTATTGGGCTCCCATACTTTTAGTTATAAATATGTTAACTTTCATATAAAATACCTTATTTGTGATAATAGCTCAACAAGAGCCTTGTTTAAAGCAAGTGTATATTAAAAAATTTTAAAATTCGTATACAAATTTAAAATATTATTAATTTATTTTATGAATAAAATTTTTTATATAATACATTTTTCATATTGAAATAACATTTTTTAACGCTTAGATAAAGTAAAAATAATAAATCATACAAATTGTAATTTCCGTTGATCCTGTTTGGTTTTCTATAATGAAATAAATAAAATTAAAATAATAATATCATAGTGTTCCTGTTGAAGAAATTGTTATATATTATTGGAAAATTACATATTTAACCAAAAATAAGAATGAAATAAGTTGACGACTTGTTTTCTTTGATACCTGAAACCACAAATAAAACAGATTCCTTAGAATTGACTTTAAAATATTCACTTAACATTTGCAATTAACCCCTTTATTGAAGAGAGCGGATATAGAGTGGGATCCTAAAAAACAATGAGAAAAAGCAAGCTATACTTACAATATGTACCCTCCCCTAAACAAAAATATATTTGACAGCCACAAAATACATAATTAAACACAAGATAAATGAAAAATATTTGTTGGCAAATTTTAAA
This sequence comes from Trichopoda pennipes, assembly GCA_030448955.1. NCBI lineage: Eukaryota > Metazoa > Arthropoda > Insecta > Diptera > Tachinidae > Trichopoda > Trichopoda pennipes. Next base: position 763,007 of record JASKUP010000147.1, on the reverse strand, counting down.
AATTTATAAAATTTTAATTGAATATTTAAAATTATTAAATATAATAGGATTATAAACTGTAAGCATCGGCTGCAGGAAAATAAGCAGAACTGAAAACAAATTGGTAAGTATTAGCTGCAATTGAAATGTTCATTTGTTTGTTAATAATAAAATTTGCTTTTTGTTTACAGGCACTTACATAGATGTGGAAATTACTTGTTTGGCTGGTGGAAAACGATAAGAATAGTACTCTGAATGGTAAGTGTTCCTGAAAATAGAAAATGAATTACATTGCTATAAAGAAATCTTTTTTTGTTTATAGAACCTTACGTAGATGTGTAATTTATTTGTGTGGCTGGTGAAAAATTACAAGAATTTCCAAAACTAAAACTAGGTTAAGGATAACTACAACTATACTTTGTAAAAGGCAAATGACTGGTCAAACACAGATGGTACTGGGCACAAGTTTTGACTGGAAAAAATACATCAAAGAACAGTTCTTTTAAGAGCTATTGGTAAGTATTATCTGAAAATAGAATATGCATTACCTTCTTACTTACAGGAACTTTATGGAGCCTAAATATTTAAATATTTTTGAAACTTTCAATTCAGAGGCAGAATATTATATGTGATAAAATGTGTAATCAATATAACAAGGAAAATGTTTTTTTTATAGTTTATCTCCATTTTTTAGATATTCCATAGCCCTTAAAAGAGCTTTTGTAAACTTTATTGTTTATCCTTTTACTTCACAGAAAAGATGATTATTTTCGGCCTTGTCTAATCTGGGTCCACCATGTTTTGCTATTAACAGCATCACTTCTTCTGAGATGTGGCTCTTCATCACGCATGACGGTCTTGAATAAAGAGAAGCTAATCGTGCACAGGCTAGCTACACTTACCTCTGAATTCTAAAAATGTTAACACTTTAATTTTTCAAATCAATGTTTTGTTCTTTTTATTTCTAATGTTTATGTAATTATAAATAAAATAATTTAGTTGTAAATTTTATATTACTATTTGTATTTCATTGAAGAAACAAAAGGTCTTGAATTTATATTTAAAAATAAAGCCAGTACGGTATTTTTTAACGTAGACATATAACATAAAGGGACATTTTTTAATATTTAAGAAATTATTTATGATGTGGAACGATTATCTGCCGCTGCTGTTGAATTGCCTTGTATTTGTTGCTGAGTTTCTTTGCTACTTTTGTAGGGAATTTCTAAAGTATGTTGACTAGCATATTAGACTCTATACTTCGGGCCAAATTCTCCATATCACCCAATACTCTTTGGGAGCACTACTAAAGTTATCGATTAATTGCAACCATTGTTGAGTTTGTTTTGCAAAATTAATTGCTCCGACATGCAATTGTTTCGCTTCCGCATCTAAACGCTTCTTATTTATATATGCCTGCGCTACACTAGAAACGATATAGATATATTTAGAATAAGAAGATTTTTTGAAAAAGTAGTACATACCACAAATTTAAATGGTCCACTAAAGCTTTAGTTAGCTTATTGGGTGCTTCTTTGCGTTTGACTTCTGCGTTAGCAAAATAAAAGATAAGCCAACAAAAAAGTTATTGCACAAGGCAGTCAAATATTTATAATTATTTAATACACTGGCGGCTCCTAATGTTTAATTATATAATTTAAGTCTGTTGCTTCGGAAGAAAAAAGCACATTCTACATAAAGATCACAGTTCCAATTGGACATTATTTAATTGGCAAATGGAACTGCACACTTAAATACACTTGTTTTTTTTATAAGGGAACGCTCGTCAACAACACAAAATACATAAAACAGCTTGAAAAAACTTACTTTGTCGGATTCTTCGGGAAACGGTGGAGTTTCCTTACGTCTGGGCAAATCAATATACGTTTGCGGCTCCTAAAAATAAGATAAAATGTTTTATTAAGTAATTTAAATTTGTTCCTTAGGAAGAAAAATACTCACATTTTTTAGCTTTCTCCTTATATCCTTTGTTGTTTTATAACACCTCTGCATACGGATTCACTTGTTGTATTTTTGACTAGCAAATTGGCGCAAATATTAGAAAATTATGGCAAAAAGCCAACATTTTTTAAATATTTGCGCCAACTTGCATAAATTTGTAAAATAAAAATGTAAACAAATGAAATTCATTAACTCCTTTATGTAAAAGAGACAGATGCATACAATTTGAATAGTATGTCTTGTAAAAACAAAGGGGTTAATTGTGGCGGGCCACTTGCCGAGATTTTTTCCCCGTGTCCTATATAGTCATAATCTATGCCTGAAACTTTAATTAGCAAAATGCTGGCAGCATTAAATGTGTTTGATACTCCAATATTTTAATAGAAAGGATTTTAACAATAAATTCAAGAATTCCATGGGAAGAATAAAGAGAAGATTAGAAATTTATTAACTGAGAAGAATTTTTCCAATACAAATAATTAATAAGTTGATTAACCAATTTAGTAAGTAAAAAAAATAGAGCGAGTGAGCCAATTAAATTTATAGTAATAAAGTTAATGTAGGCACAACAAAAAATAAATTAAAAACTAGAATAGCAGGTCATATGTAAGTTAGATTAGACACAGAAAGGGGCATTATTTTCACATTGTTCATTCAATCCTAACTTTGAACATTTTTCAATTTTAAAATTAGAAAATAACTATAAATGTCAGTATATCTTAGATATATTACAGGTAATTAAAGTCCTATCAACGAACTTTAAAGCAGATACGAAAAATGTTGCACAAAATTAAAATCATATAGTGCACAAAAGTATAAAATATATCTCTGCACTTATCTGACATTCTTAATTAATACTTTAGTTTGTTTGTAACGTTGTATCACAAAAGGTTTTTATAGTCAGAAAATGTTTTTGTTTTTTCGGAAGAAATTTATTTGACAAAAATTTTTTATTTATTATTATTTAATTTTTATCAAAAGAATTTGTGCTTAAAAAAAATTTTATAAAACATTACCAAGGCCATTAAAAACAATAATTTAAAAATTGATTTTGATGTAGTTTTAATATGTCGCTTTTATACCTTGTTTAGACGGCAAAATAAACTACTTGTTTCGCTCTCAGAACCACAATTGTGAGCCGTAGTGTTCATATGACTTGTTTCTTGTTTCGTTTTGACGTTTAACTATTGTAACTATGTACTACATGCAAACACACGCATAAATATTTCGCGCGAATTTAGATTGTTCAAAATGGTTAAAAAATGTAACTTAGTTATTAAAATATATATTTCATATATACATTTTGGAATATTCTTAATGTTTTAACTCTGCACGAATTCTGCGGCAGTTCAAAACACTTTTTATTATTTTCACTTTTATATGTATGGATGTTTTTTTCACTTTTTGTTTTAATTTTTTCATGCTTTACAGTTTTTGACAACTAGTGCAGATAAACAAACGATAGTTTGTTTTTAAAATTAGAGAAGACAATAGTTTTTCGTGGTTCACAACAAGATTTAAAATGAACCTACTAGGTTCGCTTTCATATGGCGAATCATGCTGTTTCACTCAAGATTCGGTCGCGAACCTCGATATTTGCTGCTCTTGAAAACGTACTATTAGATTAATAATAATACTGTTGTCATTTCCCGTTTGTACTGAATTGTATCGCGGCTTGACAATGATGTTTTCACATCGAAAGCGCTCGCCATTAACTTCAAGAGGATAACAGCCAGATAAGATGAGAGATGACACCAATATTTCCTTTACTGGCGAAAAAAATATAAACATCTATTTATCTTTTTTTATTAAACTAGCTGTACGACCCGGCTCGGAAACTATTTGCTAATGATTAATTAATCATACGGTACAAAGAAGAAACGACACAAATTTTTCTTAATTTATTGTTTAAATAGTTCTTAAGGTAATTCGTTAAAAAATAAACAAACAAAAAAGATAAGCATATAAGCATTCATTTTAAAGCCTGATAGTAAACAATATTTTTTGTTTTTCTGTTGGGAGAGAAAATCAGCAGTGCTGTCGTTGTACCTACTCTCGAGTGATTCTAAGTTTAACCCACACACTTTTAGCGATTGTCTTTGGAATTTGAGACGTTTAAACTTAAATGGTAAATTACTTGGTATGATAGGTGTCCTTGAAATAAGCAGCTCTTCATCTACAGACTTTCCTATAATTATTATTGCTTTAATCGAGTTTGCCATAAGTTTTTTAATAACCAATCTAGTACCATCGAATATTGTTGGTTCATTCAGTTACGTAAACTCCAACCTTAAGCTTCAAGTTATGTGGTGGCATTCCCGGTAAGTTCAATGTATTCAGGAACTCTACGGGGTAGTTAACAATATTATCAGGATCGGTAATGGAATCAATCAATTTATACGAACACCATTCGCCATTAAATAAGCTTTGGATTTTTAAATTTATTTAATCGACGTATTTGTTTTTTGCAGCTAAAATTGCTCTTTCACTTAACCAATATTAATCGCTGTAATTTTGAGCAATGTGTGTGAACAGTTTTGCAATTAGTTCGTCTTTAGACTTTGTGAATTGGTAAAAGCCCATTGGAAAGGAAATCTGGCCTGTTGTAGAGTCCGTCGGTATTTTAACACTGCCAATGTCTAACAATATATAATAATAGATAGATAAACCTAGATGTAGATAATCATTCAAATTTTAAGAAATGTTGTTGACTGCTAACAAAATCTTTCGAAGTTGAGCTTTTATTTTTACTTTAGCATTAAATTATTTTGTTATTGAATTTTTCAGCGTATAAGCGATATACATATGTACGTATCGTTAAAATTGCATCGAATAGAAATTTATTTTTTATCTTCAAAGTGAAGTGTAATTGTCGGTGACTTAATAATTTAAAACCCTTACTATTCAATATATCAAGATTTTTTCTCTCTCTTATAAAAACTATTAATTTTAAAATTATATGATTCAAATACCATAACAAATTTTAAAGTACGGATAATGTGCATACGTCTAAATTAAATCACTGAGCACTGTTTAGAACTTAATTAAGTTTAAATGTAGACTAAGTAAAAAAAATTGAGAAGTGAAAACGATTTCTTTATGCTTTCACTAATATGATTTAACTCATAGTATATTGCAAAGCGAAAAGAAAAACATGTATAAAAAATTAACGCTTTGTCTTAGAAACTCATGTAGTTAGAGTGTGTTTATAACTTTAATTCTTCCAGTTGTTCTTTAAATTGTCTCATGCGAAGAAAAATTACTTCGAAATAAAGTCTAGTTATTGAAAAGGTATCATGTTCGTTGGGCTCTCCTGGCAAATTCTGTAACATAAGCAAAGCTTCCTGATGTTTATTAAAACGTATGTATGTATATGTACATATGTAATTCAATTTTTTATATAATTATATTTTTATGGTATAAACTTATACCCTTTTTGGAAAAAGTTTTAGAAATGAAACAAAAAAGAAAACTATTCCGATATCTCTCGACGGCTTCTTTATAACCTAAAACAATATTTTACTAAATTGAAAACAAATTACCAAAGGATTTGAATTTTTTATTTTTCCATACAATATACAAATTTCAAAGTATTGAAAAACATGTAAACTATTTACATACATGTGTACATGTGATTTCATTGTGAATTTAAATTGAAGTAAGATTTTTGTCCCAAAACTGTGACGGTATTTTCTCTAAAAGATCTGGCAGCTATGTATAGAAATGAATTAAAAAAAATTTCAAACAAAAAAATACATACTTAACTGCTGATATGTTAGAACAATTTTCGGTTTGGCCGAAGTTGAAGATGTTGCCTCTCTTTATTTGGTCTTTTATTTTAATTTTTGTTTTGTTGTTTTTTTGCATAAGTGTGTTTGCACGTATGCAAGCTCATTAGCATACAAACAACCACATAGCTTCATCAAACCAGTTCGAACGAACATGTCGAGTCGTCAATAACTTATTTGTATTTATACCAACAAAAGCAAGAAGAAAATGAGTAAATTAATTTTCTACGTTTTCCGGAAAATTTTATAATTTTTCGAATCGAATAAAAAAAAATCAGCCAAATCGCCCCAGCAGCTCTCACGCTATTACATTACATACATGGACCATTTCCTTTTTTTTATATATACGTATCATGATCGATGGGCTCTCCAGACAAATTCTGTAACATAAGCAAAGTTTGCTGATGTTTACTAAAACGTATGTATGTATGTATATGTACATATGTAAGTAAATTTTTTATATAAATTTATTTTTATGGTATGAATTTATATACTTTTAGGAAAAAAACTTTAAAAATTAAACTTAAAATGCATATTTTTCTAAATTCAAAAAAAATCCACGAAAGAATTTGAACTTTTTATTTTTTCCATACAATATACATATTTCAAAGTGTTGAAAAACATGCAGTCTATTTACATACGTATGTATATGTGATTTTATTGTGAATTTTAAATAAAGTAAGATTTTTTCCTCAAAATTGTAATGGTATTATCTCTAAAAAATCTGGCAGCTATGAATAGTAATGAGTTAAAAAAATCTTTAAACATAAAAATACATTTTTGATTGTTGACATGTTAGAACAATGTTAGGTTTCGCCGAAGTTGAAGATGTTGCCTCTCTTTATTTGGTTTTTTGTTTTGTTTTTTTAATTTGATATACGGGTTTTTTTAGCGTATGCTAAGAATGTATACGTGTGTTTGCACGTATACAAACTCATTAGCATACAAACAACCACATAGCCTCATCAAACCAGTTCGAACGAACATGTCAAGTCGTGAATAAATTATTTGTGTTTATAACAACAACAGAAGAAAATTAATAAATGAATTTTCTAAATGTTATAATTTTTATTTCATACAAACCATCTCCTGAAAATTTCGAATCGAATAAAACAAAAATCAGCCAAATCGCTCCAGCCGTTCTCATGCCAACTCATTACATACGTGGACCATTTTATTTTTATATATATAGTTATAACACTTATAAACTCAATATTGAGTTTAACACTTATAAACTCAATTTTGATAATATATTTTTAAAAAAAAAAAAACTAAACAAAAAGATAAATACTTACTTATTAAAGAAGAAATAAGATCGAATAAAAAATAATAAAAAACAAAATTTAAACAAATATAAACAACGTAATATCAGATTAATAAAAACATTCCTTGTCAGCTTTATTTGAGCCGAAGTTTAGACTGCCGCTGTTTATTTTTTCCGAACGCCGTTACCAATAACCTATTCATATAAATTGCGCCGCCGATAATTTTCTTCGACTTGATTATCTTCTTTTTGTTTAGGTGAAAAAGAATGTACAATAAAACTTTGGAAATCGTTTACTGTTTTGAAGTATGATTTAAAATGTTTGAGATTAAATAAATTGCAAAAGTACTGTTTTAACTGATTGTGTTTTGCGTAGTTTAGGAAAATTTTGATTGCAATAATGCGAAGGCAGGAAATTGAAACATTGCTTCTGTTAATGAATTAATTTTTTTTTGCTATTAATCAATTCTAAATATTTTTGTTTCCGTAATGATGATGGCCAATGTAAATTTTCTTGTTATTAAGGTACGTACAATCTATTTTATCTTTATGCATGTATGTATGCATACGCATACTATAGGAATTTGAATGTATAAAAAAATTCATTATGGTGTAATTTACTGTCAAATATTTTTATTATGCTCGACATAAGCTTGAGATTTTTAAAACAGTTTTTGCATAAAGAATGTGAATATTCCTATTAATACATAAGTGGAGAAAATTGCCTTTTTTGTATAAATAACTTATTAAAGGGTTTAACTAGTTTTTAGTTAAGTTTCTAATAATCTGAATGTCTTGATATGATATTTGAGTTTTATAATTTTCGCAGACAGAACTTAAGTGAATTTTAATTTTTATTTGTTAATTTAGCTTAAATCTAGTTTAGCAAAAATATTTCGACCACTGAACTTTTCATAGAAAACCGTGCTTTTGAAGTACATTTTTTTATGTATCAAGTCAATGTCGATATCCTCAAAGAAGCGTTAAAATTTTTTTGATTATTTAGAGAATTCGTTTTATGTTGCAGACACAACTTTATTGTAAAAACTTTTGTACAAAATCCAATTATTAAAATACAAAAAATAATGTTCTAGACATATCGCCAAAAAAAAATAACATTAAAGGGTATGAAAGTTCAGTTGCAAGGAAGATTAAAATTAAAGTTTAAGTGTAAAAACACAATATATATATATATATATATATATATATATATATATATATATATATATATATATATATATATATATATATTGTGATCATTAAACACAGGAGAGTTTCCAGAGAATTGGAAGGAAACTATGGTAACACCTATTGAAAAAGTGGCAAAAACCAAAAAATGTGAAGAATACCGTCCTATTAATACATTGAAAACATGTGAAAAAATATTAGAAAGAGTCGTCAAGGTACAATTAGAAAAATATATGGAACAGAATAACCTAATATCAGAATATAAATCGGGTTTTAGAAAAACATTTTCATGTGAAACCGCTGTGAATTTTGTGATAAATCGGTGGAAAAATATAGAAAAAAACAGAGTAATTATGGCAATGTTTCTAGACTTTAAAAGAGCATTTGAAACGATTGACAGAGATATACTGATTCAGAAATTATATATGTATGGTATAAAGGATAAGGAGCTAGAATGGTTTAAATCGTATTTGACAAATAGAAAACAAATTACTAAAGTTAATGGTGTTAGATCAAGTGTGATTAATAATGATTTTGGAGTTCCTCAGGGATCTATTTTGGGTGCGTTATTGTTTATAATATATATAAACGATATGCCAGGAATACTTGATAAATGTGAAGTAGTATTATACGCAGACGATACTCTTATATACGCAGAAGGTGATACTAGTGAAGAATGTCACAACAAAATGTTACAGGATGTGAATAATATTAATATATGGCTAAAGATGAATAAACTTAAATTGAATGAGAATAAACCGAAAATTGTCGAAATTAATGAGACTAGTGAAACTATAATCAAAATTAATGATAACGTAATAGAAAAAGTAAAACATATAAAATATCTGGGTTTTATAATCGACAATAAATTAAGATTTAAAGAACATATAGAATATATGTGCAAAAAAATCGGGAAAAAGATAGGATTTTTTAAACGTATCAGAAATAAAGTTTCTATAATGACGGCGATGAACATATACAATACGATTATAAAACCTCACTTCGAATTTGGTTCAACCATATTATATACATGCTGCGCCGAAGCACAACTAGAAAGGCTACAAAAACTACAGAATAAAGCAATGCGATCGATTTTAAAATGCAATAGATATACACCGGTACGGATAATGTTAGACACACTCAGATGGATGAATGTAAAGCAAAGATTGGCACTCAACACCCTAATTTTTATTAGAAAAATGAAAAATGGAAATGCTCCACAATATCTACGCGATCAAATCAGATACGTTGGCGAGATACAACCATATGGACTTAGAAATGCGGAAAATTTTAGGCTTCAAAGAACAACAACAACAGCGATGCAAAGATCTCTCTTCTATAAAGGATTTAAGTTATATAACTCACTATCAATTGGGATTAGAAATGAGGCAAATGATATTATATTTAGGAGAAAATGTATAGATTTTATAAAAACTATGTAAACATAGGGTTACAAAATAATTTTAATATAAGATAAGAATGGAATATTAGAGTATTGTTAATACTAATAAATAAATAAATAAATAAAAAAAAAATATATATATATACATATATATATATATATATATATATATATATATATATATATATATATATATATATAGACATATATATATATATATCGAAATTATCTACAATTATCTGCAATGACATATGTATGTAAACATAAACAAAATAAAAACCAACCGCATCATATAATCACCCCTATTCTGCGTTTCGATTAAGTCTCCGCATTCAGTTCCGTTGCGATCGAAAATTGGTATTCTGGAGAAAAACGGAATCGAAAGAAAAAGAAGAAGACAACAATGTTTACAAAATTAATAGCATTACTGTGGAATGTGAAAATGAAATAACAAAATAAGCAAGTTGTTATCATTTTCGTAAACAAATGTAAAATTTAATACAAAAAGTTGTATGTGTACATAATTAAATTTTAGCATTTTTTGTTGGAGGACCTAGTGCATTGAGGACTCCTGCAACTTCCTCTCAGAACACTGCCACTTCTTCCTTTGATCGCTGGTGCTATCCACATGCAATGTCTGTTTAAGATGCCATTAAATTTGCCAATTTTTCATACTGGTGCGGTGTTGTTGTTTTTGACCTGTAACACATAAAAAACACATCATATTCGGGTACAAAAATTAACAATTTAAAATAAAAAAAATTAATTTAATTCAATAAAATAATTAAAAATAATTTTAAGTGTTTTTTATCGTTTCTGAACATTTTATCTCACTTTCTACTTAATTTTTTTTTCAATTTTAAACTTTTTAACTAAAAACACAGATAAAGAAAACCCCTTCGTTAACAAAAAAGCAACTGAAAAAAACGGAGCTCCGATCGCAATGCAGAATACATACAATCGAAAGAAACTGAGCGGAATCGAAACGCAGAATACCAAAGCTTCTAGACGGAGAAAATTTCGATTCGAATCGAAACGCAGAATAGCCCCAAATATAAAAACAATGTTGTTTTTCAACTGTCAAATGCTTATTGAGCAAACTTAATTTTTATATGTGTGAACAGTAACATAAATTGAGGCAATATACTTTACATATATATAGTTAGTTATAAATAAGTCTAACTATACTTTACATATATGTATATATATATATATATATATATATATATATATATATATATATATATAGGTTTAATTTTACACTGACTTATTATCCACTCAGACGCTTCCCTATACGGGCATATTGCAACATGCCCGTAGCGATTGCATTTAGAACATTTTGTGTTTGATCGGCATTCGCTTCTTTTGTGGTTTTTGGATCCGCAATTAAAGCAATGTTCTGGCGGAGATGGGTTTTTTTCCTTCATTATTAGTTTTTACATAGGTCTGATACGGTCGTTTTTTAAACCGTTCATCGTTTACCCGACTTTCGTTTACGCGTTCGTAAATTTCATACTTTTCGCGAAGTTCTTTGAAAGTAGTTGTATTATATAATTGAAATTTAATGTCACTTTTAACTCTTAAGCCATCAACAATGTAACGTACAACTGAAATTTCTTCTATATTACCGAGAGCTGCTATTCTACGCATTTGAAGTACATATTCATGAAAAGATTCACTGTCACTTTTCTTTTTATTTGAAAGCATTTTATGTAACTCGTTGCTACTTAAGGTTTTATCAAATTCATTTATCAAACTGTCTTTTAAAAGCTGGTAGTCACTTACAACAACAGTTTCTAAAAATAACTTTGCTGTACCGATCATTTTGTTTCGCGCTTGTACATATTTTTGCTGTTCACTCAAGCTGTAAGCTGACGCATTTAATTCAAAATTGTTAAACCACTGTTTGACTGGAATATTTTCACCGTCAAAATCTGCTAAAATCTTTGAAAAGTTATCAACGGTGATATACGGTTTATTGTTACTCTCTTCTCTTTTTTCCAGTTTTTCAGATAATAAATTTACTAAATCAGTCAGACTTTGTTTTTGATCGATCGACATTTTTGTATTTTCACGAGTTGTTAAATTTTTAGTCAAATTTGTTGTATTTAAAACAGATGTTGAGATATTATTTTTATAAATACCCTCGTTGTTTTGAGCTTGTTTGTTTTGGTTTGTAGTGTCACTGTTTGTTGATTTGTTATTTTGATTTTCGTAACAGATGTTTTCTACTTGTTTCACCACGGTTTTTTAGATCTTTGCTTTCTACTTCTGTTTTACTGTTTTCACTTTGAATTTGATATTTATCTTTATTTTCGGCAATTGCAGTTATAATACTATGCTTACTCTAATTCTGTTCTGACTTATTTACTGCTTTACTCTTTATCACTTTTTTGTCTACTGGAGATGGTTTATTAACTGCTTGTTGTGCTCTTGTATTATATGTGTTTAATGCAACTTTTTGTTTTTCTGAACCGCTAGCTTTTTTCATTTGTTTTTTTTTTTTTTTTGTAATTTTATATGCACTTACTTTTGTGTAATATGTATTTGCACCGTTAATAATGCAATCACATTACAATTCTTTTTCAACTTCGGGTTTTGTAAACGGTTGAGCCCCCAAATGTAAAGTATAGTTAGACTTATTTATTATTTATGTAAAATATGTAATTCAATTATGTAAAGTTATGTAATTCAATTTAATTATTATTTAATCATTTATTTAATTCAAACAACTTTAGCTTTAAACAAAATTAGCCTCTGATTCACAACTTCTTCACACCACTGCCTCTGAACTACTACCCTTTTCTCCATTCCACTCTGTTTCAAAACCATGTCTCACATCACAGGGCGAGAGTCAAAACAGCGATGACACGTTACTCTTTACATATATATATATATCTGAGGTTTAATTTTACACTGACTTATTATCCACTCAGACGCTTCCCTATTTATACTTGTCCATTTAAAGTCTAGAAGATTTAATACCTAGTCCACACATGAACTTTTATTGAGTCAATATTCTGTTTATTGCCTCAATTTCTGTTACTGTTCACACATACAAAAATTAAGTTTGCTCAATAAGCATTGGACAGTTGAAAAACAACATTGTTTTTACATTATATGATGGTGTAGTGTGCACGGAACGTCATTTGACATGTAAGTGTGTACATACCAACCTCAATAGTGTAGTGCAACAACTACTTGAATTACACTTATTGAAATGTGGCGAAAACCACCAAAATAAATCAAAACAAAGGTGTCGAATTTATTTAACACCTTTGATTTGCTTTATGGTTGTCCACTTGCATGTTGCTGACAATGCATTTTAAATAACAATTATTGATAAGAAATGTGGGAATAAAAATTGAGTAAAGGCAAAAATCATTCAATTTAGGTAGTAAGAAATTAGTATATAAGCTTGATTAAAATTGTAAATAAAATTAGAATTAAACTGAACACTTCTGCGGCATCAACGTGCCTAGCTCTTTTTAATTACTCAAAATTACTGTTGGCAGTTCTTTCGAACGCCTATTTGTGGAGCTGTTATCCTCGACAGCTGGGTAAATATAAACGAGGACTTAGGGAATTTATTTATAAAAATTATCTTTTCTATTATTCATATGGTATTCGTCTATATGACGATCTCTTAATCACACCAACATCCTTTTACTTGGCGATCCTGAATAATATCATCCCTTTTCATGGCGATCCTGAATAATATCATCCTTTACATGGCGATCCTGCGGACGATCCTGCAGACCGATCCTGCTGATTCTTTAAATAGAATATAAGATTCTACCATGTCATCCTACATGTCAGACGAAATAGAGGAAATATTCCAACGCTGGGAAAAATACCTTCAAGAAGAGTACAAGCCGACTCCTAGCAACACAGAAGCCCCAGTGTACACTCCAACCCCTCTGAACGCTGGCCCCAAGGCAATAACGCTCGAAGAATACAGAAGAAGGAATATAAATATAAAGAGCAAGGAAGCAGAAATCAAAAAAAGAAGAAAAAACGTGCCGGAAAAAAGTTCCAGCAAAGAAAAGAGAAGGCCATCCTCCACAGACAACTGACATTAGCGGATACAGAACAGGAAAAAATAAAAATCAAGCAAAAATTAAAATATTTAAATAATAAGAGTATTTAAAATTGAAGTAAAAGGAATAAAATTAATTTATTAATATTATTATATAAAAACTAAATAAGGAAAAACGGAAAATATTAAATTAGAGGAATATATCAATTACACAAAATAAATATAAATAAGATTTTGATAATTATAAGAAAATTTTTTCATCATGAGGAAAATACCTAAAAATCCCTTAGATTTAGACCAAAAACATCCCTTAGAAACTTCTTCTGAAGTTAACATGGAACAAGAATTAGAAGTATTAAAAGCAATTTGGGAATTTATAGGAATAACAGATACCCCAACAACAGAAGACGTAATAACTAATAGAACTCAGACAAGAGATACAATAATGGCAATTAGGAAAGCGGAAAAATTACAGAATAAAAGATTTAATTAAATAAATAGCTATAAGAATAACAAGAATGTAAAACATAGCATGTAAATAAATAATTGAAATTGTAAATGGAAGAAAATCTAGAAAAATTAAAAGAATTATTAAGAACACTAAAAAAGAGTCCAGGAAGAACATATACCCCTAAAACCATACAAGAAAAATTAAAATACATTCAAAGTATAAGAGAAAATTTTGAGATAAAAGAATCTAAAGAAGAAGAAGGTAAAACTAGTGAGGTAACAGCATTGAGAATAGAATTTAACCAGATTTACAAAACTATAGAAGATTATTTACGTAAGAATATAAAAGAACCAGACAATAAAATAAACATGGCTTCATTCAGTTTAGAAACAGTTTCAAAGACATTACCTTTATTTTCAGGTAATCAAGCAGAACTTGACAGTTTCCTAATTACAGCGGAACTTATACATAAAACTCTTTCAGAATCAGCACAACTAGATTTTTTCCAATACGTATATTATGCAAAATTAACTTCCAATGTAAGAACAGCAATAGGTAGTAATATAGAACCAGATAACTTTAAAACTCTTAAAGAATTACTTCAACAAAGATACAAGCTCACCACAACCATCCCAGAACTTCAAAACAAATTAAACTCATCATTCCAAGGAAGAATGACAGTAAACGCATACAGAGATAAAATAACAGCACTAATAGATAATTTGAATAAATTAGGAATTAAAGAACTAGGGAATGAGGCGACACAAGCTGAGAAAAATGTAATAATAAAATTAAATAACAAGCTAGCCCTGGATACATTTAAAAAGGGATTAAATGAGAACTTTAAATTGACCATATACGCAGCTCGTCCAAATAACTTGCAAGAAGCATCAGAACTGGCTGTAGAGTTGGAAAACGAGAATAAGACAAACTTGAATTCAATTTTGCATTTCAGAAGAGAACCAACGCAAAATCATTTCAAAAAGCAAAACACCAACTACAGAAACAACACCAAATACACAAATAACAACATAAACTACAATAGGCCTTATAATAATTTTAACCACAACAACACGTCTAATAATAGAGTTAACACAACTTTCACTAGGAACTACGAAAATGTTAATAATAACAGATACAATAACACCAATAATAGATTCAACAATAACAGTAATAACAGATTCAGTAACAACAGATTCAATAATAACAATAACAGGAATAATAACAAATACAACCACAATCAAAACAACAGACACCAACAAAAACACATATACACAACACATGATTTGGGAAACGAATTAGGCCAGGGACACTAGAACATCCCGCAGTGCCAAAAATAAGGATTCACAAAATATCGAACAATAACTCCAATTATATTAGTGTCACATACAAAGAGAAAAATTTAAACTTCCTTATAGACACAGGTGCCGACATATCGCTATGTCGAATGCAGAACGAATTTACAGGTGAACAATTCAAACCAGAGGAAAAATGCAAATTAACAGGCATTGGTGCAGAGGAAATTGATTCCTTAGGGAGAATAGACTTACAACTAAAATTAGCTGATGAAGTTTGCAATCACTCTTTCCAATTAGTAAAAACAGATTTCCCCATCGAAACAGACGGTATAATAGGTAGAGACTTTCTAAAAAAATATCTATGTAAAATAGACTACGAAACTTTCACAATATCAATATTTTTGAATAATAATACAATAATTCTTCCAATGCTAACAAGATCTTTGAATACATTACATATAAAAATACCTCCAAGAACGGAAATTATACAAGCATTTAAATTAAATCTGACTGAAGATAGCGTAATTTTTAATAGTGAATTAAAACCAGGTGTATTTCTAGGTAATTCAATAGCCCCCAAAAATGGTATGACTCACTTAAAACTTCTAAATACAACGAACAATGAGGTAACTTTAAACGGTATTAAACTCCAATCTGACCCACTTAAAGACTACGACATATTACCCTACAATAGTTACAAAGGAAAAAACAAAAACAATGACACACGTTTTGAACAAATACTTAATGACTTGCAGTTGGACATTAATGACGAATATGCAAGGTCAGAGTTAATAGCAATATTCAAAAAGTATCAAAATACTTTTCACCTAGAAGACGAAAAATTGACAGTAAACAATTTTTATAACCAGAAAATCACGACTTCAGACAACAACCCAGTATACATTAAAAACTACAGACTACCACATACACACACCGACATCATTAATGAACAAGTACAGCAAATGTTTGATGACGACATAATAGAACCTTCGGTAAGCCCCTACAATGCTCCACTCCTTTTAGTGCCAAAGAAAGGAACTAATGAGAAAAAGAAATGGAGACTCGTGGTAGATTTTCGGAAATTAAATGACGAAATAGTTAGTGACAAATTTCCTTTAACCAGGTTAGAAGATATTTTAGACAAACTAGGCAGAGCCAAATGGTTCTCAACTCTTGACATGACTAGCTCATTTCATCAGATTAAATTAGAAAAAGAATCTAGAACACTTACAGCATTTTCAACCCCACAAGGACATTTTCAATTCAAACGATTACCATTCGGTTTAAAAATTTCTTCAAATAGTTTTCAAAGAATGCTAACAATAGCACTTTCTGGCTTAGAATCAGAAGCATTCCTTTATGTAGACGACATAATAGTTTATGGATGTAGCTTGAATCATCACAATCAAAATTTAATTAAAGTTTTAGACAGATTAGAAAGGTATAACCTCAAGCTTAACCCAAAGAAATGTTGCTTTTTAAGATCTGAAGTAGTTTATTTAGGACATCTAATAACGAAAGACGGCGTCAAAACAGATCCATCTAAATATGAAGTAATCAAAAACTATCCAATACCCAAAAACGCGGACGAAGTACGAAGATTTGTTGCATTTTGTAATTATTACAGAAGATTTATACCTAACTTTGCTGACATCGCCAAAGAACTAAACAACTTACTAAAGAAATCAACAAAATTTATATGGACAGAGAAATGTCAACTTGCCTTCAACGAATTAAAGGAAAAACTGATAAACCCTCCAATATTAAAATACCCAAATTTCGAGAAACCTTTCATATTAACAACTGACGCTTCCAATTACGCTTTAGGAGCGGTTCTTTCACAAGGTGAAATTGGTCAAGATTTACCAATTTCATACGCGAGTAAATCACTACAAAAGCATGACCTAAACAAACCAGTAATAGAGAAAGAACTTTTAGCCATACATTGGGGAATAAACTTTTTTAGACCATACCTATACGGAAGAAAATTCATAGTGGTAACAGACCACAGACCGTTAATTTCGCTGTTTTCCCACAGCAATCCTTCATCAAAAATGACTAGATTAGATTAGATTTGAGTGATTATGACTTTACAATTATTTACAAAAAAGGAAAGATGAATATAAATGCGGACGCACTTTCTAGAATAGAGCTAGATTCGGAAACACTAAGACAACTAATACCAAAGGAGATTAATGAAAAAGAAAGGAAAGTTTTAATAACCACACGGGCCATGAATAAACAGAACATTGAAACTAATAAGAATAAGGATAAAGAGGCAAATAAAAGTAAGAATAAGGATAAAGAGGCAAATATAGATAAAAATAATGAAATTGGAAATAATGAGGCAGATAAAAACAAGAAAGAATATAATAAAAATAATAAAGAGGAAAATAATACGCGTATAAGGGAGAACGATATGGAAAAATGCAATTCTCAGAAGTCTGATCAACTTCGCATATGGGAATGCATATCCATTAATGATATAAAGAATATGAAGAAACTGCAGTTTAATGAAATAAATGACATAGGAGAAAAAGATATAATTATTGAGGATAATATTGTGCACGTAGGACGTAATGACAATTCATCGAAACTAGATTCGAACATGAAGAAGTTACGTACCCAAACAAGTAGAAACGGATGTAATGATAGATCATTGAAACCAGATTCAATGAGGAAATTACATGACGAGGATGATGAACATGATAGAGAAAATGTACGTGCAAGATTCAGTGATAACTCAGCGAAACTAGATTCGATTCTGAGAAAACTGATATCTAAGATGAGAAAGGAGAATATTAAAGAAGTAGCGCTACCAACAAACGATGAAATATTTAAAGTGTACACAAAGGAAAATATAAAAGAAGCATATGCGAACATAAAGATAAATAATAAAAGTCCTCAAATGAAAATAATAATTTACAATGCCCCAAAAATAATTAAAGAAGATATCCTTAAATACAAATTAATCAATGAATTCCATAATACCACTCATGCAGGCCACTTAGGAATTCGGAAAACACTTATAAAACTAAAACAACGTTATATTTGGAAAAATATGAGAAAAATGGTAAAACTATTCATAGCACATTGTGACACATGTAATAAAAACAAACAAACAAAACACATAAAAGAGCCACTTACACATACAGATACACCAAATAACAGCTTTGAAATAATTTCAATTGACACCGTAGGTCCTCTTCGCATCTCAAATGAGAACAGATATATTTTAACTATGCAATGTGAGTTAACAAAGTTTGTCGTTGCACATCCCATGCCAACGAAAGATGCGGTCACCACAGCGAGAACATTGGTCGAACAATTCATCTTGAAATACGGCCAATTTAAAGTACTCAAATCAGACAAAGGAACAGAATTTACGAATGAGATCATGCGTAACATATGTTCATTGTTAGGGATAGAGCAAACATTTTCAACCCCTTATCATCATGAGACTTTAGGAGCGATTGAAAGAAACCACAGAGTTCTTAATGAATTTTTACTTACAACGGCTACTGATCATGAATGGGACAAGTGGATCCCTTATTTCACTTTTGCATACAACACCGCACCACACATAGATACAGGCTATACACCATATGAATTAGTTTATGGAAAATTACCAAGTTTACCCACAGATAGCTTAGAAAATAGGAGAACATTTTACAACTATGATGATTATTTATATGAGTTAAAAAATAAGTTACAATTCTCTTTGAGTAAAGCAAAGGAACTATTAGTTAAAGCAAAAGAAAGAAGAATAATAGATAGTAAAAACAATTACCACAGTAAATTGAATCTTAGCATAGGAGATCTAGTGTTACTTAAAGTAGAAAATAGGAAGAAAAACCAAAGCCCATATAAAGGTCCATTTAGAATTATAAGAAAAAACAATGTAAATACTGTAATAGATTATAATGGTATTGAAAAAGAAATACACAATAATAATTTAAAACCTTATAATAATTTGTAAAACATATAAAAATATATATATATATATATATATATATATATATATATACAAAATAGTTATTTCCTAGAATAATATTTTATAAATTTAAATAAATTATAAGACAAATATTGATTAGTAAGAAAACAAAATATGTATCACTATTGAAATTTTATATTATAATATTATATCCACTACTACACTACAGAAAAAATCACCCTGTTTATTTCAAAAACAGTAAGATTTTTTTTAAGGGTGAGGGTGTAGTGTGCACGGAACGTCATTTGACATGTAAGTGTGTACATACCAACCTCAATAGTGTAGTGCAACAACTACTTGAATTACACTTATTGAAATGTGGCGAAAACCACCAAAATAAATCAAAACAAAGGTGTCGAATTTATTTAACACCTTTGATTTGCTTTATGGTTGTCCACTTGCATGTTGCTGACAATGCATTTTAAATAACAATTATTGATAAGAAATGTGGGAATAAAAATTGAGTAAAGGCAAAAATCATTCAATTTAGGTAGTAAGAAATTAGTATATAAGCTTGATTAAAATTGTAAATAAAATTAGAATTAAACTGAACACTTCTGCGGCATCAACGTGCCTAGCTCTTTTTAATTACTCAAAATTACTGTTGGCAGTTCTTTCGAACGCCTATTTGTGGAGCTGTTATCCTCGACAGCTGGGTAAATATAAACGAGGACGTTAGGGAATTTATTTATAAAAATTACCTTTTCTATTATTCATATGGTATTCGTCTATATGACGATCTCTTAATCACACCAACATCCTTTTACTTGGCGATCCTGAATAATATCATCCCTTTTCATGGCGATCCTGAATAATATCATCCTTTACAATGGGGTTGGTTTTTATTTTGTTTATGTTTACATACATATGTCATTGCAGATAATTGTAGATAATTTCGGCTCACTGAACATACTTCTGAACAGTGTTGTATCCTCATTTTTACTCAATATTATAACAATTTCGTACTTATTGCGTAATAACTTAATTGAGATTTTGTATGGAATATTGAGCTCAATAATGGCATTTATTGCGATAATCTCAATAAAGGCGTATGTGTGAACTAGACATAAGAATCTTCTACTTCCTTTGTATTGCATTTTGTTGTTGTATGTTGTTTATCCGATGTATAGGCGTCTGTATGTCTGTGTGTAGTTGTTTTTGTTTTTACGCTGATAAGGTTTCTGCTTGGGATTTATTTCAATACATTTGTTGTTGTCATTTGTACAAAAGGGTTTCTTAGAAAACTACGCAATTAGTAGTAAACAGCATATCAAATTGTAGTTGTGTGTGTATAAACTTCTCCGCAGTTTGTAACCAATAGTTTGCTTTATTGCTTAATTATTTTAAAACTTAAAAAAGACATATTCGTAACACTGCCGCCCACTTAAGCCTTTTCGTCCCGAATAGGCTCAATATTCCCTCGGCCATACTTGGCCAGTCGCTTTGATATTTCTGTATCCGATAAACCACGTCATTCAATTTCTTGATCACTTTGTATGGTCCTTCACAGTGGGTTTGCAGTTTGGGAGACAGTCCTTTTTTTCGTTGTGGGTTATATAGTAAAACCAGTTGTCCTTCTGTAAATCCTTCCGTATTTGCTGCTCGGTCATACCTGGCTTTCATTTTGTCGCTGGACATTTTAATGCGATTGCGGACAAACTCATATGCCAGAAGAAGCTTGGTATATGCTCGTTCCAATCTTTTTGGTGTGTACGACCACTTTTCTGAGATATTCTTCGAGGGTGCGGTTAAATCTTTCTACCATGCCATCAGACTGTGAATGCAGTGGTGTCGTTCTCGTCTTTCTGATCCCATAAATGTCGCGCATTTCCTTGAATATGGCCGACTCAGAATTTCGTCCCTGATCGGAGTGAAGTTCTGTTGGAACACCGTATCGACACACCCAATTGTTCACAAATTCATCTACAACTGTTTTGGACTGTTGCTTCAGGCCATTTGCTGAAATAATCCATTACTACTAGCAGATACCGATTTCCAGCATTACTGACAGGGAATGGGCCTGCGATATCCATTGCTATCCGCTCAAAAGGGGCGCCGGCGTAAAATCGCTGTTTTATATTTTTCAGTGTTTTTGTTACACCCAGATGGCCGCCGCTGGGACCATTATGAAACTGCTTCATTACATCTTTTATCCGGGAACTTGGCACGACGATGGTAGTTTTTCCATCTGCACTTTCCCAATTTCGATATAGGCAACCATTTACCACTTTAAGGCTATTTTACTGAGCCCAGTATGATTTTGCCAGCGGGCTTTCTGCCGATATTTCGTTACGGTCCGGTCTTCTGTTCTCTAGCTTAACCGATATAATTTTTGACAAAATGGGATCCTCCTTTTGGGCCTCAGACCAGTCTTCTCCTGTGCCAATTTGGATACGCCTCACACCAATGATGGACTCCTTTTCCTCGACTTTTGTACAGTGCCTGCATTCTACGTTGCATGGGCGTCTTGAAAAGGCATCTGCATTATTGTGTTTTCCGCCTTTCCTGTGCACAATGCTGAAGTCATAGCTCTGCAGACTTTCAATCCAGCGTGCAGCTGCCTTTCGGGGTTTTTAAACTGCAGCAGCCACTGTAACGCGGAGTAATCCGTCCTTATGGTAAAGTATTGGCCGAATAAGTATTTGTGGTAATGTTTAACACACTCCAGTACGGCTGAAAGCTCCCGTCGTGTTATGCAATAATTTTTTTCGGGATTGGACAATACTCTGCTATAGTAACCACTTTTTCCGTTCCATTAATTGCCTGAGAAAGCCCTCCTCCTATTCCGTAACCGCTTGCATCTGTATGCAATATAAATTCATGCCCAGCTATCGGATAGGATGGTGCTGTACTCAAAAGCTCCTTTAGCCTTTGGAACGCCTCTTCTGCTGCCCCACTCCAGTGTTATGGTTGCGATTTTCTGGTCAACTCATGCAAGCTGGTAGCCACTTGAGCAAAGTTTGGCACAAATCGCCTGTAGTATGTGCAAAGTCCCAGGAAACTACGTAGCTCATGAAGATGTGGACGAGGCCAATTCTTTACTGCCAATATTTTATCCTCGTCAGTTGATACGCTCTCTGCTGTTACACGATGCCCCAAGTATTTAACCTCTTTTTGAAACAGCGCACATTTCTTAACACTTAATTTAAGTCCTGCAGCCGCTATACACTAGAGAACTTCATCCAGGTTTTTGAGGTGTTCATCAAAAGTCTTTCCCATCACGATTATATCATCCAAATATACTAAACAAGTCTTCCAGTTAAGCCTCTTAAGCACACGTTTCATTAAGCGCTCAAAAGTAGCTGGAGCATTGCAGAGCCCAAATGGCATTACTTTAAACTGCCGCAAACCATTGCTCGCGCTAAAGGCAGTTTTCTCCTTGTCTTTATCAGCTATCTCCACTTGCCAGTAACCACTCTGCAAGTCTAAAGTAGAGAACAATTTGGTATCGGACAACGTGTCTAAGGTGTTGTCGATTCTTGGTAGCGGATAACTGTCTTTCTTAGTGACATCATTAAGTTTTCTATAGTCGACGCAAAATCTAGTGCTGCCATCTTTCATCTTTACTAGCACTATCGGCGAGCTCCATGGACTTGAAGATGACTCAATCACTCTGTTTCGCTCCATATCGTTAAACAGTTCATTGACCTCGTTCCGTTTTGCAAGGGGAACTTGGTGCTCCTGGGTGCTTGTTTTATGGGCCTCGCTTCGCCAGTATTTATTTCATGTTTCACAACTGCTGTCTACCTTGGCTTTAATTATTTAGAGCGAAGACGGCGGTATGTTTTCTTAGCAACTGCTTCGTTTTATTTCTGTCGGGTGGTTTTAGTTCTGCTACCCATTAATCCACCTGCTTTGCTAACAAATCCCGCTCTTTAGCTGTTATTTTAGGACATACTGAATGTGTTGCACAATTAATTACGGCTCCTGCCGGCTCACATCGACCGATTTCAGCATTATCGCCAATTGTCTTCTCGCTACTTGTGGCTTCGAGATAACTTTGGCGGTCTCCTGGGCCAGCTCGTACGAGATTGTTTCGGTGAAATATGCACAAACTTCATATTTAATATCTGAATCTCTTATGTCATTCACAAACGCTTCAATTTTAAACTGATTCAGGAATGGATGATGTTCACCTGGATAAGTAATTTTACACTGACTCATTATCCACTCAGACGCTTCCCTATTTATACTTGTCCATTTAAAGTCTAGAAGACTTAAGAATCTTCTAATCCCTTTGTATCGCATTTTGTTGTTGTATGTTGTTTATTCGATGTATAGGCACCTGTATGTCTGTGTGTATAATTGTTTTTATGCTGATAAGGTTTCTGCTTGGGATTGTATTTATTTCAGTACATTTGTTAATGTCATTTGTAGAAAAGGGTTTCTTAGAAAACTACGTAATTGTTGTAAAATTAGTTTTGTTTTCTTGTGCGTTTAGATGGTAAACAGCATACATGTATTTTTTTTCTTGCATGCCAGGCAGTTAGTAAACAGCATATCAAATTGTAGTTGTGTGTGTATAAACTTCTACGCAGTTTGTATATATATATATATATATATATATATATATATATATATATATATATATATAATTAATTGACAAGATCATTTTTCCGAGACAATACAAAGCACTTTATAGAGTTACGTCGTTGAAATTAAATTGTTATTAATGCTTGGATGCTTGGTTGCATTTTTTTATTAAAACTTCTTCATTTCATGGCATTGACTGACTTGTGGGGAAAATGTTATCCGAAGCTTTTTAGCAGTCGATTATTTTTAAGATCTGGCCATTTTGCTTGGACTTAAAAACGTTTTCTTTTTAATTTTTTGTAATTAAAAACCACTCTTTCACATGTACATTATGTTGTATGTTGTTGATAGCACCACTTAAGTGGCATTTCTACGCATGCAGCAGCATAACATTATCCTGTATACAAAACAATTTACTATACCGCTGAATTTGTGAGTTGGGCCAATTCCATGACCGAAAAGGCAACACACACCACCGTGCTTAACTTTACTTTGTGTGTAGCGAAAGTTTAGACGTTGCACGTTAGATCTGCGTACTAACCGAAATTTATCCGAATTTTTAATGTTGAAAAGAAAACGATCACTATTAATTAAATTCTAGTTTGCCTATTTTTTGCGGAAATATATGGTGTTTCGACATTTCGGCATGATTTTAATCTATCTTCAACGACTCGTTGTTGAATGGGTATATAGTGATATTTGATTCGTAATTGTCTTGATTGATACAAATGGATCTTTTATTAACAATCTAATTATTATTAATAATTTTTAATTACTATTATTAATAATTATTGCTCGACCATATCATTATTCTTTATATTTATCTTTTATTTTTAATTTTTTGCTTTTGTATTTTCACGAGTAACCGTTTCCTTTTCTTTACTTCTTTATTAAATTCCCAAGTATAAGCTAAATTTATATTTTCGGTAACTTATCAAATTTAAATTAAAAAATATTAAAGGAAAACAATAATTGTATTATTATTATTATTTAATTATTATAATTAACTAGCAGACCCGGCAAACTTCGTATCGCCTATACATCATAGCAAAAAATAAAAATTATTAATCACTCTTAATACTTTTAATATTCATTAAAAATCACAAAAAAATTACAATTTCCGATATCTTATTATGATACCAACTTATCATATTTTATTTTTACTTATTCTAAATTAAGGTCCATTTCTATTGTAGTACTTTATGGTACGGGTTATTTTTTGTTTGATTACCTGGAGTGTAAACAAACAGATCTGATCGTTTTCCAACATGGGAACAGGCAACATAAAATTGACCATGCGGTAAACACGAGTTTTCTAGATTAATACTACAAGCACGTAATGAGTGCCCCTGAGATTTGTTTATAGTTATTGCGAAAGCTAGCGGTATTGGGAACAGTAGTCTTTTAAACTCGAATCAAAACATCTTCTCCTTTATACTTTTCTTTCAATATGATTGCTTCTATTACGTTATTCATTAATTTTTTCATCGCTAATCGTGTGCCGATACAAAGTTTCGGTTGGCCAATATTTCGCAACATTATAACTACAGGCGGCAATCCTGGCAAATCAAGTGAATAAAAATTCTTGTGGATAGTTTACGACATCATCTACATTAGTTGCCATATCATTTCGCCAGGAATGCCATCTTGAATTTTGAAATTTAATTGATTTACATCAGTGTTTTTGGCAGCCAGTATAGCTCTTCGGCTCAACCAATCATGGAGTAAGAAATTTTCAGCAACATTTGGAAACACTATGAATAAATTTATCTTTTGATTGCGTTAACGGACAAAAACTATCAGGAAAGGTGATGCAGCCAGTCAGCATATCTACAGAAAACTTGCCATTACCAATATCAATGAGTTATTTAGAGAATGTGTCTCCAGATTGATCATTTTGACGTGTTTCCACAATTTGGAGGATGCGTTGACTAGGGCGTTCTTACATGCTTGAAAGGCACATAGTGCTTGGTCGGTCCACTTGATCAGTGTGGTGTCGTTCTTTATGTTTCCAGTTATTTGATCTTGTAACAATTTTTGACCGGCTGGAGCATTAGGTATTAAGGAGCGATAAAAGTTTATCATGCCCAAAAACCTCTTCAATTCATTGGCCACTTTAGTTGTTGGAAGTCGTTTATTGCCTGAACTGTGCCAGACTTCGGCTGGATTCCTGGGTGTAATGTGGTTGATTTCCTTTATCAGATGGTCGTGGGGGTGTAACAAAAATGCCGGCTCCGGTGTCTACTAAAAATTTTATGTTCGTGTTGGTGTCAAAGACTATGAGACGCGCGATATGATTTGGTAATACTTCTGAACTACTAGTAGGCAGGTCAGACGTATTAGTTAGTTTTTTTGTTTGTGAAACTTACATGGTGCGGCGCATTTTTGGGCTTTTTTGCCATAATTTTGGTAATACCAGCACATTTCTGAAGCTGGTGCCGCCGGGTTCAAATGACTGTCGGCTTGATAACGATCGCGTGCGCTTAGTGTTCAACAGTTTCTCAAAGTTTCTTTCAAGACGAGAAATACGGAGGCTAATTTCAAAAACTATGGCTTCGCTTAAAGCTTCTTCAACGGTGCAGACCTGTCGATAGTCGCTAACTTCCATGACTTTGTCAGCAAGTTTGGACAATTCCATCAGCTAAGCTTCTGAAGTTTGAAGTGTATAGCTCTTACGTTCGGTGGCAGACGTTGAAGCCACAAAGATTTTAAAAAACCTTCACTTACCTTGTCTTTTGCATAACCGCGCAACTCGTTGAGTAATGGACTTGGTCGTCTTTAGGTTGTTGTATTGCCCAATCGTGGTTGGAAATTTTAGCTAATACGTTGGATTCTACTGCAGCAACGATGGTGTTGAACTTGGAAATGTCTCGCACGATGTTTCCCATTTCAAACTGCGCCTCTACTTGTGCGAACCATATTTCTGGTCGTTCGGGGCAAAACGGTGGGACTTGTATCGAGCTTTTGCTAGCGCTGGGTGCAGTAGTTTGGAGATTATCTGCTACTTCTTCATCTGCCATTGTTCTTCTTTAAGCGTCGGGGTCATCAATTTGGGGTTTTATGGATTTAAGTTTAAATAAAACACGTCCCCAATAAAAAATCCAAATATATTTATTTATGTATGAGAAACAGGTTTTACATAAATTTTCAAAAAGTAGTCTACATCAAGAAAAGTAAAATCTTTATCTGCACAAGGCGGCGAGTAAAAAATAAAGACAGGAAACAAAGCGCGACAATCGTTAGGTTATCTTGTTGCTTTACCGCGTGTGCAATCAGGGATGTTTTTTTGAGTAGGGCTTGTGGGTTGCCACAATAACTATTATAATTAATTTTTATTAATGTTAATGTTGAAGTTATATGGCAACCTATCAACGTGAATGTTCCTATTTTTATATATTCCTTCTGAGTGTAAATGTATTTTACTTGCTTTTCTATTCCCTTTTAAAACACTGAAGTGAAGTTGTATTTTAGTTTAAAGAATAAAGGTTTATATTACAAAACAGGTTATGGGCCCAGGTGTTATAACGGTAGAAGAAAAATATAAATTGTGAAAAATAATGAATATTCTCCAAATAGAAAAATTGTGGAAGCGTGTTGAAGTTATGTGGTAACCTATCAACGTGAATGTTTCTATTTTCATACATTTCCTCTGAGTGTAAATGTATTTTACTTGTTTGTCTATTTTTCATTTTTTAATTAATATTAAAATATATTATATTAATTGTTTTTAATTATTATTTATAAACTATTATTATTAATTATTTATAAACTATTATTATTAATTATTTATAAACTATTATTATTAATTATAATAAATTATTATTATTATTAATTATCATTAAATTAAACCCCGTCGGAAAATATACGCACATATAAATTATAATTATTAATTATAAATTATTATTATCAATAATTACCATTAATTTTTATTTAGTTACTATTATTAGTATTTGTGATTAATTATTATCTTGGTTGATACGAATGAATATATTTTTTTATTAATTTTATTTTAAAACACTATTGTTAATTCTTATTATTCTTAAATATTATTATTAATTAATATTATTAATTATTTTTGTTATTAGTAATCATATTTATTATTAAAAAGACCACTCTCGCTATCGATGAAAATGTAGCAGTTTGCTTAAAATTTTGGATTAATTTTATATGTTAACTAACATAAAAAAAATAAAATTCTACTTACAGGTAAATGATCTTGATGTTGGACAACTGCCACAATCACAGAAAAAGACCGCTTTAAGTATGCTTCTAAATGAAGAGACTGAGAATATAGTGTTGGAGTTAAAGCGGATATCTTGCCGGAATGCAAAAAACAAAGATTATGATGATATAGAAATAAGCAAGAAACTTTGCTATTTGAAAATCCATCATAGTAATACCGTGATGGAAAATAATGTTGATACTAATTCCTCTACTACAAATCTAGGTTCAGATATAATTGTTAATCTGCACTTACCAAACTCCAGCATTAAGCAGTATTGTATGGCAAAATCAACACAGACTGAAGATATCACGTTTTATGTTCATGAACATCTGCGTAATATACAAACAGATACTGAGCGTCTTATCGAACACGAACACAATTTATTTGAGCAAAGCTTGGCTCCCGAATTAGATATTGAGGTAATAGAAGCAAAATAATTAAAAAATTAGTATATGTCACTGTATAAATATTGTTATTAATCCTAACCCGTTGGGTGATGGAAATTTATTTTATTTTAAATAGCAATAGTGTGTGCATTTTCTGCAATCTTTACGAAAATCACTATAATCGAAATGTCAGCTCCACTACAAATTTGCGTTTAGTTTTTTTTTTTAATTAAAGTATTTATCGATTGGTTCTTTTTGTTCTCCATTGCATTTATTATCTTTGCGATTGATTTATCAGTTGTCTTTTGCCACGGACAAGATGATTACGTAAAGCCATTAAATATGCATTCTATAATTTAGTATGTACGCGATTGCACCGGGCAAATAAAACAATAGACATTTTGTAGAAATAATTTCAAAGTAAAACTTACCTTAAATATGTTGGACTAGGATTGTGTTACGGAACAATGCGGTTTCAAGGAAGCCCACTGCTATGTATAAAACTCAATCAATAAATATGAAATAAATAATAAATATTCTCAAATCTATATTTATACTATAATATTATTATAATAATTTGTAGTTTATTATTAAGCACTAGATCTTTTTTTATAAAAAATTTTTTTACTTTATTTTTTTTTTTTTATTTTTCAATATTTTGCCAAACCATTGGTTGGCATCTTCAGGTTTGGTCAACAGATTCAAGTCTGTAGGAGGCAAAGGTTTAAAAACAAAAGCGGCAATATCATTTCTAACTAGATGTAGAAAGGCATCATTTATTTCTAACTCAACTAAGAATATTCTGTACATTTTTAAGAGGTAAAAAATTTCATTGGAAAGCATAATCAAGATTTTCAAAACAAAATTTTAAAGTTAACGTTAAATTAAAAATATGTAACATTAAAACATTTTCAAAGAGAAAGGATTGCTATTGAAAGAAATGTAAGAAATAATTTTACAGCAGAAGAAATCAGGGAATTTTTATTTTATGAGGACATATTGGCAGATTCATTGAAGCAAAAGAAAAAAAAATTCACATTAAGAAATTTAATTTACTCTATGAGTTACAAAAGAAAACATTTAACGGAAGATTAAATGATAAGTGGCGTTAAGTGGATTATATCATTAGCACATAAACACGCCTTGCCAACTAAGAAGATTTTCCAATTTTAAAGTTCATTGCAGAGGGTGAAGATTTTGTAGAGATACTTCGGGCAAAAGAAGATCGGGAAATATCAAGAACAGAATTAATTACAATTGTAGATAATTATTTAAACAAAATGATATTGACAAACAGAAGTAGGTTTGATTTAGATAAAGTTAAAGAAACTGAAAGGTTCTTGAAAAATAATATGGATTTATTAATTTTAAAAGCAGATAAAGGTAACACTACTGTAGCTTTAAATAAAACTGACTATAACGTACTCATTAACAATATTGTAGGAGATAAAACAAAGTACACCCAAGTAAATAAGGGTCCTACTACCAAATTGCAAAATATTAATAATGATATAGTAGAAGAACTTTTTAAACTTTAAATTATCAATATTACAGAAAGAAATAAGTTTAAAACTAATATTGCTATTGCGCCTAGGTTATACGGACTGCAAAAAATTTACAAAGAGGAATTTCCTTTAAGGCCAATTTGTTCATTTGTTAATTCTTCATCTTACGAATTATGCAAGTATGTTACTAGCATATTAAAAAGGTCACTTAGCGTTCTAAATATAATATAAAAGATTCAACTAAATTTAAGGGAAAATTAAAAACCTTCATCTGCAGGATCATGAAAAACTAATTTCTTTTGATGTAGTGTCATTATTTGCAAGTTTTTCTGTTGTTTTGGCGATCAATACAATATAACAGAAATGGAACCTTTTGAAAAATTTTACAAAGATAGAGAAACATTTATTTTTCCGTATTCTCAAGTTTGTATACAAGATAATAGATATTTTTAGTATAATGAATATATATATGAATATATATATATATATATATATATATATATATATATATATATATATATATATCTAGCAAAAAGAACTCCCGATGGGTTCTCCAGCATCTGTTATAGAGAAATTGCTAGATAATGTTATTGAAAAATTAAATGTTAAACCAAAAATTATAACGAAATATGTTGATGATTTGTTTAGTATTATATCTGAATCTGCTATTAACAAAATGTTAAAAAACATTAAATGACACCTTAATAATAAGAAGAAATAAAGAGTAAGTTTTAGATTGGTACCAAAAACCAATTGCTTCAGGTGGAATTATTAATTATTATTCTAAACAAAATAAAAGAATTATTAGTAACATGACCAGTAATTTAATAGAGAGGATTTTAACAATAAGTGACAAGGAATTCCAAGTAAGAAATATATAAATCTATAACTTATATACCTGTTTTGTCTGAAAGAATAGAGAATTCAAACATTTTTGATACAAATAAATACAAAATGGCATATAAGTATACACATTGAATAGGTTGTTTAGTAAAACGGATAGTAAAAATGATAAAATTCAAAAATTAAATATGTCCAATATAGTGTACGAAATTCCTTGTAACGGTAATGATAAGGAGAATTGTAACAAGGTTTATGTAGGCACAACAAAAAATAAATTGAAAACTAGAATAGCAGGACATAAGTCAAACCAAAAATACAGGGATAATATTAGTTGACAAAAAACAGAAAATGTGTAAATTTTAAACTTAGATAATAATTATAGAATTAGAAATGTTATATGTTTGAAATAATTGAAGTACCATTACAAAAAGAATAAACTTGAAAGTAGATATGTAGAATGTTGCACAAAATTATAGACATTTGATGCATAAAATTATAAAACAACACTCTGTACCTACATAATATTAATAATTAATGCTTTTATTTTTCGTAATGTCTGGTCATTTAATTTATGTTTGAATATAGATGTGTAAATTTTTTTTATTGTTTTTGTTTTGTTTTTTGAAAAAATTTTTGGTATTAAAAATTGTATGTATGTATAAATAGTTATAATATTTTTTTCAATTTGTGGCTTTTATTGTTTTGTTTTGTTTTTTGAAAACAATTTTTGATTATTATGAATTTGTTTGTCAACAATTTTTTTTGATTTTTGGATTCATTTGTTTATACACTTTTTGTTTTTTCCTGAAGATACCAACCAATGGTTTAGAGAAATATTGAAAAATTTATAAAAAAAACACCTAGTGCTTAATACAAAACTACTAATTATTAAAATATTAAAAAGGTCAAATAACTAAAATTATATGTAATATTATTATTGTTACTATTTTCTATAGGAAATAACTTTGAGGAAGTCCGATAGCAATGAACGTTTAGGAATAACTGTGTGTTATAGCAATGCTGATGATTATGCAGAAGGTGAAGAATTATATCAGGAAACAGTTGTTACTGAAGTGTATGTAAGTGACATACATCCTGATAGTGTTGCTGCCAGAGATGGACGTCTCAGGCAAGGCGATCAAATATTGCAAATAAATGGCAAAGATATTAAGACACGCCCTGAGACAGAAACGCTTATAGCAGAAAACAACAACGCTGTTACATTACTAGTGAGCAGATATTTGTATGCTGTAAGGGGATAAATGCATATTTATAGATACAGAAATTAATAATAATTGTTTTTACTTTACAAGGATGAAGACGACTTTAATGACCCTTCTACAAATGAGGATGAGGATGAAGTACTTGTGGTAGAGGATGATGAAGATGATGATGATGAGGATGATGAATTTTATGAGGAGAATAATATGACATATGTGAATTGTGTGTTAAATGATGACTGTTGTATAAATGCCACTGATGAACTTGACAAAGCCCTAATTTCACAAGTTGTTCAACAGGAACAACTGCAGCAAGTAGGCGAAAAGCCAAAAGAAAAATACAATTTTAACACTACTACCTCTAATAAACTTTCGAATCCTGCATATCAGTGTAATAGTCTAAGGCAAACGAGTGATTCACAAAAGGAAAAAATTTCAAAAAGTGAAAAAAAGTGGTCAACTGAAACGTCAAGCAAAAAATATGGGAAAAATGCCAAAACGTATACGTCGAAAATGGAAACGTGTCCAGGCAGTAACTCACACGATGAATATGAGGCTGAACATATATATGAAACTATTCCTGAAGATCCAGAATTGGAGCCATTTTATTGTTCGCCTTACGATAGTTCCGTTTATGTAACTGCTATGACCTCTTGTTCGTCTTCCACAATCACAGATGCTTTACAACATTTGCACCAAAAGCAACGTGTTGCGCAATGGCTGGGTATTAAACCGCTTCAGGAAGTTTGTTCCACGACTGCTCCTCGTCAAGCTGTGCGCAGTAGTAGCGGTGGTGGACGTTCTTCCACATTTTCAAACAAAATTCCAACTGATACAGTGCATAGTGCTGTAACTACTATGACAAATGGATCGGTTGACTGTTGTCTTGTAACTAGCATTGCTCTACCTACTAAAAGTCAGGTCGAAGATCAGGACAATTCTTCTAGTGCATACAATACTGGTGGTTCTAATAAAAGTGTTTCTCCTCTTACATTAATGTTAAATACAAAAACTCGATCCGATCAAAATCATTCTTTAACAATAAACCCACAGGTGAACAGTATTGCCGACGATGGTGGTGGACTCCAACAACTTCATCAAAAAACAACCGTCCAGCAAAAAAATCATTCACCAAAGGATAAATATAAAATAATAAGTCCAAAAAGTGGATCAGTTCAACATAAAGTAAATGCCAGCTCTTCTAAAGTCGCTGTTATGGGTAAGTAACTTTTAATCTAAAATTAACTAATTATGTACAGGAAGGATTTATTCTTTAGTTATTATTGATAAGCAATAACTATAGTACGTATTAGGTTTTTATTTTATTTAGTTAAATTTTATTATAATGTTTTTATTTCTTTTTTTTTCTGGACAACGAAAAAATTTTATCAGCCAGGATAAAAAATGAAACCAAAATGAATAAACATTTTAAACAGAAATAAAATTTCTTAAAAAATATAAAAATATATTTTGTTTTTCTTGCAGAAATACAACTACAATCAGATAATTTTAACAAAAATACAAATTTAAATGTAGAAGCTAATGTCCATCGAAATATATTGCTAAAACAACATTTATTCAACCGAAAGCTGTCGTTAGAAAAATCCTTAAAACCTCAACATTTTCAAAAAAGATCTCAGTGTTACTATCAACAGCAACCGGATCAAATTCGGTGCCCACAATTTACAGCACCTAACCTAAGTCAATATCATTTTGTAAGCAGTCAAGAGGTAAGCTAATAATATACTTTGCATAAAATTTTTATTTTTAGCATAATAATAGAAATTAAATTCGTTCAAAACACATACTCTTTTTGACAACTTCAGTTTTATTGATAACAATGTAAAGCAGAAATATGGAAAGCATCAAAAATGTCCACTTCTAGCACATTGGCAGACGTCCGCTCTATTTACAAAATTCTGAAGTAAATTTTGCAACAAAGTTTTACTTATATCGTTAAGGCAACCCAGAGAAAATAATCTATCAGCGTTCAATCACAATAACCAGGCGAATCGAGAAATTACGCCGCCGGAAAATGTCGCATGCAATAACTAAACTGTTAAGGTGGCTGTGTTTCTTGCGGCGCCGTATTGCTAAAAACCAAAGGTTACTAATGACAACTGTAACTGATTGTGGACACAAAAAATTGGTTATAATGGTTTGGTAGCTTAGATAATTCAAGGTGGCGGCGTTTCCTTAGATATTTTCGAAAAAAATACCGGCCGATGATTAGGCCTGCCCATAAACCTTGACATACGTTTCAAGGACTGCTTAAGGATTTTCTGAGCCGCGTATAAGATGATTTTATTTGTCTTCATAATTGCTCGCCATATTGAAAATGAGCCTCTTCACTAAAGATGATTTTGCTGAAATATATATTATTTTCGCTTAGTTTTTCTAATAGCCAATTCGCAAACGTTCCACGTAGTGCTCGGTCGTTGTTAATTCTTGAACGAGTTGAACTTTATAAGCGTCAAGATGAAGATCTTTATGCGAAATGTTGCGTAAAGTGTCTTAGAGGCAAATTTGATGTTCCAGCCTCATTTTCATCACTTTGCTAAACAGCTGCAATGCTTGTATGAGACTAAAGAGAGAAAGAAGAAGTAGAATGTGGGCGCGATACATGCAGAGGAGGAAGCTGCCGAAAAAAGTCTGCTAGCCATGGCAAGAAGTCAATCAAAGGAAAGAGTTGCGGTCGTAGTCATTCCAGTGCGGGGCATAGGTCAAGGAGGTATTCAGTCGTTTCCTAATCTTCCTCGGCCTGACAGAAACCATTGACTGGAAAGGTTACCCTATAAGCATGGGCTCCAAAAAGGCAGTGCCCAGTTACTGCGGCTACCAAATCACATAATTATACCCTCGGTAGCTGCAGCAGTGCAACCTCCTTCCATGCATTGAAGACCAGATTGTCCTTTTAGTCGACCAAGTTTTACCAACCAAATAAAGAGCAGAATCAATACGCTGTGCGCAATCAGATAGAGGGATGCCGCAAAAAGTATCAAGCATTGTCTCATTTTTTGCTAGTTCATATGCAACATAGTTGCGAAGAGTAGTCCTATATCTCTTCACCTATTCAGGGTGACTGTCGAATATTTCGCCATCACAGTTTCGTGAGAAATGATTGCAGCTTTGCTGTCAGCGCAGAAAAAAATATTTCTATTATATTCCTATGGTATCTTAACGAGCCCACCGCGTTACTAGAGTTTTAAACATTTTCAAATGTATAAATAGGAAAGTTTTGTTCTGCGACTCCTCATATATCTTCTATTTGGTCGTTTGATTAAAAACGTAAGACCTATTGCAGTTTACTAAATATGTGACGTTAAACAACAGTAGGTATTGTTTTTAAGCAAGCAACATCCATAATGTTTTTTTATCAAAAACTTTTGACAATGGATAATTAATTGAGCTGTTTTTCCATACTTTTTTTACCATTGCTTTTTTATGTTTTCGAAACTTTAATGGCAGGCCCTCTCCTTGTCTTAAAAGTCGAAGTCATAACTTTTGAATCACGCAAACCATCACTCACATGTTTTTTGAGATGGTTTATGTTGACTGTAACAAACCATATGTGATAGTTTGCCATATGTTATCTAAGTCAATATTATTAACTATTTTTAAATAACAATTAAATCAAAAGGACGATTTTCGTTTAACTATTAAATTACATAAATTTCTTTCAGGTAAACAATTTGTCGCTGAACAACAAAATGCCTAAATCTTCAACTACGGTAGCGACAACAATCACAAATACTCCTAAAAAGGATGAAGAAACAATGGTTTGGAAGGTGAAACGTCGTCCTGACGGCACACGTTATATTGTTCGAAGACCAGCAAAGAATCGAATAATTAAAGAGCGCAATACACGTCTGAATATTGAACGTTTACGCAACGACATAACGACAACTGAAGACGATACAATATCCGAAATTAAAACTGGTCGATATTGGACAAGAGAGGAACGTAAAAAGCATATCGAGAAGGCAAGAGAAAGAAGGCAAAATAAATTGCAATTAACATATGACGATTCAACAACTACGACGTTATGTATAGG
Organism: Trichopoda pennipes; assembly: GCA_030448955.1. Taxonomy (NCBI): domain Eukaryota; kingdom Metazoa; phylum Arthropoda; class Insecta; order Diptera; family Tachinidae; genus Trichopoda; species Trichopoda pennipes. The sequence continues at coordinate 726,876 of JASKUP010000147.1, read as the reverse complement.
CGATGTAACAAATAAAGATCCTTCTTGTGAACGTGAGAATTTTAAACACCAACAACAATACGTTAATTTTGCGAGACTACAACAACATCAACAACACAAACCAGCACACCAACAACAACAACAACATTATCAGCTTCAATTTAATTCAGTCGAAGATAAGACACATTCTGCATCTCCAATAAAAAAGTTAACGTCAACGTTGCCAATTACAACCGATGAATTCTCTACTGTAAAAACTAACGCAGACCAATTAGATGTCTTACGAAGTATTGTTTTTACACCATCGGAACACAATCAAATAAGCAATTCACTGCAATCAGTTACAACCACATAAAAATCTTTATTAATAGAGCAATAGACAATTATATTCGGCCGGTAGGCAAAGGCCAGGCCATTTTAGTATACTATTCGATTGAAAGCAGCATAAAAGAGCGGTTTTAATTACTTTTTGTTAGCTGATGATGATGATGAACAGTCAATTAACACACACACATACATGTGTATATATATATACATGCATATATATATACATGTATATATATATACATGTATATATATACATACATGTGTATGTATATATATATAATATATATACATACACATGTACATATATATATATATATATATATATATATATATATATACATGTATATCTATATATGTACATGTGTATGTATATATATTATATATATATACATACACATGTATGTATATATATATATATATATATATATATATATATATATATATCTTAATAAAAAACATCAAATAACGAAAAGTGATTAAAACTCATTACTTGACCTAAGATTAAATATATGTGTACGTATGTATATCAGGTCCGCTGTGCAATTTTTGTGCGACTTTTTATTAATTTTACTAAAACAAAAACTACTTAGCGAAAAAACAAAAAAATAAAAATACATAAACCTGAAAATATGTTTAATATAAAAATAACATAAAACTACCAAAATATAATTTTGAAAAAAAAAAATTAAAAAACAGATCATCAAATAAGCGTTCATCTGAGCCACGGTATCAATAACTTGTAATTACTTTAAATACTCATATAACGCCTGTTAATAAGCTTGATTACAATCTTTTAAAAGCTAAAACTAAACAAACATATTATAAGTTAAATATATATATAAAGGGTATTTCTTATAGGGTATAGAACAATTTCAAAAAGCAAGCCTGCATTTTTTTTTTAATTGATATAATTATAATTTAAATATGATTTCTGCCATAGGACTACTATTTTCCAACATTTGCGGTCTATATGGCAATAATGCGGCGAATGATGTCATATCAGGCTTATCGGCGTAGAGTAGCGAATTTACATAACCTCATAGAAAATAGTTACGCGGCGTTAACTCGTTAACTCCTTGGGAAACCAATTTATGGAACCGAAAGTAAAACTATGCGGTCACCAAACGTTTTCTCCAATAAATTAATTGTAGCACTAACTGTGTGACAGGTTGCCTTTTTGAAATCACACCTCCTGTTTATGATGGTTATTCAGATGACCAAAGTTAGTAATCATGGTTCTATAGCGGTCACCATTCAGTGCAACGTTCTGACCAAAATTGTTTTTCAAGCAATACGGACCAATGATTCCACCAGCCCATAAGTCATTCCAAATAGTCAGGGGGCTAATAATGACAGCTGTGATCGCAATTGCTTTCGAATCAAAAGCAAAAATCGATAATAAAAAATTTCCTAATTCTGTTCCTCAGCATGATACGAATTGAATTCGGGCTTAAGTGCTGACACTGTGAAAAAGTAAATAAAAAGAGAAAATAAAAATGTAAAACATGGAACCCGTTTTATTTTGTTTAGTTCAATCGTTAGCAATTTTGATACCGATTATTCGACAACTAATAAAAGTATCCCGAAAATATTCGGTAATCTTCCATTCGGTCGGACCGACCGAATGTCAAGCCCCAAACTAAACAGAAATCATTTGACAGGTGACAAAATCGTCGTTAGTTTTATAACTTTTTAGTGCTGCCAACTTAAAGTTCTATACCTCTATACAAAACACCGGATATAAATATTGTGCAAAAAATAAAAACGTAATTCTTAAAAACACTAGAAGCTGTATAATTTTTATTGAATTTTTTGAAATATCTGTGTCGAAATGCTTTTTTCATATATATGTTAATTTTTTGGAGTTTATAAAAGCAAATATTGATTATATTAGAATTTTTCAAGTCATTAACACTCATACGTTGTAACTACCCCTACGCGTTTAGCAAACGAGGTAATGTTTCTGTTGTTGCAACATTTTTCTTCCGATTGCTTGTATGAAATAAACAACTGAAACAAGAGCTAGAGATTGATTGACCTTAATTTGCTCGAGCACATTAACAGTTTTGTCAAAAGATTAATGGACAGTGATGAATACTAAAACGCGTTATTTTTCAAAGTCTTTATTAATAAAGGATCATTACTATTGATCCTTTATTGTTTTCGCTCAGTTTTTTAAATGGCCAACTTCGAGTTGAACTTTATAAGCGTCAAGATGAAGATCTTAATGCAAAATGTTGCGCAAAACGCCTCTAAGAACCTCTACAGATTGATGTTCTAGACTCATTCTCATCACTTTGCTAAACAGCTGCTATGTTTGTATGAGACTAACGACAGAAAGAAAAAGAATCAGAATGTGGGCTCTATACATGCAGAGCATTAAGCTGTCGAAAAAGGCCTGCTAGCCAGGGCAAGAAACCAATCAAAGGAAAGAGTTGCAGCATGCGGGTATGGGTTAGAAAATCAACTCCTGTACCTTAAAAATGAACTGATCCTGCTCGGTCCCAACTATGGAAAATCAGACAAGCTTCCAAAATACCGTTGACCGAGTTTTTTATTACTACTCTTAAAAAAACAGAAATACTGCTCGACGCTTTACACAGTTGTTTTTTTAAATAAAAAAGAAATGTGTTCTTCGGTAGTGGTTTTTACAGTTGGTATGGTTTTACTACTATCCTAAACACATCAAAGCGCTCACCAATCGTACCAAACAAACAGTCAGTAACGAAGAAAGGAAGGTATGACAACAGAGTTAGTATGGATATTTAGAGCTTTTGGCAAGCTTCTTTGAAATTTAATTTAGCACAAACATTTAAAGAAAGTAGAACAAAAGTTGGGGGTAATAGGAACTATTCACCCTTATTCTGTTTAATGACGGCAATACAAGACGATGTCGTTTGTTATAAATCCGTATTCTCGTTGGCAATATTGCCACTTATCGATGACTGGTAACACATGTTTGGTATTCTGTAAGACAATTTGACGTAGATGTTGCTTTAAATTGCCGTTGATTTTGGTGTCGTGCTGTTATAAACAAAAATTTAAAAAGATTGAAAAAACTAAAAATACAAATTAAAATGTAAAATAAAGTAGAAAATTGAAAATATTAAAATTACCAACGCCAAGCAATTTGAAAAATTAGTGGAAGAGTTTGGAAAAATTCATCACTTGCCAGGGTATTTCGAAAAGGCTGTGTTCCTATTAATTTTAAGAAACAATGGGAAAGTGTTGCGACTTCTATAAACGCCCTTGGTGCACTAAATAGAACGAGTGGTAAGGGTGATAATCTTTCGAATAGATTAAATTTCTATATCTCTATAAAAATGCAATATATTTATAGGAGGATAATAATAATAAAAATATAAATTTGTTATTTTTTTAGAGTATACTTCTCGAAACATGGAGTATACCTCTCCACTCTTTTGGTGTGTCGGTATAAGAGTCACAATATCTTATCTTCTCCCTGAAACCATTCTGCCGGAATATACTATGCAGTCTTTTTTTATTACTACCGCGATTGATGTGCAGCTTATCATCACTCCAAAGCTTGTCGAGTATTAGCGCATCCTCGAAGTTTTTTCAACAAATGGAAGTCATGATCAAGAATTCTTTGAAAAATACATCATGTGACACTCTTCTTTTTCTTTCTTCCTTTGAACGAATTAATATAGATTGTATGAATTAGTAGTACTTCAAGGCCCCAGAAGAATTTTTAATACCATTTAAGTAATCTGCTCGAACAACATCACTCATATTTGCGGTATAATTCAACACTACTACATGTTATGACATAGTAACAGGTTCGCCACGTTGTAACATTCTGCGGACATCCATAATTTTTGATACATCTAAAGTTATAAGAAGTGCTTCATCCATTTTGTCTTTTCATTAAAAGGGTTAAAGAATTAGTTTTTCTGCAAGGTGCTGCTACCTTTGCTGTTTTTGTTTGTTTTGTTGGATTCTCTGATTTGTAGTCGAATAACCGTTGTAGAAATTTTTTACTCGCCTGCCAACAAACATTCATAGTAATGTTTTTCCGAACATCGAATGCTGAAAAAATTAAATGAAGTTTTATTTCCTTTGCGGCAAATAAAGATTATTTGCAAATATACGAGCCAAAAGGTTAACTTTTTCAACCGGATCAGTGAATATTTGATCGTTTTAAAAGAGTTTGAATTGAAGAACCAGCACTATCCCATATTCTTTTAACAAACGACTTACTACCCCTAGAAGTAGCAAGAACCTTAGCACGAAGGCGCTCTTCGTATAAATTTTTACGCGCCTTAGTACATTGGTACACGAAGATGTCCCTCTTTTGCGTAGCGAATCAGTATCTGCGTTTTTGTTTCTACGCCAGATATTGAATTTTTCCTCTCTTGATCTGACTACATTTTTGCACGTATGTTTAAACTGAGACTTTGATCTGGCTCTAATCGAAATTTTGAATGAAAACCTTCATTCCAAACAAAATGATGTTTACAACCATTTCCGCCGTGGCATCGACATTATTGTCCAAGAAACAAAGTTTCCAATTAAATTGCCTAAAGAATTCGTTAAGCTCAGCTCAACGTGCCTTCTCATAAAGATATAAAAAAATTTTTTAGACGTTTGGTAGCTGATTTCGAAACGTCGTAAAGCTTCGAATGTGAAAAGGAGGCGGAGATGGTACAATGATCGGAGTTGCCGAGAGGTGCACCAACAGTCACTTCATAATACTTTTGGGCGTGTGAAGTTAGACAACAGTCGAGTGTATTACTATGGTGCCCGTCAACACAAGGAATGTGTGTTGCCTAATTCACTAATTGCGCAAGGTGATTGAGCGCGGCAAATAGCTCAACATACTGGCCCTCTGTAGTTGTATGGTTTTAATGGCGAAGCCAAAAACAGTTGTAAAAATTGAAATCACCAGCAACAATAATATCACTGTTCGGGAAACTGTCGATAATCTTCGATATGGAGTCGGAAAGAAAATCGAAGCCAGCTAATGTTTTATTTCTTCTTGTGTTTGGTGTGACCTGATTCTGAATCTAACCCAGAGACAGCTAAATTCAGGATCATTTGTGCCCAATGAATGCTGATACAGAACTTCATTGCGAATATAAATTGCAAGACCCCGGTAAAAATTAAATATCGGCTAAATAGGTGATATCTACCCAAGTAATTATCTACCCAAAGCGATTAAATACTCAAACGTTCTATTATTATTTTATAGCATTTTATTAATTCAAAATCTGCTCCTGCAATAGATGCAGCAGTTTCAGGATCAGAAAAAAAATTTCTTGCGGTGGTACCTCTGTTGAACTTTCTGTAAGGCTTATAGAATTTTTTGGTGGTAAACAATCTTTTTTGATATATTCTGGATAAATTGAGATATGTTTTTTCAATTGCTCGCTTTCGTACTTCGATATATTCACCCTTATTCTGTTTGGCGACGGCAACATCGTCGCCGATTTAGAGGCAACATCACTTTTTTAACTTTTTTTAATCGTCACGCTGACCATATTCTCCTGCAAACGGACTTGGATGCACTTATTTTGTGGTGTAATATGGAGTTGACCTATTTTTTTTTTACTTAAAATATTTTTATTCACAAATGGGCTAATAAGGAACAGAGGTATGAGATTTTACCTAATAGTATTACAGCAATTAATGCCCCTATTGCGGTTCACCACTTTTGTGGCAGTTTGGTCGTCGTTGACAATTATGCATTGTCGTTCTCAACTAAACTGGCAGTTGGCCATTCAGTTGTGTTTCTGTTTTTCATGGTATTGCCGTTCTCAACTTTGTTAAAGTTTGGTCGTAAAAAACGTTGAATACACACAACTGCTTAATTGTAGTTGTGCCAATATCAGTTAGAGTAAAATTTTTTTAAAGCGGTGAAAATTAAAATGGAGAGATCGTAAGTATCAATTTTTGTAATAAATTTTTCGCAATTTTTAAACACTTTTTTTTAGTTTGAAAATAACAACGAAAGCCAATTTTGAAAGGCTAGTTCAGCTTATGGAAAATAATCCAGAAATTGCTCGTGGGAAACCAAAATTTGGCATGACAAAAAGTTCTTGTAAAGATTTATGGGAAGGAATTGCGCTGGAATTAAATAGCTTGGGACCACCGAGTAGAACTTCTCCAGAATGGCAACGTGTAAGTGTATGATTTGTAATATTGTACGTATATTAATAAAATTTACTTCACACAGGTTTAGATTCATTACAAGGCAAGTATTAAGAAAAAACTTTCTAACAACAAAAGAAATAATCAGACAGGAAGTGGCCCTTCTGAAGAAATTTGCTTAAACAGCCTTGAAGATTGTGTGTCGCAGCTACTGTCTTTAAGCGAACAAGTGGCACCAGCTGGAGAAACTTTTGGTTTGGAACGAATCCACGTAGATTTGAACGAATCCACAAAGCAGGCAGCTGAGAAATTATTAAACGTCCCGACTAGAAGAAGAAGGGTCAATTCGCCAGAACAGGAGCGTCTCGAACTGTTGGAAAAGCAAGCTGAGACACAGGGTGCAATTCTAAAAACATTTAAAGAGCTTAGAAAAAACAGCTTACAAGAACTATAAAGTTAACAAAAAGCTTCTAAAAATAAAACAAAAGAAAATTGCCTTATATGAAAGGCAAATGAATAAAGATAATGAGCTGCAAAATCTTAGGATAGAGTGTGAAAAAATGAAGATTGAAAAATTGAGAAAGGAAGTATTGCATTGATTTTTTACACCTTGTATGTAGGGAAATGTTTAATATTTAAGTTTGGCCACAAGAACTGTTGTTATTTATTTTTTAATTACCATTTCTTATTTTTTTTTTAATTTAAATGTACATATATATAAATCCACAACACAGACTGAATTTAATTTATAATCATAAAACCATGTTTTATTCTTTATTTATAGTTAAATTTTTTCTTAATGTTAAGCTGTGACTGAATTAAATAAGAATAAATGAAATACTTGCATTAAGATTGAAAGGAACGCATTATATTATTTCTTATACCTATTCCAAGTTCTGTGTCCTCAACATTTAAGTTTATGGATTGTGCGCTCGTATCTTCGCTCTCAATAAGTATTTCGTCTTCTTAAAATTCTACTTGGAAGTGCTGACTAATATTATGCAGAGTACAACAAACATTTACAATTTGTGTTGCCTTTTTAGGTGAGTAATGCAAGCCTCTAGCAGAAAGAAGGCAGCGAAATCTACTCTTAAGAACACCAATCGTACGCTCAACGATATTTCGACCTTTGGCATGTAAATTGTTATAAGGAGCTTGTAAAGAGCCCACTTTTGTCATTCGAAATGGTGTCATTAAGTATGGTCGGAGGGGATACCCGGCATCACCTTAAATATAAAAATTAATCAAATTAGGTTTCAAAAATATAAACTTCAAATTATTTTACCTAAAATCCATTAATTTTCTTGAAAGTTCCTTTGCAAAGGAATTTTTAAGTTACTGGAATTAAAAACAAACGAATCATGATTAGCCCCCGGGTGTCTCGCATCAACATATCGTATGTTCATTCTGTAATCACACAACTAAATAACAATTTAACCAAATTTATTCCCAAAATAAATGTGTACTACATATGTACTATATCTTACAATCATAACATTTAAGCTATAGTGTCCCTTCCGGTTTAAGTAAAGATGCTGTACATTTTTAGGCGGAGAAATAATTCGTACATGTGTACCATCGATACAGCCCAACATACCCGGAAAACCACTTTTTTCAAAGAACCAAACTTTTGACGCAAGTTTTTCCTCTACACTAAATTGCGTTTTAATCCATTTGCTGCATATGCGCTGCTCCATCACCTCCGTAACTTCTTTTAGAATAAATGACATGGTAGATTAAGCTACTTCTATGTTAAAGTCGTTGCGACTGCACTTCTGGTAGCTGCCGTCAGCAAAACATCTAAGGGCACCGCACAGTTTCCATATCGGTGGTATAGCTGACGTTTCTTTAATTGATCCGATATGTCATCCAGCAAATAGCAAAAGGCTCCTTTGCTCAGTCGGAAAGAGCTAATAAATCTGTAAAAAAATTTTCTTACAGTAATTGTAAGTGATATGTTGAATGCATTTACTTTGCAGTTGGTAGTTCAAAAGGGTTGGATTCGTCGCGAATTTTCCTCCTTATGCGTAGCACATCTACATTAGCATCTTCGTTTCCATCTTCATAAAATAAATCGACACATATATACATTTGAAATTATTTCCTTTCGAATTAAACACTTTTATTTAAACACTTTCACTTGCAATATATTTTTTTAATTTTGACATGCACTTGCCTGCTTTTCTGTCAAACTGAATATTTGAAGTTGGTAATGCGATAACAATTTCAACTGAAAACAGTTGTGTTTCACAATACCATAAAACAGTTTGGTGGTGTCAAAGTTGGGTCGACTCGTAGACAACCAAACTGAGTTGAGTTGAGAACGACAATAGAGGCATAAATCTATTAATTGAATAAAAAAACTATTTTTATAACAGGCTTGGGAAAAAATTTGTCATAAAAATCTCTTACAAACTTTAAAAATGTTCAAATTAAATTTTTATAAAACAACACTGCCTAAACTGTTTTGAGCAAGAGAGTCTCAGTGATTGTCTAGTAAATTTCTTATTGATTCATAATTATACAGTCTTCATCTTTTAGCAAATGACAGCGTCAGATCATTGGCAAAGGAGTTAATGTCCTTGTGATTGAATCTGTTATGCAGTAAGTCTGTAGGGATCTAGTGGAGAAACTATTTGAAGCTTTTTTGTATAGGCTTTATCAATTTTATGAAGCCAAACCTGGCGACTGTTGGGGAACTTCCCTATGCTGCAACGCTGCCATCATGTTTTTTCTCTTATTATTATTCTTTTATACATTAATTCTTCTATTGGTTTTTGTGTTCAGTTGTTGAGTACAGTCCACTACGAACAGTCGAAATAAAATCAACAAGATCTTTATTTGCAATTAGAATTATTTATTTAAAAGCATTTCTTTCTTTACAACAAAAAATAAAATCACCAAGATTTTTGTTTTATTCGCTATCAGCGACTATAAGTCAGTTTAGGACGAATACACATCTTATACAGTAGCAACTTATTTTTTATGTTCAGTTTAGATCTCCTGTTAAGTATGGGTAAATAAATGCACGTTCACACTTTATAGCTTATCACAACTATAATTAATATGTTGCTTAAACTTGAGTTTTTTTATTTAGGATAATGCTCAGATTGCTTACTTTACCTTTGATAGGAATAATGTTGCTACCACCAAATAAAATCTGTGCTGGAATACGTTTTGGGGATTTATTAAATCTATATATATTGGCTGCCAGTGTTTGACGAGATGCGCCGTCGGATTTCCACCAAATTCATAGTTCACAGTACCTTCGTAATGGTCGTTCGCTGATTTGTATCTCTGTTTCATGCGTTTACGCACAATAGTACGTCCACAGTGCGTGTTTGAAACAAGACAAAATTTTCCAAAAAAATCAAAATTTTTTTTCCATTGCATACTTCGACTCAATATTTTGTATCCAATGAAATGTGTGTTTTGTTTGTACGTTGCTGTGTGAGTGTGCTTACACAGAATGCAGCGACAATACAAATCGAAATATGCTCATGTTCATTGCAAGTGGATGTGCAAACAAATGGAGAATTTTGTTTTCTATATTCTGTTGCATTTTGTGTGTGTGTGTGTAATTTGCGTGTTCAATTGCAAAGCAATTGTTAGATATTAAGGATGCCGCAATTCCAATAGATCCCACCACAAAAATGATTACGCTTCCAGACAACTTTTGCCACTTTGCACAATCAAAACAAGAATTGTTCACAAACGTATTTCCAGGTATTGCACAAAGAAAGAGCTATTTTATCTGCGAAAAATGCAGATGTTTCGGATATCAATGTGACAATTTCGAATGACATTCCCGGGGAAATTTTACCTAAAAATCGGTTGACTCTGTTACCAATCAAGACGATGTTGTAAATTATCCAGTCAAATGAGTTACCTGGACTGTCGCCCCACCACCTACAAGAGAAAGTTGGTGTATTAACTATTTTGTTTAGATATATCTTTCAGCCGCGACTTAGCAATGGGACACGTTTAGTAGTCAAAAAAGTCATGAAAATGTGATTGAAGCAAACATTTAAAAATGAAAATATAAGGGCGAGGATGTGCATTCCACGGATTCCTATGATTCCTCCAGATTTGCCGTTTGATTTTAAACGGCCTGTAGGCTAGTAGGTAGCGTACTAGCTTGTCAGTATGGGGGTTGTGGGTTCGATCCCCAACGAAGAACTTGGTTTTTTTTTCACTACAAAAATAAAAATTGACTGTCGGTGGGGCTGCTCAGCGATGAAGGCATAGTCACTGGTCGCTGTGCTGTCTTTATACGGCAGTTAATTTTCGACTATCCTTCTACTTTCACCACCTGTTTCATCTCATCTCTGTCCCTTTCCTAAAGAATGTAGCACGATACTTGACTAAATAGGCATTGTTGCCTGAAGTGCTACTTCTCTTTTAAAAAACAAAACAAAAAAAAAAACGGCTTCAGTTACCCATACATATTGCCCTGTGTTCTCTTCAGTACAGTTATGACTTTTATAAACTATACTACCATCAGGAGAACTTTTTTTCAAGGTGCAATCAGAACAGTCGTGCTTATTCGAACAGGCTGCACACATAATGGCGCCTATTGCAAACTCTTGCACCATGGTCGAATGACCGTACATCAGAATATTAAGAGCATGTCTCAATTTCTTTTACACTTACTGGTGTAATATTGTGCATATTTTTTAATTCCTTCATTAAGACGGCAACCGACTGCCATGGGAGACCAAATAACACCAACTTAAAAATCTTGCTGTCTCTTATCTCGTGCGTGTAAAATTGTATTTCTCTCGCCACAAGCGTTTTCAAGGCTTTTCCAAAAAGCAATTTGGTGCTGGATATTATTTTAGCCCCAAGGGATATTTTTTTGAACAGATATTTTTCACCGATCATTCCTAGCACTGTAGAAAAACTTGCACTGGGGTCCACTATAATTGGTAAAATTTTTTCATTTGAGAGACAATTTACTTCCTAACCTCAAATTTGCTCACCCGGTAAAAACAATTCTAATTTTAAAAATTACAAAATACAAAACTTCAATAAAAAGTTTTTGCGACAAATCTGGCTTTTACACGCGAAAATCGCGCTTGCAGTGTATAAATGACAATAGAAAACTTTGAGTCACAAATGTTACGCCACATCAATTTATGGTAAAACAACTTACATTTGGAAAGCAGCCCCGAGAGAAGGAGAAAATAATAATAAGAATAAAATGTTTGCGTGTTTTCAAGTTAAAAATTATAAAAAGAAAAACTGTATTAGTTGATATCTTTTCCAAAAGCATTCCATTGAATGCTTTATCAATGGGGGCTGCATTTAGGGATGATGGTGTTGTTAGTGTTGGTTAACACAATACTTTAACAAGACAAGTATGTGTATCAGTAGGGTTGTTTAACAAGTGTAGTGGTAGTTTATTTAAAAAAGTTAACAGTTTTAATGTTTTTGTTTTTTTTATGATTTTTCCTTCTGTTGTACTTTTATTTCCTTTTACTTTATATATACGTTTATTTATTAGTGGTAGTTGGTTAGTTGGTGGTTGTAACTCGTTAAGAGACTTAGGTAAAACATTACGCATTGTTGAGCGGAACCTTTGTATTGCCAACTTAGTTGTTGGCTATTTAAAGAATTTAGTACTACCATTTGTGTCAATTGTTAACCCTATTCAAAATAAGGGAAATAAATAGAATATCAAAAGAATAATAACAAAAAAAAAATATATATGTACATACATATGTATATGTATGTATGTATATTCAATTAATGAGAAAAAAAAGTAATAATATTGGTTATTTTTATATTAAATAGAAAAAATAAAACCATTTAATTGTGAAACCGTCCAGTGTAACATCATTGATATAAGTTGCGTAAAAATGCCGTTATTTTATTTTTCACAAGTGCAATTCTTTACTTGCGTAAAAAGAAGTATACTTACCGAGCGAGTATTTTCTATAACTTTTTGGTACATTAAAAACACCAAAAATGTGTGTGAATGTGCAGAGAATTATATTAGAGGAAATTATTAAAATAAATTAAAAATTATTAAAAAAAAATTTTCTTGAAACAACAACAGCAAATTGTGACAACAAATAAATATTATATGCCTTTTTCATCTGGATTATATTTGTAAACAAAAACGAATGAAAAAACTTAGGTAACCCGGCTTAAATATGTATGTATGTATGTATATATGTATGTATGTATGTATGTATGTTTGTGTGTATGCTGTATACATATTTATGTATTTACAGCTGATTTATGGCGCAGCTAGTGCTCTTTAAAGTTTAATTTTAAACTAGTTTTCTTTCGCTTAAAATTAATTAATTAAAATAAGTTATAATTAATTAAAATAAATTATAATTATACTGCATTTACCTAAAAATCGTTTAAATATTAATTTTGGCGATTAAACTATAAAAATCACAGGTGGATATGCATGTACAATATACATACATATATATTTGAAATACTCTCTCTCTCTCTCTCTCTCTCTCTCTATCAATTTGATAATTGCAAGCAAGCAAGCAAGCAAACAAACCTACAGCCAACCACAACAACAACCCTAAAATTTACCGTTAGACATGGCAAAAGTTTAATAAAACGGTTGCCAAAAGCACAAACTTGATAGAATAATCCTCCCTTATTTAACCGTTACAAATAATAATTTTGTGTAGTTTCTCTTTGCCGTCTAAAGCTAAGTATTAAAATAAACAAAAATGCGTACTAAAACACACACACACACACACCCATTGTCACATACATATGTACAGTGTGGTGAAAAACTCTTTGATTTAAATTTTATTTTAACTATTTTTTTTGCCTAATTTGCTTCAATTAAAAAATTGTTTTTATAATAGTTTCTCCATATTTATATTAGCACTAGAGAACAGTACACATGAGTGTTATTTCAGTTAATTGTGATTTAGTCATTGTAATTGTGTAAAATTAGAAACATGAATGACGTTATCAAGTAAGAAGGGTACTTAGAATATAGTTCTTTTACATTTGTACGACTGAAACAAACTGAAATTTTTTTACTTTGAGGACACAAATTTGTAAACTATTGTCCCTTTCTTACAAGGGGTATTTGGTTTACAAAAGTATAGAACTTTAAAATGGTATAAAATAAAGGTGATTGTTTTTTTTAATTGACTTTAAAAATATTTTTCTTTATTCGAAAGATAATCTTGTAGATTTATAATTTAAATATGACGGTTGGCTCGGACTTGGCGTAATCTGAATAACAATTAACGATAACTTTTTTCTAACATTTGTGACAATATATCGACTATAATGTTATCCTTTAAGTAGTCAATCGTTTGGGATTAACGGCATAGATTAGTGCTTTTACATATCCCCCCAAAGAAAATAGTCTAGCGTTAGTTAGATCGTGTCATCTTGGAGGCCAATTCATGTGGACCGAAACGTTAAAACTATGCGGCCCGATTTTATATCATGGTTCTTCAATTGCTGAATAAAGTCAATAACTATAGCTCTATAGCATTCATCATTGATCGTAACGTACTGAGCAGCATCGTTCTTAAAAAAGTACAAACCAATGATTCCATTAGCCCATAAAGCATAACGAACACTCTGTTCTTTTGGATTTAATGCTGTTAACGCTCAACTTGCATTGAGAATTATTCATCATTCATTATACATCACTTTCATTTATTGATAAACTAAATTGAGCTTTACCGCTAAACAAAATGTAGCTTATTGTAAATCAGGACCATTCTTGGACTCTACCTACGCCTTGCAGAACGCCCGTACGCCTCGGAATAAGCTACACTTCAGAACATGGTATAGGAAATTGACTTGATTTATTATTTACTTCAAAACCGTAACAGTTGTTTATGCTACTAGGAGATGGGAAAAAGTAGTGACTAACGATGGACAATATTTGAAATAATGTACCAAACCATTTTGTTATTATTCTGAATTCATTTTCTAAGCAATAAAATCGACATAATTATTATTATTTTTATCATTATATTCAACTAAACCTTTTTCGATTAAACCTTATTCGATTAAGCCTTATTCCTATCATTAAGTTAATCAATGAATCATATAATATTTCCGTGACCAATAGTAGATTCAGTTGATGATGATGAACTGAAATCCAGAAAAGCAAAAATGATCATGGAGAGTTCGACTATTACATGACATTCATACTTTTAAAGTTTACAAAGAAAGAAAAAAAGGAGAGAGAAAAAAGAATGGATAAACTCCGCCAAACGACCGTCTAAAAACTGTTGGCTTCTTTGTAGAGAGACTTGACTTGCTATTACAATTAAAGCCCCCCTATTTTTATGCAGAAAAATATCACAGTATTCTGTATTTATTTAAGTTACTGTATGCACGAATGTTTGTAATGGGTAGACGAGTATCCTTCTCTTTTACAATTAAATGTGCGCATGAACACTTCTTTTGCCATTTCTTTTTAACTGTGAACACAAGTTACCCCAATCGGAAGTTATTATATTGTGCTTAATAATAAAAAGAATATTAGAAAAATTGTAGTCAACTAAATTAAAAAGAAATTTCCTTCGTTGTTTTTGGAATTTTTGAATAATACTATTGTGAATTATAACAACAAATAGAACAAATATAAATATTTAATACGTGTCCTATTCCAGAAGTTGTTAAAAAATATTACAAATTTAATTATTATGTTTTTTTTCCTTTGAAATGTTTAAATTTGCGATAATTAAAAATATATTATACTTTCTTATTTTCGTAATCTTTGCAACGGAGGAGGTGAGTTTAAAATATAAAATTATAAAAACGGGGCTTTTAGTAGAATGGAAACAAAAAAATTTTCCCACTTTTCACAGACACAGATACAACACAATTACATGTATATAAATACATGCATATGCATGTAGGCAACCCAGCAAACTAAATATATATATATATATATATATAAGCTACAAAATATAAAGGTTGACTGACATTTATACAAATTAAAGTATGCCTGTCTGCATGTAATCTAATCCGATCTCTACAAGCAACTAACGATGACTTTTTTTAACATTTGTGACCGTATATCTATCTGCTATGTTATAGGAATTAGGAAATCGGAAGCTTCTAATGTACTTGGCAAGAAAATCTAGAGAGATGTTCGATGGACTAAGCACATCTTTCAGATATCTAAAGAAGCTTTCAAGTGCCACGGCTTTCTAAAACGTTTGAAAAGACACTTCACTCCATCCGATTTTCGCACTATTCGCGCAACCTATATCCGTCCAAAAAAGAAATACAACTCTCATGTATGGGCGCTGGTGGTGCCCCAAAGTCTATTTTGAAGTTGCTCAACCGCGTACAATGGCAAGTGTTCTAATGAAATTAGGGAACTTGAGTTTGTTACTCGCAAGTTTTTCCGTTTAACACGCTTTTCGTTGACAGCCCATCTATTTGTTGTAAATTCGTCGTTAAATCGCACTACACATTATGGGGAAAATTCTTTTTTTGGCAGCAATTCGCATGACGAATAAACTCCCTCCAGAGGTCTTTCCTGTCACTTTCAAAGCAGGACAATAGGAAAATTTGAATCGAATGTCCGCAAACACTACTCACTCTCTCTTCCTCTCTGTAATCTATTTTCTTAGTTCTGACACAATGTTTTGCATAAGTAGGGGTCATCCACTGACTGCTGGCCCAAAAAACAATAAAGTGGAAAATGTAGTGCTGCAAGTGGTCAAACATTTGGTTTTTATAGGTGTAGACTAGCGACTTCACATATTCCCTTAGAAAATAGTATAGCGGCATTAAATAACCTAATCTTAGAGGCCAGTTCACGGGTCCTTAATGTGAAACTGTTGCGGTTACCAAAAGTTTCATTTAATTTATCAATTATGGCACGAGCAGTATTTTTGAGACCACTATTTCTGCACATCATGATTGTTCAATTGATGACCGAAAAAGTTAGTAATCATGATTCTATAGTGGTCACCAGATTGTTTTTGAAGAAGTATAGACCAATGACTCCACCAGCCAGCTTTTCTGAATGTAACATTAAGGACTATTATCACTCCAAATACGGCAGTTTTGCTTCTTGACGTATGCATTTAAGCAAAAGTGACCTTCAACGCTAAAAAAAAACCGAACCATTCAGAGAATTGGGTTTTGTAAGCACGCAAACCAAAATTTTTCCGAAAAATCTTCTATAATGTGGATGGACACGTATCCAATTCCTTTGCACGATACGACTTCTTCTGTATGGTTTGTACGACGTCGCGGCGGATGCGTATTATCATTAGGGTTAACATGGTGTGAAAACGTTTCATAGTTAAACGAACGAACAGAACCATGATTTTTAAAATAAATTTGCACAATTTGGAAATGTTTTTCTAATTGTTGTTGTTTTTTCTATTGATAATGAAAGGTCAAACCAAACTAAACATGAATCACTTGACAGTTGACAAAATGGCCGCCCGTTAAAAAGGTCTTGCCAACTTAAAAAACTTGATATTTGCCAGCCGTTACTGCAACTAAAGTAATAATCAGCTTTAGCCCTATCTACCACTGCCCTGCCTTACTTGAAAATACTCACGATTATTTGCGGGGAAAAATCTAACAATACTAGAAAACATCTTTCCGTTTTTGGGATAAACAGTGGTAACATAAACTATAATATATTTTTTTAATTTTTTCTCCTCAACTCCTCACAGATTTTGCATGATTAAATGAACATGGCACATAATTTGCGAAAGATGTTTATACAGTTAAGGTTTCAAAAATGTCACCGTTTAAGAATTCATGGTCGGTCTATCGTGAAAAGACGTATGGGACAATACCGATTGTCAATTATCAAAGCCAATATGGATGAGGGTATTGGCAATGGGTTTTTTGTGAATGGGAAAGTATCCGCAAGAAATAGTTTAGAAGTTGGTAGAAAGTCATCCTTAAAGTTTGCAAAAGGGTCAAAATTTAGATTATTTGCTTACTCTTGTTTTTCTCTGAGAATAAAATAGATTTTGTTTTAAGTCATAAAAAGCGGTAGTAATTAAAGCAAAAAAATTGGATCTGCTTAACAAATCAGAAAATTTATTACATCATAGCTTCCACATCTTGAACAAAAATTTGTAGACACTCTGAAGAAAACATGCCCTTGAATATTATTTCTAACTCCGTCAATGACGCCTGACTATGAACAACTTTACGATACTGACAATAATTGAAAATGTTCTAAGTTTTGTTTCCAAGTCCTGATAATTAATAAAATCCCTTATAATTTCTGTTTAAGAATAGCTGTAATATGATAAAATAGCATATTGCTGGTTATTGAGCAAAACAAATGAAAAATGGAGACAAATTGGAAAATTTAATTTTACTACATTGAAAGTGACAGAAAAGTCCAAGCGTGTTAAACGCAGAAATGAGATCTAATTTGATTAGAGCACTTAACATTGTACTAACGATAAAACAGTGAAATACAACGTCGATACTCTAGAGAATCAATGAGCTACTTGGGTCTTTCAAATAGAGTTGTATTTCATTTTTGGGCGTATATATAGGTGGTGTAAATAGTACGAAGATAGATGGATGGAGTGAAATATTGAGCGTTCTGTTCTGCCTTTTGGAAAATACCTCCAACTGGTCTATTACCTAATGAATAAGAATGACAAACGGAGCTGCGGTGTCATCTGCGTTATGAATTACTTGTTGGGTTAATGTGACCCTCATCTGTGTATGTTTGTATATGTGCATACATACATACACATATATGTTGGATTTAGTTGTAGTAATGGTGGTTAAGTATTTGAGAAGCCAACCCTTTCTTAATGTACAATGTTCCCCAACCCCAGTGTGAAAATTATTTCTAACAGGAAAATAAAGAGAGGAAAAATGTAAAAATCCGAAAAATAAAATATATTAAAAAAAACAAATGTTTTGTGCTGGCTCAATGGTAACAACTCTGCAAAGGAAAACGTAAACGCGTTTTAAAAAAATACCTATTAAATAAATTCTTTTGCAGACAAGTTTTTAAATGTTTTTCTAAATAAATGTTTCACAAAAAACAAAAAACAAAAACAAAAAAAAAAACTATAAAACAAAAACTATAAACAAAACTTAAAAGGTACTTCATATAATAATAAGTCCACATTTTTGAAATAATCACTCTCAATAGTAAAAGTGAAATTTGATAAAATCATTCTTATAATAAAAACGCTGTTTGTTAGCAGTGTTTTAGTTAAAAAGTCAATAAATTAATTTTTATAAAATAAAATAAAAAAGGCCAAAAAATAAATGTTCATATAAAAATGTAATTTATTCCTTACAATTAAAAAAAAATTATTGTAATAATAAATATAAGTCAAATAAAGGTGACTTGAAGCAAATAATAAAAATCGCAAATAATAGTGTTCGTGTGGATATTAAAGGTTTTACATTTGAAATAAGGAATTTTTAAAAATTTCATTTGTTTTGATATTGCTTGACTTTAGGTTTCTTTTCTTTTCTTTTGATAAATAAAAATTATTGAAATGCTAAAATAAGCAATCATGAAAAGAAACTGTGCCATTTACATATGTACATCAAGTAAATAAAACACCAAACAACAATCGGAAAAAAATAAAAAAAAGGGAAGAGGAGGGAAATGCCTCAATAGTAAATAACTTAAACCTGAAATTAGATTTTCATTACTTAATGTGGATTATTTTATATTATTTAATTAACTTTAATTATTTGATTTATAAACTTGTTGAAGGTGGGTTCCAAAAGGCAAAACATGAATGATACGCTCAATCACGATCTCCGAATTGGGTCGTGTGAATAGAGTCGATTTTAATGCCCATAAGACTCAATGTTGCTGTGTTTGTTCGAAAATAATGCTGCATTTGTTATTGTGGATAATATAAGTATTTAGGAATCGGAAGCTCCTGATGTTCTTGCCATAAAAATCCAGTGTGATGTTCGGTGGACTAAGGCCATTTAAGGTTTCTAAAGAAGCTTTCCAGTGACTCGGTTTTCAAAAACTATGTAAAAGATACTTCACGCCATTCGATCTTCGTACTGTTAAAACCATTTATACCCGTCCCAAAATTAAAAAAAAAACAACAATAACAACAATGTCTATTTTTTTTATATATATAATTGAAGAAATTTTAAATTTTCAACATTAAAAGAAAAATATCGTCGCAAATATTATAATTATTTTAATATAACGGGTGGGTTTTGAGGTTAGAAAGTAAATTAGTTTAAAACACACACACTTGTTTGACAACTTCAGTTTTATTGATACCAATGTAAAGTAGAAATATAGGAACTAATAATGCAATATGCTGTCGGTTAAATTTCCCGAAGTCCGCCTTTTTCTATTATCACGTCAAAGTAGCGTTGAATTTCATCTGTGAGGATCAATCAGTTGTATAATCACGTAAGTCCGGTCTTTTAAATGGCCCAAGATGGGGCGTTAAATCGCATCGAGTTCGGAACTACAGTGCGAGTAGTTCTTTATCGCATGCTATAGTTTGCCAAAGCGTCGTTAGCTCATCTAAAATATTATCTTAGCTTTGTTCGAATATCTTTCTAACGTAAAAAAATACCTAAGCTCTACATTTAACGTCTAAATTTCAATAAAACATGATGTTTATATTTTTTTAATCGCATACTATAAATTTTAAAAAGTTATTAAAATTGTCTAAAAACTATATTTCAACTTTGCTTGGGTTCTAGGCTCTAAATTTAATATGCGCAGAAAAACTTTTATGTCGCATGCTATTCAAAACCATTTCATTGGCCTGAAATATTTGCACTTAATAAACTTACTAGACTCTACAGGGTAAACTCACTTTTACCGCATGCTATATTTTTCAAAAGTTGTTAAAATCATACAATAAAAATGACAATGCTTGAGCATATTTAATAGAGTAAAGAGAAAAATCGCATGTCATATTTTTTTCATAAAGTTTTTAACGCACGCAAAAAAATGTTATCATTTTGCTTCTGTGTATTTAATAAACAGTAATAGTACTGTGTTCATCTTGGGATTCAGCAAAACTCTTTTATCACATGTACAACATCGCCAAATCGAAAAGTCACGCGACCGGGAAATTTTTTATACAATAACTTATTTGTTTGGGTGCCTGCGTGACTTGGTAAAAGCGAAGTTCACTGATGTCAGCATTAGCTAATTGTGGTTTGTTAGCGCAGAGAATTCACTTCCATATGCGAATGCATTTTCTTGCTCGAAAAAAAACGGACCGTTATCATCGGTCTGACTGCAAATGTTACCGAGGAATGTTTTTGGATTTTGTGAGCTCCATATGCGAAATTTTTTTTTTTTATTTACACCTAATTGGAAATGAACCTCCTAATCGCTAAATAGATGATTTTGCTGAAAAATGCCATGTTTTCGTTCAGTTTTTTAAAAGGCTAATTTATATACCTTCGATGGAAACAATGCAAAGTGATGTATAAGATGTCCAACTGTTGCGAATGTCGACGAGTTGATGTTCCTGCCTCATTCTCAACACTGCGGTACTGCGGCCAAGTTTGCATCATTACGTCCAATAATATTGTTAGCAACAGAACAGTCTCAGAATTTTACCAAGTGACAGTTGTTCACAATTTAAATTCTTTGTTAAAGAGTTTAATCTTCCATGCTGAAAATTTCCCAATTTTTTTTTATTAAAAAAATTTCAAAGAATGACGGCTGAATTCTTGACATTTACAGAAAATTTCCAGACTATTTACTTCCTAACCTCAAATTTCTGTTTTATGTTTTATAATAATTATAGTTAATTGACCATTTTAATAGTTTAAATTTATATTTCTTTATATTTATTTGTGTTTTTAATATTTCGCTATACTATTTGGTGGCATCTTCGGGAAAGGAAAAATGAATAAACAATTTCTAATCTTTTTATTGCTTGATTTAAAAAAAAAATTTATTTTTATTTTTCTTTTCCTAAAGACTCCACCCAATCGTATGACGAAAGCTCGAAAATAAATAATAAAAAAAGAAAAAATTATATTTATTTAATTTTTATACTTTATTTGATGTATTTATTGCAGTTTATGGATAATGAAAGCGTCAAGCAATTGTTATGTTTAACCATAGTGCTCTTATAACTCTGATCTGGAAAATAGTTTAAAAGAACCCCAACTCTAAACTTTAAAGTTACACACACATAATTTATATTTTGTGTAGAAAAAATATATAAAATCGTGTTTACTTAATGCTCAATCACTTGTCAAACTCGAATGGGACGTTGAGTATGGAGTCAATTAGTGAAATAATTGACCATCAGACTTTAAGCCGACAGCTGGTAGAAGATACCAGCGATCTGATGGGGCAACACACATTAGTAGACCGCGTTACGCCGTCGCCGGCATCATCGGTATCGGTACTATCAACGAATGATGGAGTAGTCGATGAACATGAAGTGGCAATATCAGCAAGCGCTGCTTTAAATTCTGACTCTGGGGAGCATAGCAATATGGCTATAGTGCACACTATAATAGATCGCCACAGCCCAAACTATCAAACACAACGTTTACATCATCATCAACAACATCATCTTCATCAGCTTTCGCATCAGCATCAGCAGGAACAACATATGCGTCATCCGCAACGTTTGAGTTTGTCGCAAAGAATGCATCTTGGAAGTCCAGTTAATTTTGTGGCAGCTGATAATACGCTGGATGAATTGTCTGTGACTTCGAACTGTTCGAATACAATGGGGCATATCATATCGATGGAGCAGGAACATAAGTTAGTAATTGTTAATGGGAATAGTAATAGTAGCAGCAACAACAATAATAATAATAACACTAATAATAATAATAGTAATAATAACAGTAATAATAATAATAATAATAAAAATAATAATAGTTGTAACAATCACAAAATGAACAGCAGTATTAATAGTGATCGCATTAAAAACAATTGCGATTTAGGTGCCGTTTTAGATCACCTTACAACCAATGACCATAAGACAACGGATTCTACAGATCAGCCTAATTATGAATTACATGGATCAAGAGAATCTGAGCCTCATCACATTTCTACACTTAATCATATACAGCATCACCATCAGCATCAACAACGTTGTCGTTCAAACATGCACGATCATCATCCACTGCAATCAACTCAAACAGAACCCCTGTCAGTAATTGTTCAAAACCATGACGATTCGCGGGACTCAACTACACAAATATTAAGCCCTCCGGAGCTCAGTGTAGTGGGTGTAGGTGAAAATTCTTTAGGAACCAGTTCTTATCAAACACTTACTTCTGTAGTAAACGATGAACCGTTGTCTCCGCCCGGTTTTAGTCCATCATCAGCATATGCCACACTGACGCCTTTGCAACCATTACCACCAATTTCAACAATGTCGGAAAAGTTTGCTTACGGTGGACATATTAGCGGAGGAGGTGTGATCAGTAGCTCCAATACGAATGACACAGCGAGTGATGATGGTGGCAATGTGAATAGTGTTTCAAATGGATCTGCTGGAGTAGTTGGTCCGTATGTGGTCATGCCAACTACACATCGTAATCATAATCAACACCAACATTCGCAGCATCACCACGAGCATCACTCAAATCCACTTAGTTCCCTTAGCTTAAGTGGTCTGAGTGGCGGTGAACCTTCTCCATATTCCGCATACGATAAACTGCCTACAATAGGAATGTCTATGACTCCACCTCATAACTATGGCAGCTCCCCTTCACATACGCTTTCAGGACTTGTTGTATCTTGTGATTTGCCAGAAACTTCTCCAGGTGGATGTGGACCCCTATCACCCCAATCACCATACAGCCACTCAACGGATTTGCAATCACCGAAACCTTCACAACCTAATTTGTTACACTGTAAAGATTCCTCCAGCTCGAAACGAGATGCTATAGCGACCGACAGCAGCTCAGGTGTGACAGGTTCTACTCAACAACGTCATGTTGTCTGCTTATCTTCTATCAATATCAATGATAGCAATGTTGTGGGGGAACATGTCATTGTAACGGATTATGGCTCACCTTTTAATTCTCAGCAAAGGGACATGATTGTCTCCGGCGGCACACGAAACGGTTCTCACTTACAACTACAAACTTCAAGTCCCAGAGCTCCTAGTCCACACTCAGTATCGGCTAGTTCAATGAATTCTCCAGGTGCAATCGTCACATTACCGCATATGAATAGCAATATTAGTAAGAATTTAGTTAATATATCGTCACTGCAGAGTAATCCGCAACAGCATATAGTGTCGCTAACACCTTCGCCACCCCCACAGAACATTAGCTTAGGTGAAGTTTCACAAACACTGCTTTTAACAGTAAATCATGTTCATGATGAGGCAAACACACTAAACGGTCGAAGACTTATGATAAATGGCAGTTTGGATTCACATCTAATGACTCAAAGCATACGACATCCACAGCAGCAGCAACAGCAACAGCCACAGCACCATCAGGATTCAAAATCTCATCCCATAACTAGTGAATGTTCCATTAGTGGAACTCAGCAAAACCAAATTACTAATCTAGGTCAGGAACAAGATCAGCAGATTATTCTGAATCAACAAACCCATAATGAAATTCAGCCTCCTGTTAATAAACAAGCCGCAAATAATAGTTCCAACGTAGCAAATTCAGTCACCACCACCAATGCAGTGTGTGGGGATATGGAAGAAATTAATACGAAGGAACTAGCTCAACGTATTTCAGCAGAACTGAAGCGCTACAGCATACCTCAAGCAATATTCGCTCAACGGGTATTGTGTCGTTCCCAAGGCACTTTATCTGATCTTTTGCGAAACCCAAAACCCTGGTCAAAACTTAAGTCAGGCCGTGAAACATTTAGACGAATGTTTAAATGGCTGCAAGAGCCTGAATTTCAACGGATGTCTGCGCTTCGTATGGCAGCCGCTCAATTGCCACAGCGTAGCTCATGCCCAACTAATGGCAATAGTTCAACTAATTATCACATAGTCAACACAAGTGCACATGGTGAGTAATTATTTATCAAATCTTAGAAATTCAACACATCTTTTTTAGAAGAATTCGATTTGGATTTTACAGGTTCAACTAGCTTAGGCAATTCAACACCGGGTACAGCGGCCTCAATAGTGACTTCTGGAATATCATGTCATCGTAAAGATGAACCTCAAATGGAACATATGCCTCAACCCAAGAAGCCTCGTCTAGTATTTACAGATTTGCAAAGACGCACCCTCCAAGCGATATTTAAGGTATGCTCTTATCTGTCCGATATAATAAAACTTGTTATGGATCAATTATTATAGTTATACTATATTAATGCTGCAAATTTTTATAATGCTTAACTGAAAAACTAAATATTAAAAAAATGTCGGTAAAAATGTCGATCCAGGTAGATTCAAATCTGTAGAAGTTATTTGTTCTAAGTAAATTAACCTCTTATGTCCGAGAATATTCTATTGCAGGAATATAAAAAAAGTTACCAAATTCCAATATTACAGATAAGAACAATTTTTTGTCACAATAATTATTTTCATCTTAGCCCTGCGGGAGCCAGGAAGGACTGTTGCCATATGGCAACGCCAGGAACCAACCCAATTTGCAATATATAATAATGAAATAATTTTTTTTAGCTAATTTTATTAAAAATTAACATACAAAAATACATAAAATGATATTTTTTTCGAATAATGGAATATTTCATTGGATATTTAGGGTCTTGTATGATAATCAGCAAAACATTTAATACACAGGCTAATGTCGCACTTTCTGCAGGGTGTTCTCCTGCGCAACGATTGCTATGACAAGATGATCTTTACCGTCAGAGCGAAGAGCATCTTCTACAGAATCTTCATCGTAATGTCTTTTGCGTGAAGAAATTACTTCACTTTGCTTTCTTAGCTCTCCAAAGTGCTTACAGTAGTAAACGACAATTTTCTTCTTAATGTCTTTCTCTTTAACAATGGGACAGTCCTTTGAAACACGGTTTTGCGGATGCTCCCAGTTGAACTATAGCCTTTATTTTTGAGTAAGTTAAATAGTTGGAAACTAGAAAAAAATTTTCGCTTTTCTTCTGGAAGTTCGTAGATGATATTTTTAAGTGTGCAGCCCACATTCCAAATAGCTTTTCATACTCTGCATGTGAACGTGGATTTCTTCCTTGATAAATTTTAAAATTTAACAAGTATACACTTGGTGTACAGAGTTACCAAATCTTATTGGCTTCCGCTTGATAAATTGTTTGCAGCTATGTTTGCCAAAATAAGAAATCATTCTCTCACCATATGACAAATTTTATTCTAGATGAGATATCTTCAACATGTTGGCTTAAAGATGATCCGTAATCGGACGAACTTTCCACATGTTATCAGCGCCATTTTTGTTTTTAGCGTTTCCGGCAAAATGTAAACAACTACATATTTCTTGAAAACGATCTCGACGCATACTTTCAAAGACGAAATTGTTACGTAAATCATCGTCAACCGATCACATATCTCTTGTTCTTGCGTGTGTTTTGTATCCCGTTATTAAGAGGATACCAATGAAGCAACGAATTACACCGAAAATAATGGCCGGATACTTCCTTGTCTTAAAAACTGCATATTCGTTAGATTTATAAGTGATGTGTTGAATCAAAACGTCATCGAAGAAATTCTCAAATTGTTCTTGTTTAAAGTGAAGACAGTCTTCATAATTGCTCTCAGGAAATATGGAAAATTTCGGAGCGAAATCATTTTCAACCCAAGTATATTTTTGTCCTTTGTCAATTGTTGTCAAAGGAAATAACGTGATGTTGCTTTTAGAAGAACGTCTTCAGATGTTGGTTCATTGTTGTTGCTATCATTTGTGTCAGCATCGTTATTAGAACCGAATCGCTGTCCACCTTTAAAAACTATTTCAGAATTCGATATCAATTGCGCTGGGCAAACATTATCTGGGATACCACCTTCTTCTTCTGTAGCGTCATCTTCACCGCTTATATACCCATAATTTACAGGAGGTTCAATAAAAATCTTTGCAACTTCATCTTGTGTTTCGCTACTAAGCTCCTCAAGGAAGTCTAAAGCTTCAGATAATGCTAACTTTTTGAAAAATTTCGATCATATTTCGAAAAAGTATACACATGAAATACCGTATAGTGCCAGGCGTTGCCATATGGCAATTTGTAAAAAAATTTCAAATTATATATATGAAATCAGAATTATACATCAATAATCTTTACGTAAGCACTCAAATACACTTCCTACAGAATTAGTTTATAACATTAGTTAAAAACATATAGCAAGTTTTAACAGATACAAGCACTTACTTTTTCATGAAATCCGTTTTTATTAAATTTTTGAAATTATTTTTTTTCCACTTCCGAAACGCAGCCTCTCAACAACACGCTTTTAAACGAAACTGATTTTTTTCACTTCAGATGTTAAAAACTTCATGCAAATATTCTAAACTACTTGCTCATTTAATATTTACCGTTACTCACGCTTAGCAACTGCTGCATTAGTGATGCATAGAGTATTGCCATATGGCAACGGCATGACATAATGGGTTCAGTTGGTTTTTTTAAGTAAAAATCTGCAGCTTTTAAATATTATAATTATCATAATTATTCAATTCTATTTCAAGTTAATAATTTAATAATTTTCTTAATAATAAATTATTAGTAATTTATTATTTAAGCACTATAGATCTTTTGTTATAAAAAATTTGTTAATCCTTATTTTTTATATATTTTTTCTCTATATTTCGCCAAACCATTGGTTGGCATCTTCAGGATAAACATAAAGTGTAGAAACAAACTTTATGAAACAAAACTCTAGGTACAGCGCGGTAATAACAATAATAATTAATACTTAAATTTTTTGTAATATTTGGTCATTAAATTGATGTTTGAATATTGTTCTCTAAATTTGTTGTTTTCAAAACTGATTTCATTTGAAAATTGTTTTTTAACATTCAAAATTGTATGGTTATAATATTTTTTCAATTTTGTAGTTTTGTTTTTTCTTAAAATTTGTAATTATTTTGAATTGTTTGTCAACAATGTTTTCAATTTTTGATTAATTGTTTATACACTTTTTGTTAATCCCGAAGATGCCAGCCGATGCACACTGGGGTATTTTGTACCAAAACTGTGGATTAATTCCGAGGCCTCTCAAACTGACCTCAAACTAAGCCGAAAAAATTTCAGAAAAATTATCGATAACTCGTTTAGTTATCGAGATATCTGAAGTTGAAGTTTAATTAAAAATCGATAACTTTTTACCGTTTAATTTTATTAGAGAATAGCTCAAAATAAACCGAAAAAATTAAGTAAGAATTATCGATAACTCGCTTTGTTATCGAAATATCTGATTTAGAAGTTTTAAAAAAATCGATAACTTTTTAGCGTTTTATTAGACCAGATAATTTTGTTTTTTCGAACTTAGAAAATTAGGCGGAAAACTAAAATGAAGTTATCCATAACTTGCTTAGTTAGAAAGATACAGGTTTTTCTGTATAATACCCTTAAATATGCAGAAAAAATTAAATATTGCGATAATTCGACTATTTGTTATATTAAATAAAAAAAAAAAAAAACATCATCATCATTACTATCGCCGTCACCATCTTCCTTATCGCAATTACTACCATGAGCACTATTATTGTCTCTGGCACAGGTTTTTGCCAAATTTAAGGATGGAGATTGTGATATATCTACAGCCATTTTTGGTGGGCTGTGTAATTTTCTCCTGCCTGATATTATTATATTATGATCAGTAGTAATCAGCATCATATTGATTCGACTTTTCTCAATCCATTTTTCTAGAATAACACTCTCTATATTTTTTGAAATCTTTGTTGCTAGCTTCCTGCGCTTCTTCCGATAATTGGCCAATCGGTAACAAAGCGTATGTTATTATTTCAGGTCCGTGAATAAAAATGGAGGCATATAGTATCACGGATAATTTTCTACAAAGATTCTAGCCGTTACATGTGCACATTTTAGAAACATGTACATTTGCTCTATGACCACAAGAAACAAAAATCAGTATATTATGCATTCTGACTATTAAATTGTTGTTAATTTTCGTAATTTCCGTTGATAGTTCTGCATTCTGAAAAAAAACGCCTGGCCCTGTTTCCGTCATTGGAGTTACCGAATTCTCTCTTTAAATTGTTTTTGAATTTCTGCTTTAGTTTTTTTCGACAATTTGCTTTTCCGAGTCTGATCTAGTTTGCCATTTTTTGATTGGCAGTTTATATGACAAATGAAGAAGGCACTCAAAAAATCGTATCCATCCATGCAAAATCGATAATCCAAATTGTAAATTATCAGTGCAAATTTCTTTTATTTGGGTACGGTTTTCCGTCGACCCTCGTCAAATTTGGTTTGTGAACAAACCGGTTTCGGCCATTTGCCATCTTCAGTGTTCTCTTCGTACTAGTTGCGTTCTATTGTCAGCTATGTTTATATAGTTCGTCTTGTTCGTGTTTCCCTTCGTGTTATTACATTCGTCACTTTCTCTCCTTTTTGTCTGTATCTCTCTCTCCCTTTTCGTTTGTCTGTTTTTACCTAATTTGTCTCTCCCTTTTCATTCGTCTCTATTCCTAACTAAATCCTTTTGCGATCATGCTTGTTGTCCGTTTGTGTTTATGAACCTATTGGGTTTTTTTCTATGACGTAATAATCTGTAATTGTACGTTTATGATGTTCTTTATTGCTTTACTCTTGTGCACCTGCGTAAAAATGTTTCAATCGTTCAAATATTGTTTTCGAAGCAGTGTTTATTTGTTCATTTATTATTCGTCCGTCGAATGTTTTCTGTTTGTATATTTCCATATTTTCTAATACACTTAGTCTCCTTCCTTTGTGCTGTGTATGAAGCAGTTTAACCGTTGTTTTTATATGTCCTGTTGTACATTTGTTGTCGACGGAAAACCGTACCCAAATAAAAGTAAAATCAACCCCGTAGGAAAATCTAAGCACATATCAGTGCAAATTCCCCTTTTTGGTTAAAATCTTTGCTGGTGGATCCTCAGACGTAACACTTTTGTGCAGATGTAGGTAGTTTCAGTGAGAGCGTTACAAACGTTTCCATCTATCAACTCTTATATTAAATTATGTCTCACTACTACAACTTTTTCACCCAGTGCCACAGTTGAATTAGGTAGATGTTTAATTTCCTCACTGACTCTATCATACTCTAGCATTGAAGTAATTGATGTTTCTTTGATAAACTCCATTTGCAATGGCCTGCAGAATCTGGTAGAAGAAGGACGAGCATTCTACCATATAATTTTTCCCCGCATATCAACCTTAATGGCACAATTGATGTTATTAACACAGAGGAATCAGTAGCGTCTTTGCCACGAAATGCTTGTTTATATGAACGATGGCCAGAACTCCCATCAAAGTCCGATATAGTCCGATAATTAACTATATCTCCAACTAAGTATATACTCCAAATATGCACATTTTGGGGACTTTGAACAAAAAAAAAAACAATTTAAAATATTAAATCACTTTTTTTGCTGTACTATTTGTATCTGAAAAATAACTCAGCACCTGAAGTTAAAGTCTCCACACTCAGATTTAAATTTCACTTGATGTTTTTTTTATTGAAAAAACACTTTAATAAATTTAAAATATCAATTTTACAGCGAGCGCAAGCGAACAGAGAATAAAAGTGTAAATTACAAAACACAACGCAGCCGCACTATACAACTTAGGGCCGTTAGTTTTTCGATTAGTGACGCAGAGTTATGTCTAGTTTCTATGATTATTAAGTATTCGAGTATTATTTCAAAATAAATTTTTTAATTAATCCACAGTTTTTTGATACCCAGTAACCCAGTGTGCGATGGATTGGCGAAATATAGAGAAAAAATATATAAAAAATAAGGATTAACAAATTTTTTATAACATAAATTATAATATTTAAAAGCTGCAGATTTTTACCTAAAATAACCAACTGAACCCATTATGTCATGCCGTTGCCATATGGCAATACTCTATGCATCACTAATGCAGCAGTTGCTAAGCGTGAGTAACGGTAAAAATGAGCAAGTAGTTTAGAATATTTGCATGAAGTTTTTAACATCTGAAGTGAAAAAAATCAGTTTCGTTTAAAAGCGTGTTGTTGAGAGGCTGCGTTTCGGAAGTGGAAAAAAAATAATTTCAAAAATTTAATAAAAACGGATTTCATGAAAAAGTAAGTGCTTGTATCTGTTAAAACTTGCTATATGTTTTTAACTAATGTTATAAACTAATTCTGTAGGAAGTGTATTTGAGTGCTTACGTAAAGATTATTGATGTATAATTCTGATTTCATATATATAATTTGAAATTTTTTTACAAATTGCCATATGGCAACGCCTGGCACTATACGGTATTTCATGTGTATACTTTTTCGAAATATGATCGAAATTTTTCAAAAAGTTAGCATTATCTGAAGCTTTAGACTTCCTTGAGGAGCTTGGTAGCGAAACACAAGATGAAGTTGCAAAGATTTTTATTGAACCTCCTGTAAATTATGGGTATATAAGCGGTGAAGATGACGCTACAGAAGAAGAAGGTGGTATCCCAGATAATGTTTGCCCAGCGCAATTGATATCGAATTCTGAAATAGTTTTTAAAGGTGGACAGCGATTCGGTTCTAATAACGATGCTGACACAAATGATAGCAACAACAATGAACCAACATCTGAAGACGTTCTTCTAAAAGCAACATCACGTTATTTCCTTTGACAACAATTGACAAAGGACAAAAATATACTTGGGTTGAAAATGATTTCGCTCCGAAATTTTCCATATTTCCTGAGAGCAATTATGAAGACTGTCTTCACTTTAAACAAGAACAATTTGAGAATTTCTTCGATGACGTTTTGATTCAACACATCACTTATAAATCTAACGAATATGCAGTTTTTAAGACAAGGAAGTATCCGGCCATTATTTTCGGTGTAATTCGTTGCTTCATTGGTATCCTCTTAATAACGGGATACAAAACACACGCAAGAACAAGAGATATGTGATCGGTTGACGATGATTTACGTAACAATTTCGTCTTTGAAAGTATGCGTCGAGATCGTTTTCAAGAAATATGTAGTTGTTTACATTTTGCCGGAGACGCTAAAAACAACAATGGCGCTGATAACATGTGGAAAGTTCGTCCGATTACGGATCATCTTTAAGCCAACATGTTGAAGATATCTCATCGAGAATAAAATTTGTCATATGGTGAGATCATGATTTCTTATTTTGGCAAACATAGCTGCAAACAATTTATCAAGCGAAAACCAGTAAGATTTGGTCACTCTGTACACCAAGTGTATACTTGTTAAATTTTAAAATTTATCAAGGAAGAAATCCACGTTCACATGCAGAGTATGAAAAGCTATTTGGAAAGTGGGCTGCACACTTATAAATATCATCTACGAACTTCCAGAAGAAAAGCGAAAATTTTTTTCTAGTTTCCAACTATTTAACTTACTCAAAAATAAAGGCTATAGTTCAACTGGGAGCATCCGCTAAACCGTGTTTCAAAGGACTGTCCCATTGTAAAAAAGAAAGACATTAAGAAGAAAGAAGATCGCGGCTTTTGTGACTATGCTTTTGCAAATGAAGCTGAAATAAGCTTGTCGCAATGGTTGGGTAATTCTCCACTCCATTTCAAAGATCTTAACTCGAAAGAGGAAAAGAAAAAAGTAAATTTACAAGGACCATGCGCTGCAGCGGAATACAGCAAGTATATGGATAGAGTTGATCGATTAGATCAAAATGTTAATTTTTATCGCATTGGCTGCCATGGGAAAAATGATGGAGCTCTATTTTTAGGACATAAAGGGAGACAGATTAACCAAAGTTTGAAATCGTACGTTTGTACTTTTGCATCCTTTTCGTCAAAAACCATATATTTGGAGGCAACGTCAGTTTGTCCACTGTTAGATTTTTGGCGCCGTTTAATAGGCATATTTCAAGACTTGGCTGTCCAAGTGCCATCTTTTGGAATAATGGTCTCGAAAATCAAAAAGAGAATCTAAGTTTTTATCAAAATAGGCTTTCTTGCCCCCATATGGAAGCGGGAGTTAAAAGCTTGAACCTTTATTTTTGCAAAGAAGACAGAAAACGAAATTATTAAGCGGCCAATCACCGAAAAAATTATATTTGCTAACCTTCAAGGTTACCTAGTAGTATTAACGCGTTGCCAAACTTTTTTGAAGATGCTTGGCTAGAAGCATCTCTGAAAGAGGTATTAAGTTTAGACGAGGTATTATAATTTCAGAAAGTACCTTCAAACGCGGAAGCAATATATTAGAACTCACAAAATATTAATTTCGCTATGATGTTCTATATCCCCAGTATGTCTTATTTAGTTTCTAATTTAGTTATCAATACCACAAGCATGCGCATAAGACACAACAGTATTATCGGGATCTCCAAACTATAATACTCACACTTTGAAGTTAGTTATTAATAAGAAAACAGGGACTTTTAGATATTAGGGGGATGAGAGTACTTCAATACAAAGTTCAAGTGATTAATTAATTATTTTATATTTGGGGTAAGTTAAGCTTGCAGGTATAGGAAGTAGATAATGGATTAATATACTAATATTCTTTAATTGGACATGAAAAGAAAAAAGTGCTTCAAGTAAAAGGCGTTAGGTTTATGAAAACTAAAAGAGTTAAGCAGTCGTCATTTGAAATAGGACTCCTTCAAAATAAAGTAGATTTTTAAATGAAATACTTATACTTTGTTTGGGTATAAAAAATCTTAAACGCGTTTGTTAGTGTATGCTTTCCCATGATCTTGTTCTGTTTCTCGAAGAAATTGCATACTCTTCTTAACTGCGTTCTAGAATCGTTCTCAAATGAAATTCACATGGGCATCTCATTTTGTTCCGAAGTTGTGTTTTAGTTGGATGTTCTAAAATATCAAATTATGCTTCCGGATAATATTACCCGACTTGGTTAATTTGGTTTCTGCTTATCAGGAGTTTTTTTTATTGACTGTCCTAGGGAGAAGAATAATTTTTTATCGTTTAAGTTTCTAGCGCTCTATTAAGTTCAATCCCTATTTTTTAAAATTCTCATAAGTCTGTTTAGATACCGATACGACTAACGGCTCAGGCATATGAGTTTTGTGTCGTTTTATTTCGGCTTCTAGATAATCGCAAGGGCTTGAATTATCCCTGATGAGTATAAGCTAATGTGTACAGGATACATGCTTTTGTTCGAATGCATTTGGAGTTATATCACTGACCCTGAATTCCATTAAGGAGTAATGTTTCTACAGCGCTCCTTTATATAATCTTCGCTTAATTGCATAAAGGATTATCTTAAAAATCCATTAAAGATGAATGGAAAGTATTATGTGACCGTTTAACGCCACCTGCCATTAATTCAACTATCACCGAAATGCGAATTATTTTTCGTTGTGATGATATGACGAAAAGGACTGAAATTTGTCATCACATGTATGTTTAAAAAAATATAAGGCGTCCAAGTAGGAAAAGTTAATTCTGGCGGTATTCTTAACCTCTGACAGTATCCTAATTATCCATTAGATTATCCGCCGAATCTTAAATGTAACTTAAATGAAAACATTATTCCATCACTTGACTTGATGATATTTTTCTGCTAATGATCCATCCAAGAGATGTTTTCAACAAATTTGAAAGATTATTTGATGAATATCTCTATTCCCTTTTTATCCGTTTTCAGGCTAATTATATTATTTGTTACTTTAAAATATTGAGATATTAACTGGGATAAGGTGAAATAAGGATTGGAATGCTTCCAAGTTCATTTCAAAGTTACTGCTGATTCTTGATTGTAGTTTCACATTTATTATTTGTATGGCACTTTGCTGGAATCACAGTTTGTTGATGTTAGTTTGACAGTTTTTTTATACATAGATAACGCCGGGGTCACCAAATAGTTAAGTAGGGAATTTAGTTTCTGAACTGAAAGAAAAAGGGGTTAAAATTGAAATTAAAAAATTAACCTAAAGAAATCAAAATATCGAACATTATTTATGAAAAGATGTAAAA
This sequence comes from Trichopoda pennipes, assembly GCA_030448955.1. NCBI lineage: Eukaryota > Metazoa > Arthropoda > Insecta > Diptera > Tachinidae > Trichopoda > Trichopoda pennipes. Next base: position 692,488 of record JASKUP010000147.1, on the reverse strand, counting down.
TTTTCACTTTTCAGGAAACGAAAAGGCCTTCAAAAGAAATGCAAGTAACTATTGCGCGACAACTTGGATTGGAGCCAACAACTGTAGGAAACTTTTTTATGAATGCGCGGCGACGTTCCATGGATAAGTGGCGAGATGATGACGGAACGATCAACATCTCTGGACACACGTCCAATAAAAGTTCTTCATATCAACAAAACTGTAGCAGCAACGATCATAATCATAATATGCAAAATCACTCAGGGCATCAGAGAAATTTAAGCAACAGTCAATTCATGAACAATAACCGTAACAATATCGGCAATATGCACCTACAATATTCTTCTTCCCACCATAATCAACATCATCAGCATTCATCCTCACTTGATTTAGATGATGATGGAGACATGGACTTGGATTTAGTCCATGATGATTTCGAACTAAGTGACAACAATATTGATGACAGTCAACATCAAAAAGATGATATGTTGTGACATAATACAGACTGCAAACAGATAATTAAAACTGAGTTCGAATTTGAACAATTGGAGTTACACCCAAAAGAATTAGAATGCAAAAGTGCCCTTAAAACAAATCATAATAGTAAACGTAATAGTAAATATGTAGATGGAACAATGGTAAAGTTAGATTTATCAGATAGCGAATCCAACAACACACACAATTCTTTCATCTCCCCCTGCATATCGCTTCACAATTTTGGTGAAGAACATCAAACCATAACCGATGATCTTATCCAAGAAGGGTTCGAAGATGATTCAGATGTAGAAAAAACTGCTCAAATGTTGCAACCAAAAATGGATATAGAATTTGTTCGCAAGATGCCATCATCTCTCTTACAGTCCGCTAAGGACAATGTATCCAACTATTCGACATCACTGACATCGATCACAGATGCTGACGATGATTATTGTGATCACGATTTATCAACAACGTTTGCAGATGAAGGCACGAGTTCTGTACCAATGGTGAAAACACTTATTGTACAGCAGAAGCAGAGATCCATGCGATACAATTCACGTTCATCATCCATGTCACCTACGTCATTGCCTCTTTTGCAACGTGATGAAAACAAGAACAGCATTCTACTTCTTAAAACTCCTTCCGCATATGTTTCATTAACAGCAACTGCAAAGCAACATCAGGAACAAAAACATGAATTTCAAGCACAGCAACTAAACAATCAGTATTCAAATCAAACAGCAACACAAAAATCTGGTGATTATCATCATTACCAACAGCACGATCAAAGGAAGGTCTTAACCAAACTATTCCTACAAAATAAAATCCATGTTAAACCCAAGCAACGACATAAACAATTCTCAAGTATAACAAATGAATCCTCCCCTTATAACAGCACTAAACACGGCTCTCAAATAAAAAAAAATAATAAAGTAAAAGTATTGAATTTGCGCAAACGCTTAACCAAACAAGCAAATCACTGGAATATTCAATATTAAAGATTTTATTCTCATTATTGTGAAGAAGGCGCAGGTGATGATGATAAAAAAAAACAAAACAACCATTTTATGTGTAGTAAATTTGTATACAATTGGTTTAAAACCGGGAAGTCTTCTTGCAGCCCTGTCCAGCAATCGTAATAATGCTTGCTTACATAAACGCAATTTCAAAGAAAAAAAGAAATTATTTTTCTGGTTTTATGTTTAATTTAAGAATTATTTGAAAAAATTTATATAAAAACCTGCAGTATGTTAAGAATTATAACACAAAACAAGATTTTCCGATGACATATACGACATACATACATATTAACTTACATCAGTTGGTTAAAGCATATTCATTCATTCACTTGATAATTGCCGCTACCTTAATAAATAGCAGCTATTTGAATTTTTATATAAAAAATTAAAAAATTTACCTCGTCATATCCTTTTTCCAACCATTTTGCTGGAGTTGAGAAATAATGAGTCTCGCAGCCCATTTGGTTCTAGCGTCGATACTCTATTTTGTTTGCCATTTCTGTATAGTTTCCTACTTGTAGGACTTGCTTCAGCCTATTGCTTTGCTCTCCATATTTTATTACACTTTAAAGCGCCAAGATTTATGAGAGCAGTGCCTGCTATTAAAAAATACTGCTGCTGACGTTACTGCACAATATATGCCGCTATTCTCTGCATCGCTTATAAAAAAATTAGCAATCTTCCTGGTGATTGCTTCATCTCTCTAGATCTCACAGTCTTATAGGAGAGAATAGTATTGACAACTTCCCTTAGTAATTAATTATAAAAATCTTTTTGTTCAATATAAACACATGGCATGGCATGGCTTTTTAAATAACAGCTACACACACGGCTGTTTAAGCAAACGAATCTTTACTCCTTAACATTATTGCTTCTGAGGATAAAAGACGGCACCAGTTCTGAAAGGATTTAAGGATTTTGTGAACCGCCTAAATGAAAAACGACCATCCTCATCACTAAATAAATCAATCAATCAATCGGTTTGTTGAAAAATGCCTTGTTTTCGTACAGATTTTTAAACAGCCAATTCAGAAGATGAAGATGTTTATGCAAAATGTTTGTCAAAGTGTCTCTAGTGATGCCCATTTGTTAAGAACGTTGAGGAGTTCAAGTTTGTTTGTTCAGGTTTGTTCTTAACACTTACGATCGCATTATCACCAAAAATACCGTGTGCCTAGAATTTTGGGTTTAAATAACGTACGGTGAACAAATAAGAAGCCTGATAACGAGGAAAAGCTGTTCGAATTTTATCAAGTGCTATAATGAATTTTTTACCATTTAGATAATAAATTTTTACAATTGAAATTCTTTGTTCCATGCGTTCCATGCTTAAAACTTCCCAACTTTTTGCTTGAAATTTAATTATATTTGCCAGCAATATGCTATTTGCCATCTGGCTATATTTGCATTACTACGGCCACTACGACCCATAGTGTTTTGGTCTGTTGTTAGTATTAATAATGTGAGCCTTCAGTTTAATGATTGTATATGGCGGTCTCAGAAGAAGCCTGATAACACAGAAAAACTATAATAATGTAAAATTCTATGCTTAAAATTTCCCAACTTTTTGCTAAATAAATGTCATCCTTGACATAACATTATTTGATAGACAAATTAATTCGTAACGAAAACTTTGCCCACCTTGTTTTAACTTTAGTCATTAGGGCAAAAGCGGTGTAGTCCTACACTGGTAACGCTGACCCTATACTTAGCAACAAGGATCGTATTACTGAACGCTAAAACATTTAATTATCTGGGGATAGTAAGGTATCCATCTAAATTGATAACGATATCAAAAAAATTCTTAAGCTTTTCGCTTTGTATAACTTAGGACGACTAACAGTTCAGTTATTATCATTTTAATTTTTCAAACACTTGAACACTTATATAACGATGTCTAATGGAAAGCTGTATTAAATTAAGGCAACGTACTGGCATGCATGAATTATTTTTAAGACATTTTTCATTTCGTTAACACTAAAATTTGTAAAAAGTTATTATACATATGTATGGTGATATAATATGCATGTGTATAAATATGTGTGCATATATATATATATATATATATATATATATATATGCACACATATTTATACACATAAAATGATCTTATATTAATATAGTATTTATTGTATTTAGCACATTTAAAATAAGTTAGTACAAAAATGAATATAGTGGGTTTGAAACCAACTTAGCTAATTTCAAATAGAAGATTAGTTAAAGTTTTTGCAACTTATATGCTTTCTTACCTCTTTGTTCCTTTTCGCAAAAATTATATATACATATATGTATATACTTATGTGTAAACATTAAAACAAAAAATCTCTGATTAATTCCACGCTAGTCTATGATTAAAATCTCAATCTTTTATAAAAAGAAAAATGCCCACTTGAATAAAAATTTGATGGCTACTCTTTAGTTCGGCTATCAAATATTTGATGAGGCATAATTTTTGTTTTCGTTTTAAGAACCTTGTTTTTTTGTTATGTTTTCTTTTTGTTTGTTTTTTTTTTGTTATTTTTAAGGCTATCATTGTAAATTATATATTTTTTTGTTTTTTAGTAGTATAAAAAATATTTAAAATAAAGTAAATAATATAATTCTACAGAAGCAACTGTGTATACATTTATAATAGTTAAGAATAAAGCTGGATTCATCCATTTTGTCCGGACAAAATTTTTGTTCGGACAACATTTGTTTTATACATAGTTTGACATTTCTCCCAGAGAGTGAGAGAAGCGTGAGAGAAGTTATTTTGTCCAGAAAATTCTTAGCTTGATTGGGATTCATTTTAATTATTGTTCGGACAAAATTGAACTGAGTTGCCAATAAATTTTTTTTTCAGAAAAAGTGAAATTGAGTTGCCACATCATATAGTGTTTGCATAGTATAAAATTATGGTATTTGTTTTGTTTGTGTTGATCAATAAAGAAGTATTCTTGAGAAAAAAATTATTTTGCTAAAATGGATGTTAATTCTTTTGATTCCTTTTGATTTTGATTAAAAGATAAAAGGAATCTCTAAGAGAATTACCCTGTAGGCAAAACACAAACTTCAAGGTTATTCGAGACTCAGATAGACGTACATTTGTTCCCACAATTGCTTTTGGCCTTGATTTAAGTTTTGTTGTTATGGCAAAATAAAATTCATTACATTTAATTCTTTTGGCCTTGATTTAATTTTCTCATAATAAAGTAAACTGTAAAACAAAAAAAAAAAAAACGCGTGCTTCCTGTTTGTTTGAGTCTCGAGTAACCTGATCTTCATTCCCACATTATGATTTTTATTTGTCTGTTTGTTTGTGTAAACACTACTGTCCAGGTATGGGAACCACCCCGTCAGCATAAATGAAAAATAAAATTTTTATTTTTCACGGGTGGTTCAAGTTACCAGACAGTAGTGAAATTGAATCTTTGTTCGCGATAAAACACTGGGCAATTTCTGGCAACTTTTTTGTTGTATTCATTTTTTCTTATATATTAACTTTGTCATTGTCTTCAATTTTGTTTTTTATTAATTCACATTATATTCAGTTTTTTTTTATTGATTAATTTTAGTACTATATTCATGTTTTGTTTCTATTAATTTTTATGTTTAAGTTTTGTATAAATAGTCTAAGTTTTCAATAAATTACAATCATTACAATTAACAAGAACACAGAAGTGAGTTTCAATTTGTTCAAGCGAAGAATCCAAGAGAAGGACGAACTAACCGAAGAATCTAAACATCCAATCCCAAGAAGGACGATTTCTGAGCGAAGGTCTGCCTGTGGAACGAGTGGGTCATCGAAACCTGGAAGGACAACCCGTGTGCCAACACCGCCTAGCACACCCCCCTTCAATCCTGGTGATTTGTCCTAGTGTATCACTTGGACAAATCCATCCCCCTGCCGTGTTAATCAGCTACCCAGACAAACGAGTCTGGGATTGACTGAGTGCTGTCCTGGTGTATCACTTGGACAGCCACACACCTCCACCGTCTTCGGTTACGTTAGTTAAGCTAGACAAACGAGTCTGGGATTAACATTTTTTGGCGACCGTGACAGGACCCCTTTTCTGCCCACAGGCTTTACCTACGAACACCTAATCCACCATGGAAACGGCTTCAGCAAAGCTGCTCCGCCATCTACGGGAAACGGGAGAGATTATTGCCACCATCATTCGAAATTTCTCCAAGGACTCAGCCAGCCGGAAAACGTCAAGCTACTACCAGGAGAGACTATCCCGGCTAACGGCAGCTTGGTCGGAGTTTGAAACGGCCGATACGGAATTACGAATGTTGCCGGGAGTGGACACTTCCGATGAATATTTTACATCCGACTACTACACTCGAATTCAAGCCATGGCCACGAAATACATCTCAATAATGGAACATGCTCTCGAGGACCAGGGGAAAGAATCCGGAAGAAGGGAGGTACCCAAGTCTGCAGGCACCGGTCAACCGCACGCCGAGGCAACTGGTGGCCATGACGGACTAATCAGCCGGTCCCTCGGCAAAATGGCTGCTCTTAGTCGACAATTAGAAGGCCTGCAGCTGCAACCCGGCCAGGATCCGTCATATTACGACGTAAAAAAGGCCACTATATCGCAATTATGGTCGCAGCTGGAAGGGCTTAATGACGAAGTACTGGACAAATATCCTAATCCAGACGACGCTGGTTACAATTCCAGCAGATATGTTCACCTCGAACAGGCCGCTCAACCGGCCATAATACAACTCACCACAGCTAGCCAGTTTCCCTCAAGCTTATAATGGAAATGAAAAAGCCCGGTAGAGAATGTATGTACGACATGAGCAAAAACTCATATAAAAAAATTGGAATTGAACGTAAGTAATTATTATTAATGGCTTGCAGTCTTATTTATGAAATTGTCTTATATTTATTGAAGGAAGCGAATGCCAAATTGTAACGACTCGTTTACGCTGGTTGCTGGGATAGCGACAGCGGAGGCCAGGGTCGTTGCAATTTTTAATTAATAAACTTTATAAAACTTATCACCAAGTTCATTTATTCAACTCCTACAAGGTAGATGGTCGATAGTGGACGGTCGGGAATCGTAGCCGAAGAACGAGGAGTCAACTCGCTGAGGCGATGGGCAGCGGTAGGAACACCAGCAGTCATACAGACGGCACTGGCACAGGCGGAAGCGGTAAAGATGGCTGCGGCAGTAATGGCAGATGGCTACGGTATAGGCGGCAGCGGTAATGGCGGCTGCAGTATAGGCCGCAGCGGTACAGGCGGCAGCGGACAGGATGGCGGCGGCGGCACAGGCGGCAGGGGTAAAGATGGCAGCGGTACAGATAGTGTGATTCGTTTTACATCCGCACCTGGCTATGTAGCCTTAATCAGATGGTGGACAAACCACAATTGTATAAATTGGAACGTCATACATGCGTCCTAGAAAGCCGAAGACATAATTCTAAGCAACAGAACCACCTAGTTGCAACTTTAATGATTCCAGGGCAGGGCTGCAAACCCTCACACCTTGCTAAAGAGTTGGAGACTTTCAACTCCTGTCCAGAACACATGTCTAGCATGCTCACTGGACTGGATCATTCACTTTGCGTGTCATTATCAGTGAAATGATCCTGGCCACCATAATAACCATTATACTGTTATGGGGCCGCGAAACCACAACCACCACGTTACTCCCATATAGGGGCCAACCTCAGTGATCAGTCAGAGAACTATTAAATGTCTAAGGAGACAAATAATGAACTCTGCGGCTCACTGATCCCCGTGGAAATAAGTGGAGCTTCCAGTTGACTCCCTGCCTGTCTTCAGGGGGCTGGGCTCCCTTTTTCCTCCAGTTGCACAGATCTAGATAGCTGTTACGTACTATAAAGACCATAAATGTACCCCCTGGGGGGATTGCGGCAGCGGTACAGGCGGCAGGGGTACAGGTGGCAGCGGTACAGGCGGCAGGGGTACAGGTGGCAGCGGTACAGGCGGCACTGACACTGGCGGCAAGCCCTACTTTGGTACTGGCGGCAGCGGTTCAGTCGACATCGGTAAAGGCGGCAGCGGTTCAGGCGGCAGCGGTACAGGCGACAGCGGTACAGGCGGCAAACTAAGCACTATACTTCGCAGCAGCGATCGCGGGGAGTTCTTGGCCGTGTTAAATGATACTGAGGGAATATAAAATTCCACACAGCATCAGTCGCACGATCAAGCCAATTCCCGTCGATAAGCGATTATTGCGGAATATTAAATTCCTCCAAAAGATCTCTTACTGGCAGGCGGGCTGTCTGCGGGCAAGAAGTTATTGCGGAATATAAAATTCCTCCAAAGGCTTCTTACATACAGGCTATCTGCTGATAAGAAGTTATTGCGGAGTATTAAACTGCTCCAAAAGATTTCTTATCTGCAAGCGATCTTCTTGCCAATTGATCCTGTTTAATAAAATGTGTGCGTGGGTACACACATTCATTCACACACACACACACACATTATTAACCGTCATAGTTGAATGACAACTATCAGCGGTGAGTTTTAATCTGCATAACAGCTGACTGCGTTGATTATCTGTATGTTCTTGACTCACAGGTGTTGCTCCGACGTTCCTTACCGTTAATTTAATCTTATAAATATAATGTAATATAATAATTATAATAATTCATAAATCAGGTAATACTAGAAATTTGTCTTAAATTAACATCGGGTAATAAGAATAATAATAATAGAAAAAAAATAATAACAATAAGTATAGTAATAATAGTAATTCATTTTAAATTAAAGAAAATAAAAATAAAGTAATAATAGAGTAATGAGGTAGTAATATGGTGTAGGTGAAAACGAGGTACGACTTTCACCGTTACAAAATGCTTTGGAAAAATTTGCGAAGACAGCACAAGGCTGCATTAAATAAAAATATAGGAAAGAGTGGCAGTGAATTTGTAAAAGTAAAAGGCTTCTCAAAAATTTTGATGACAGAAATGGACTTTTTCCAAAACTTCTGGAAAGATAAGCAGTGAGTTTTTAGATGCCTAATTTGTTATATATTATAATATTTTAACTTTGCAGACCTACAGTGACAAACTATAACGATTCAAACACTGAGAGTTCAAACACTGAGATCACGGGCCATTTTTAACGAAATGGCCCGTGATCCTGAAGTCAATGACACATCAATTGAATACTTTGCATCGCCAACGAACAACACTCCATCAACGTCAACGAGTTCGACTCCTTTTAAACAACACAACATTCACAAAAGTAAACGCTCTAGGCTAGATAATGCTGAAACAGACTACAAGGAGACTATAAAAGGTCTCAATAATTTGGCTGAAAAAGTTCTTTAGGCCTCACCTGAAAAGAGGGATCTATTTTTGGCCTTGAAAAATGAATAAAATAAAAAAAGTGCATTAAAATTAAAACTTATATCCTTAATATTAGAGCAAGTAGAATAATTAACATAACATTTTTTTAATATTTAACTTTTTTTAACATTTTAAAAAATGTTTGTTTTTCTTTTGTGCAAATGAATTCAAAATTCATCACTTTATTTATTTATATTAAAAAATAGTAGACTGTTTTCAAATGAACTTTTATTAATTTTGCAATAAAAATAAATTAAAATAAAATGAATTGAAATAAAATGGAATTAGGTTAAACAATTGTTAAAATAATCTGTATATATTTTTCTCACTACTATGGCGTCATTAGATGCTCGGTTGGAACCAATACGACCTATTGACCTTTAGCCTTCACTTTTTTCCTCTCGCCAAAGTCCAGGATAAACAATCCCATCTAAACCTTCTCTGTCAACAAGTTCGGTTTGCATTATAACCCGAAGACGCCCTCTCTCGAAGAAAGTTGTGCAGACAAACTGTAGACTTCACAATATTTAAAACTGTTTGCTTACTTGCAATTATAGGTTTCCTATAAATTCTAAAACGGCTTGCCAATATTCCGAATGCATTCTCTACCACTCGTCTGGCGCTGCATAAATTTCTGTTATAGGTATCCTGTTGGACTGGCATATTTCCGCTGCTGCGTCCGGGGTAAGGGCGCAACAAGTTTGTTCTAAGCGGGAAAGCTTCATCAACCAAAAATACATACTCCGCTGATTTCTTAGTACCAGGTAAATTCTTTGGACGGGGAAACTGCATATCCTCCGACTTATCAAGGATAGCTTTACCAAATTTACAATTTCTAAAAATTCCGTCATCACTATTGTGGTCCAGGGATCCAATGTCCACAAGTATAAATTTATAATCTGCATCAGCTACGGCCATCAAAACAATACTGTGTGTGTGTTTGTAATTAAAAGTGAGAGAATTGTGATTCGGTAGGGCCTATAATAGAACTGTTTCAAAACATTGTTATAAATAATTGTCTGATATTTGAATACCTGTATGACAACGTGTTTCCCATCTATGGCTCCCAAACAATTAGAAATGTTTGTAAAAATTGCAGGCAATGTTTTCCCACATGTTTGTTGATGGTTTAAGAAACACAAATTGCAATTTCTGCCATATTAATTCCGTTGTTTCCCTTATAATTTTAGAAGTTGTAGATGCACAAACCCGAAAGCCGTAATAGTCAACCGACTTAATTAAAATACGGAGGATATCATCAAAGGTATTAGGACCATGCGATGAAAACTAACAAATGATTCCACAACATTTGAACGCATCTCAGGAACCAAAGCATGAAAATATCCCGTTGCTCTTCTATGCTTTCATATTTCTTTTACTGCAATTATTTTTTCCAATTTTTGTTATAAATATATTTTGCAAGTGAAAGAGCTTTTTGTATTTCAACAGCCATTAATAGAAGCAATTTTCTTTTATCATCCATGTTTTAATAAGCAAAATGTTAAAATAATAAAAAATTTGCAATTTCACATCAATATTTTATTTTTAATCACTTGCTGCTTTGTTGCCACGTTGTATAATTAATATGAACTGTTTATTTATGTACTCAGCTTTGGTAGCTTTATTTGTCCGGGCTAATTTTTCGAAATGGGTGAATCGTGCTGTAGAAAACTCTTAGAAAAAACATATTTGTTCTCACAAAAAAATTTTGTCCGGACAAAATGGGTGAATCCAGCTTAAGAAAAGTTTTACTGACAGCGTCACCACTGTTAACGTATTAAAAACCTAGGCCTCTAAGGGCACTGCTACACGTTCATTATATATTTTGATTTTTGGATCGCGATCCATTTTAATGAATTGATGGATAACAGCGTATGCTACATGTTCAATATTTGTCGCGTCATTTTTTTGCAGTGCAGATCGGTTATTAAGAAATCCTGTTTAGCTATTTAGGTTACTTTTTCATTGAAGAGAAAAGTGGAAAGAAAATGTTGGAGCAAAAAGTGGTTGCAGGATCGAAAAAAATACACACACACACTTTAGTCTAATGGACAGAATTCTTCGTTATAAAGAAATAGACGACTTTGAAAATTATTTCCGCATGTCTAATGATAATTTTAAAATCAAATTAGTTACCGTATTTTTATTGAAGAAAGACACGGTGATGAGAGAAGCAATTTCGGCAGGGGAAAAGTTGGCAATTACTCTGCATTATTTTGCAGTAGGCGTGTAATAATTTTTCTATATATATTTTATTGTAAATGTATCTTATTTTTCATTATCATTTCCTGTCACCATTACTTTTTATATTATAGATACTTTAAAAATGACAGGTTCACAGCCATTATATCCCGGCATTAATATACATCCATAAAGATTATATTAAAGTAAGTCAAACGTAAGTTTCGTTCTAATAATAATTTTTAAGTTTTATTAATAAATTTAGTACAAGAACATGTTTTTATTGGCCATTAAAACTTAAAAAAAAGTGAATTTATTGAACTTATATCTTGCGTGTCCAGTGTAAACGTCTTGAGTTGCACCTACGCTTTGGTTAATAACATCCGTAGATTGTGAACGTGAATACTCAGTCTGTGAATTGCTCTGCTCTTTGGATCGAGACACAAAAACATATTCCGGTAAAGGTGTGGATGAGAAATTATTTGATTCCGATGAAACTGGTACAAACCGGTTGCATATGGTTGGATGTGCACACACATGGCTCCGGTGATGTTACATTTGATGCTAAATTCTGGTTTATTTGTACAGAATTTCTGTTCAACGTACCGATTGCTTTTTCTGCAAACATTCTTTGCTTTGATTGTAGCGTTTCCAATTTTTTACTTAAATATATAGCTGTGGCGCTAACGCTACTAGATGATGACGATGATGATGGTTTCTCACACAGTAGTGAACATGCTTTTTCAATTAGTTCATTTTGTATTGCTGTATAGCCGAATTAAGATTTTTTTCTTGGAGATAGTATATAGGGTTAACAGACGAAAAAGAGGAGTCGTCTAATTTTTCCAGAGACTGGCTTCAGCTATTAATTTCTACCGAATCACTGTCATATCAGAAACCGCAATCTGAAAATATAATAATTATATTTTTGTCGTATTTATTATACGTACGTGTATGTCAGTAATAAGCGTTATTAATCTATATATATATATATATATATATATATATATATATAATTCGGGTTTTCCTTCCTGAGCTATAACTCCAGAATGCACGAACCGATTTCCACGGTTTTGCATTGGTTGGAGAGGTCTCCGGCTCCGTGAGCAAAGAAAATTCAGGAAAAATGTCAAGAGAAAAGCAGGAAAACAGGGAAAATAATTTTTCACATACAGCGCCATCTCTGATACATAGCATGTACTACAACGGCACCAGTACGCGATGTGTGAGTATCCCTCACGAAAGTAAGCACGTTTCATTTTAAGTATATGGCGCCTGTGCGTGAAACATTGTTTGACAGATACTCATGTGCACGTGAAATTGAGGTTAAAGTTATTCGTTTCCTAACAGTTCAATTGTAGTACATAGCGTGTACTACAACGGCACCAGTACGCGATGTGTGAGTATCCCTCACGAAAGTAAGCACGTTTCATTTTAAGTAGATGGCGCCTGTGCGTGATACATTGTTTGACAGATACTCATGTGCACGTGAAATTGAGGTTAAAGTTATTCGTTTCCTAACTGTTCAATTGGAAACCATTAAATCAATCACGCGTACTGTGCAAATTTTTATTCAACTTCAACAGCAGGCATTTGTCCTTAAGGTGGTAAGTTGAACTGTGTAAATTATGTGGATCGTGCATTTGAGGTTAAATTCACCAGTCTGTCCATAGTCCAAAATGCCGAGAGGACGACGTGCGAACATCGGCCGCCGCACAAGACATGCAAGCCAGAAACAAGCGTATTCATATAACTTAAGCGAAGAAAGACAAAATATGGTAAGAGAAATTGCCCGATTGAGACAACGCGTGAGCACACGAAGATAATTGGGATCATACAATTGCTTGGCATTCCAATATGATCCCACTGCGAACTACAGTGATGATGACAATTTAGATACTGGATGTGTTAAAGTTCAAAAGATAAACGGTTGGATTGTCCTGCGTAAGTGGAAAAGTCAAACTGGATCCATTACTTACACCACCACAACCACTGAAATCATTGTTCGATGGAACTATCTTAATTGTTTGCCAACGTCAGATCAAAAAACAAAAAATGTGGTTTACCAAAGAGCACTTCAATGAAACTGATAATTTGCGGACACTTATAACGCTTAGATTCAGTATTTACTTTGGATTTACTTTCATTTTTTACTTCTCTAAGTAAGTTTTTCCTTTTCAAATATAAAACCAAAAAAATAAATTTTCTTCATCTTTTAATCCCCAAACGAAATTTTACAAAAAACGAAGCGATCTGGTGGCGAAACGGAGTTCGCCGGGTTTGCTAGTATTATATACATACACATAAATAATCTAACAAACAGCCAAAAATGGACTAATAATTATTTTAAACTTTTTAGATGAGTGGAGGATTATTGCAGATGACTTTAAAGCAGTCCACAATTTTTACAACTACGTTGGAGCAATAGACGGAAAACATATTAAAATTAAGCATCAGAACCATTGTATTGTAATTCCAAAGGGAGCTACAGTATCGTCCTTATGGCTATCTGCAACAACGCCGTTTGAAATTGCCACCGCCATCTGCTCTGCCTAACAGAGCACAAGAAGAATATCTCTATGTGTTTGTAGGAGACGAGGCCTTGTCGCTTTAAACACCCATCTGATGAAGCCATACCCCCAAAAGAGAGCTACAAAAGAAGAAGAATTTGATTGAGTGCTCCTTTGGTATACTTGTTGCAAAATGTGAAGTTTTCCAATAGGCTATTAGCCTAAGTCCCTAGAAAGCCACAAAAGTGACAGCAGCTTGCTGTTACTTACACAATCTTTTAATGAAAAAAGAACGGCTTTATGATTCTTAAAATTCAGTTGTTGGCAGTTCTGAATTATTTAAAATACGGTCAAATGTTCGCAACCCAACGAAAAGTGCAATAACCATTGGGGATAACTTTTGTGAATATTATGATAAAGAAAAATAAATATGCACATGACTGATTTAAAAGAAAAAAAGTTGATATTTATTCTTGTAAAAGAAAATGCACTTACCACATTAGGAGGCTTTTCGGTTTTTTCTAGAAATTGCAGAGCTTTAAATGTCCATGATTTAGGTGTATATACATCACCTGCATCAGTACCGGAACGTTTGGAGTCAATAATTCGTTTCAGCTCCTCTCTATAACTAGGCCTCAAAGAGTTTGTTTATTTTCTTATGAACATCGTCGACTGTAACAGTGGGCTTGATTTTTTTTAAATCTTTAATAATTTTTGTTGTGCGCCGCTCTTTTTTATTTTTAGGCAATGCCTCCAAATTGAAAATAAAGTTTTTCAAAGTAATTGATTCGGTTGTTAATACAATTTCACCGGCAGCACTTTCACTATCTACTGCCATTACAATTTATTAAAACAAACTTTACACAAATGTAATAAAATTTTTTTCTTTTTATTTGTTAAATTTTTTGCACTACGTCTTTTATTTTATGATTCATTTCACGTATCGCGATCTAATATAATGAAAATGCTGCACGTTTAATATTTATCACACGATCCGCAATCTGGATTCCATAATTGAGGCCATTCTGCGATATGGATCGCGATCCATCAATAAATATCGCGATATTTCGATCGCGTTCAATATATATTGAGCGTGTAGCAGTGCCCTAAAAATATTCTTAATTTTTCTCATTTTTAATCCTTTTAATAAACGTTTTGTTATATTGAGTTCTCTTATTCGATAATAATAATAATAATACAATACTCTAGAGTTTTTAAATTAAATTACACGATTTATTCACTTTAAATACACACAAAATAAAGACGATCATAACTTCATCGCTGTAACCACAGTCTAAGCTGACATGAAGAAACTGGTACATGGAAAAAATTGTATCACGTTTTCTCAACCTTCTAAAGAAAGGGACAAATATAGTGTTTTTTTTAGAAAATAAACAAAACAAAAACGTGTGTGAAACAGCAATGGTTAAACAATTTAAAGTAATTTTAATTCTTAAATTTTTTATAATTAATGATGAATGAAGTTTAAATGTGATTTTAATTGGTTTCATGAGTGAAGTAAAACACATAAAAATAAAAATATCATGAGACATGCAGTGTTTCTTAAACGCAAAAATGGTGCACTGTGACGGAAATACAATGTGTGTTAACAAACAATATAAAAGAAAATGTTAGAAAAAAGCTTGTATTTATCTGGTGAAATTATTCTTAAATATTCCCCAGTAGACAATTTATTTGCTCTTGTCGCTTTTAGATTGGCAGCTCAAAGTTAGCTGATCTAACGAAAGCTAATAATTATGTGTTTAAAGCGGAGCTTACAAATGATGAGTGCAAGCAAATTTACTGTTTCCAAACCAGGAATCCAATAAGTAGTTTGCAACCCCAACCACCTGAACATAAACAGCCGCACACATTATAAAGAGTTAGTGTAGTAAATTCTTTTCAAATATGTAATACTGCTAATTTAACCAAAACAAAAACTTGCTGTCGCAGTCTTAGCAGACTCTATCTCGGTATATAACTAAATTGAACTTATTAAATAATTCACTAATAATTGATTTTTAATTTCAGAAAAGATTCTATTTGGGCAAACAATCAATGAAAACCGAAGTGTGCAAGGGAGCGCCCTACCTGTATGGGCCACAAAGCGATAAAGCATGTTAAATGTTGCTGATAAGGGCAAGCAAATTTACTTTTCTTGAATCTTAACACTAGTTACGCCAGAAGTTCCACTAGTCCTTATGAATTAGTAAATAACACAAGCAGTATTACAGGTAAACAACTAAATCAAACCTATTAAATAATTAACTAATTATTGATTTTTAATTTCAGAAAAGATTCTGCCGGACGCTCATGTTAATTATGCTACTGCAATCATGAAATTATTCCTATATATTACCCGGTACACAATACTTCTTGTTATAATAAAAAATTGTTAATGGTTTATTTACTTTTATTTAATTTATTATGATCTAATAATCAGCCGCTTGCGCGATAGCTATACTTAATTGTACAATTATTAATTTCTTATAAGCTAACTTACTAATACAATATGTAATAATGAATGTGTGTTGTGGGAATATGCAACGTTTGCATATTCCCACACATGAGTTTGGTTTTGTGTGGACAAGCACATTCCAACTAAATGTGGGGTGTCCGATTGCATGCAGAAGACATGGCAATAATGACACTGTTAAACACACTACATTCTGCTGAGGGCAAGCGTATTTACTTTTCCAAAGTAGTTTGTTTACCATAACCGCCTCAACCACAGCCTTATCTACTACAAAAAGCTAGTGAAGCAAATTCTCATCACGAATGTACTACTGCCAAATTTATGGGAATACCACCTCTAATAACAGTAAAAATGTTTTCATTTAACAATTATATTAAAAAGATTTAATTTAGCAATTTAGTCAATATTTTTATTTAATGTTTTTTTTTTTATTTTCATAAAGATAATAAAGAGTAAATAAGTATACAGCAACTTTTTGCAACCCAGCAACGTTCCTTCTATGCATCAGAGAACTTCACTTGTTGATTAAAAAACCATTCAACAATAGCAAAGGCTCAAAAAACTATTCATTTATTTGCAACTGATCAAACTTGCACTCATACTCATTTTTATTGTTCATTCAAAAGCAACCCACACATCGGTTGACTCATAACAATGATCTGTTTTAAACTGTGAATAAATTCAGTAATCAAACTTGTTCAAGCTTTTTTGTACGTTGTTCATTTTAAGGCAAGCGAACCACTTGCATGTTCAACATTGTCTTATTTTACACACAACACTCAAATTTTGAATAACATTGCAATACAAAAAGCAAGAAATCATTGTGTATGAATTCGTTCATTCCTATCAACAAACACTTGTTTTTGATGTACATGATACAAAAACAGTGCAATTAATAAAAAACGGGACATTTATTTTTAAGTGAAAACTTAACATTTTATTAAAATTATTTAATTATTTACTTTTTAACTTAAAAATTTAATTTTTTAAATTTTAAATTATAAAAAGGTTATTTTATATATACTAATCTTCAAAATTTTTAAAATATGAATTAAGAAATAATAAACTATTTATAGATTTTGGTCCCAGACGATTTCTTTTTTCTGTAACCACATTTCCAGCCAATGAAAATGCTCTTTCTGCTGCTGTACTGCTAGCAGAAATGACATGAATTTGCACTGCAATTTTGGAAAGGCTTGGAAAAGACTTTTCATTTGATTTCCACCATCTGATTATATTAAATTCTTCATTTAGTATAACATTTTGCTTGCAATACAATTCTATTTCCTCTGCAGGAGAATTAGGAGTGGTTAAGGTATGGCTTGGGATCAATTCTGGAAAAAAGAAATTAACATCTTTTTGGAATTGGGACGAAGTTGAAACACTACTCTCCACAAATGATAATTGCGTTGCGGAATCAGGGGTAGATGGAATTTCTGTTAAAGATGATGTTGATGGCATTGATAGTGCAATGTTGTTTATTAACGAAATGCAAAAGTTTTTAATTTCATGCAAATCGGCATGTTCAAAGTTGTTAGCAGGTGGATACAAAAAAAAAATGCTGTTTTATGCCATAAACTTATGTTTGCTAACCAAATTTTTTCGACATTCCTATTAATTTGTTCCTTTAAGGAAGCTACGGCACTTACATCTGTAGTCTTAGGAACACATATTTTGTTAACTTTTTGCATCGACGGTATGACGTAATATAAAGAGGGAGAGCTGCATAGTTGCAGTTTTTTAAATATGGTAAGAAAATCATCACATAAATCTACTAATTCTTTAAGAGTTGAAATATTTATTAACAATAATCGCTGACTTTCTTCCTTCTCTTAATTACTATAAGTTTCCAGAAAAATGCTTATTTGAATAATTTGCGAAATCTTTATGATGCACACATTATTACCTGCTAAAGATTTTTTATAACTTGTTTACTCCGAAACAAGCGAAAGGGTTATTTTATAACTTAAGGTATAATAATTAAGAACTTTACTGCTTACTTGAACAATTTATGCTTCTTGTTTTTGATTTTACAACTGCGAAAATTTTATTAATTTATTGTTTTTTTGCTCTACTTACATTTTTTTTAACTGATTGATTCTTTTTTCATCCCATTCTTTTAAAAGTGTAAATGAACTAAACGATTATTTATGAGAATTTTTCAAAATAATAATTACCTAAATACAGTCCGCTTTATAGGTAAATTAATACGAAGAAAGAAAATATTACATATTTACATATTACATATGAATTGGGTATGTTGTTTGAATTTGTGGTATATCATATTGTTCAAGCCACACAGACGGTCGGTTCAAACATGTATGAATTAATGAGAATAAGAACGTTTCGATGCAATTAATTTACTGACAACTTTTCTCTTGCCTGTGCGAAATTGTTCATAAAATAATTTGTTCTTTTACTGATAATCAGAATTTGATGTGTTAAGCAAATGACTATGAATTTAATCAGCATTGAATTTTTGTGTATTCATAAAATGAACAAAAATTTTTGTGTTGATCAAATAAAGGCAAGTTGAGTGTTTGAAGTTCTCTGTTTTGTTCATTTTACTCATAATCAGATTTGAATTTAATCAGGATTGAATTTTTGTGTATTCATTCAAATGAACAAAAATTTTTGTGTTGAATAAAATCAAGAAAAATGGTGATTTTGAAGTTCTCTGCTATGCATCCAAAATTAAAAAATACATGATTTTACTTTAATTTACAATTACCAATAAATCAATTTATTATTTAGAATCATAACTTAATCTACGTTAATTGCCGAATAATAGAAATTTTATGAGAATATCATAAAATATTTATCTTTAAAGGAATCGAGCACAATTAACGCAGATTAATTCTTAAATAAAGATAAATTGAAAAGTTAAAAAGATACATTACTGCGATCTAAGATTTTTTGACAGTTTTATTTTTTATTCCACTTCTTTTAATTAGTTGCCTTTGCAGCGACAATTTTTTGTTTTTTATATAAAAGTCACCATCCCAAAGAATCTTAATCTCTCAACTTACACACACATACATTCACATAATTTAAATAATTAGCTTAACTTTTAGAATCCTTGGGAAAGCTATGAACCTTTTCTCCATCCTTATATGCATCATTGACTCCTAAAATTTATAAGAAAGTGTTAACATTAATGAACTCATTAATTAGCATTTTTACAGGTTGCATACTTCAGTTTATTTGCCAATATTTTTTTACTCTTTTAACAGCCTTATCCTATTAATAAATTAATAAATATATAATTATTTTTCAAAAATTTTAAATTGTTTACAAAAAACTTACCCTTATTTGTTCACGTAAAAAAAGAAACACATAATCAAAACAAAACTAGCAACTCAAACTTATGCGAGAAAAAGAATATATAACGCGTCGTGTCGCGTCTGTGTATAGTTTGTGGCTGTAACGCCATAAAGATGCTTTATTATTTTGTTGTCTTTTTCTGAACGAATTGATTAATTTGCTCAGCAAGTGGTGCTTATCTGTTTTATCTGTTTTAAAATCATCTCAGCCCATATTGCTGTTTTTTCGTTTTTGTTCTGTGTTAGTTGTTTTTGTTTTCTGTTGTTTAGCTTCTTTTTTAAAATTTATAATAAACATGTCGTTGTTGTCTTGTGTGTATAGGATTTCTTTCTGTTTGGAAAACACACAAAAGATCATTTCGTTCACTTTTTTACTGATAATTACTTTCTTTTAAAACTTAAACATAACATCTTTGTAACAATACATACAAGAAACATAAAAAAAAATTCAGGAGCTTGGTTTTCGGAGCTTTATCCAAGCGGGTACAATGTCTTTAAAATATTTCGAGGTGCAGAATATTGTAAAGCCTCCTCTCTATCCGAACAGCAACATCACGCTGTTTACACATTCACCTAATTCTACTGTGGCATTCGTGGCACGTGATTGTTTTTTTTTTTGGAAAGTGGTTTTCAGCAGCGAATGCTTTGATGTTTGCAATCTCTGCGTGTAGTTTCGAAGGTAGTAGCAAACAACTTGACGCTGAAACTGTAACAGGTCCATTTGTGCTTTGTTCTGTAAAGTTTTCGCATGTTGACCTGTTATACGTCGTTCTAGTTTTATGAATAAAAAGAAGCTGGTACGTTGAAAAAAAAAAGAAAAGTATAAGAAACACAAAATCCAAGTTTAGCATGGTGTAGTTAACGTTCCCGACTAGCTCGATCAGGTTGGTAAGTTGCTCGACCCGCGTCCTTAACGTATTAACATATACACTGAAATCACGATTTATGTTTCCTTCCACCTTTCGATTCGCCTTACCACATTACAAGGGATTATCTGCAAGTCCAGCTGTAATGACATGCGGGCACATTTTTCCCACCTACCCCTTTGACAGCATGGATGCCCATGATTAAACTGTCCCTTATAAATTTCCTCTTTTGTTATGTATTTTGCGTTTTATTTAGCGTTTTCGCAGGGACTTGAGGACTTTCTTTAATTGTTTAATATGCATTTCGGTTTTAAAACGAAATTTATATGTTTTACATTAATTGTTAAATTATATGAACTATTACTTTTAAATCTTAACTAAGAAATTTAGTTTTATCGTATTGTTTACGTAATTATTATTGTTATTATTAATAATATTTTCCTTTTTGCAATTTTATATTTTCAAAAAAAAAGTTTTTAAATGGATAATTTTTGGTTTAACTTTATAAGGATGAGCGGACTCTACGAATCTAGCGATTTACAAATAATTTATCACAAGATCCTGCACAGTTTATTTAAAAGTTTTTCACTGAATAAAATGACTAAAAACGTAAACTTTTCCATTGAAAATTGCAAAGAAACGTTCAAGAGACTTTTCCAATAGAGTTTTTCACCGCACTCAGTTATTTCACATTTTCCAAGATATTTTAAATTTTGCAAGACCAGATATATAAAAAAAAACCAACCGCCACTAATAACGTTTCATGATCAACTGCCTAAATTATCTTTTCCTTTTTTGATCGTTAAGTCCTTCTGTTTACCTATTGCCACGTGTCGTATCACGCTCCCCTGTGTGTGAAGAAGAGCGCGATAACAAAAAGGAATTAGTAAAAATCCCCTAACCCAGTGTTGTATATCTATTCTGATACGCCGCGGACGCGTTGCCAACCCCTAAGAAGAAGAACATACATTGCTATTCCCGTTAAAGTCAAATCCCGTAATAAACTTGCTTCGTATCGAAATTCCAGAATTGAAGAACGAACAGGCAAGATTGGATCTTTTTCCTTTTTTTCTTCTCCTTCAAATATATGGGAATCTAGGGCAGAATATCGGGGCTTGCCAATGAATCATATAGAAAAGGATAAATGGAGATGTAAAAAAAATTATTTCCAGTGTGGCACGATCCACGAAGCCGGGCAATATCTGAAGCGAAACAAAAACGACTAAGGGCGGATATCAGAAGCGTGGTACTTGCCTATGTATTTACCTTGGAGGTCCTCAATTTCATAAAGAGAATTACCGACTTTCTTCCGAATTCTACACTTGACGAATTTTGGACAAAATTTTGCGTTAATTCCCTTTTTGAAATCACTTTGGGAGTGATTCCTTCTAAAAACTTCTTGGCCTTCCTTAAAATCTATAGGCTTAGATCTTGTGTTGTATGTTTTTGCAGCTTTTTCATGAGCAATAGAAAGGTTTCTTCTTATTTTGTCACGAATTCTCTGCAGGCGATCAGTATGTTACACTATTGTGTCATCAGTTAACAAGTTTAGCTTATCCAAGATGGTATACGCCGAACCGTGTGATATCATGTTCTGTCCAAAAGCAGCGTAATAAGGGGAACATTGTATCGCCGAGTGAAAATCACTACGCAAAATTTTTAAGATTTTTGGTATGCTTTTATCCCATTCAGTGTGGTCCGGGTCATTCCTGAGGTAGTATCAAATTTTAGAAATTATTTCCCTATTTGCTCTTTCTGACGCGTTCGCTTGTGGCGAATAAAATCCGGTCGTGACATGGGTAATGCCGTATACAGAAAAAAATTCGTCGATTTCTTTAGAAGTGAATTGCTTTGCATTGTCGCTATGGATATACTGGGGCAGCCCATAAGTGCAGAAAATTTCATTTTGAAAGAAATCGATTACATTGATGGATGTTGCTGACTCCAAGGCTTTTAGAAATATGAATTTCGTTAGGTGGTCTACCACAATTAACAACTGAGAGTTGTTTGATTTAGTAGCTGGGTATGGCCCCATAAAATCGCAGTACAGCCTTTGGAGTGGATGAGACGTAACAAGTTGGTTCCCCATTGCTGGGCGTAACATTTTGTTGACTAATTTTATAACTTTACATTCGTCACAGGTAGAAATAAATGTTTTTACGTCGCGTGGCATCTTTGGCCAAAAGTATTTTTGCCTGATTCGAAAAAGTGTTTTAGCAAAACCCCCATGACAACCTTCCTCATGGGCGGATTTAATAGTATTCTGGACTAGGTTCTTAGGAATCCACAACCTCCAAAGATTGTATTCCTCTTCGCCAGCATTTCTGAATTTAATGCGCTTGTATACAAAGTCGTCAGAGATGCATAAGTCTGGTAACGCATTGCCGTTTTTACGAATGTTTTCTTTTAAGTTATTATAATCTGTACTATGAAACTCAACAGAGTTAAGGTCAACTTCGGGCAGCTCACAATTAGCTTTTAGTTCATCTACATCAAATCTAGAAAGAGTGTCCGGCACCACATTTAAGGAACCCTTTCTGTGCTCCATAATATAATCAAAGTTTTGAAGCTTTAGGCTCCACCGAGCCAGTCTGCCATGCAGATCTTTTTTGCCCATAAGCCACCGAAGGCTAGAGTGGTCTGTCATTACTTTAAAAGGGAGTCCCTCTACGTATTGTCTGAAACGTTTTATAAAAATTACGGCAGCAAGGCTTTCCAATTCCGTCACCGTAGAATTACGCTGTGCCCGAATTAACTTTTGGGATACGAACGCAATTGGGCGCTCTCTTTCCTCGTCATCGAGTTGATAAAGGACTCCGCCTACCCCTACGCGCGACGCGTCGCACAAAAAGATTTTACAAATTCTTTTGTAAAATCTGGCTGTGTCAGGACCGGCGCCTTTGAAAGGGCGGATTTTAGTTCATCAAAAGATGCAATTGCCTCTGAGCTCAGACGGAAAGGTTTGTTAGTTTTACGTAAACAATCAGTGAGAGGACCAGCTAATTTGGAAAAATTGTTTATAAAGGCACGGTACCAATTGGACATGCCAACGAAACGTCTGACCTGCCGGGGTGTTTTGGGTAGGGGAAACTCGACGATTGCCTTAACTTTATCCGGGTCGACTTTTAGGTTACCCCCGCCTATCACATAACCAAGATATTTTATTTGGCGTTGGCAAAATTTACTTTTGTTTACGTTTATAGTAAGACCGGCGGATTTCAAGCATTGTGCAACTTCCACCAGTAATTGGATATGGGTATCGAAATTTTCGCTGCACACAAGGAGATTGTCTAGGTATACAAAAGCGTTATCCCTAAGTTAGGACGGTATTACTTTGTCCATTAATCGGCTCATTGTTTGAGGACCGTTACAAACTCCAAAAGGCATAACTTTATACTGATATAGAGGCCTTCCAGGCACTGCAAAAGCGGTTTTCTCCTTTGACGTGGAAGATAGGTTAATTTGGAAGAATGCATCTTTTAGATCGATTCCACTTATGTAATATGTATCTTTAAGCCGGCTAAGCAATCCATTTATGTGGGAAAGGGGGTATGAGTCTTTCTTGGTTAGCGACTTTAGCTTTCGACAGCGCACAGTAACTATGGGACTACACCAGGGAGACTTAGATTCTTCTATGACTCCTAACGAAAGTAGCCTGTCGATTTCCTTGTATACTTCTTCTTGCCTAGGAGGGGAAAGAGGATAGTGTTTCGATTTTACCGGGGTGGCATCACCCGTGTCGATGTTGTGTTTGATAAGATCTGTGCAGCCAAGTCCTAGTCTTTCATAAGACGGAAAATTCGAAATAGTTTCATCAAGTCTATATCTCTGTTCAGGAGTGAGATCGTAAAATAATAACTCCGGTTTGTTATTAATTTGCATGCATGAAATTTCTGGTATTATCTGTGGGGCAAGGGAGAATGTCCTCCAAAAATTTACACCTAAGTACCCCTCTTGTGATAATGACGGTGCTATATAAAAGACAAAAAATTTTGTCAATCCCCTGAACGTCACCGGGAGGGAACAGTAACCTAAGATTTCATTATTGGTCCCATCTGCGGACTTAATATTTGATCGAAATTTCTCCATCTGAACTTTATTTTTATTTGGAAATTCTAAACTATTCTTCCCCAAAACGGAAACGTTTGCCCCAGAATCCAACAGGAATGATAATTCTACTTCGTAAATTTTGATTTTTGCAAACGGTCTGCCATCGTCAGCGTTTGATAAATAGGTGGACTCTATTGATTTTAGAAATCCTTTTCGCGTTTCATATCTGGACCTACATTTCAAGACACGTAAAGATGGTTTATAGTCAGGGACTTTTCTCCGTTGGAAGAAATAAAATTGTGTTCGTTTGTGTAAAGTAAGGTTTGATACATGAGGTAAATCCTCCTGTGGGGGTTTACGCTCATCGTCTAAAAACTCGGGATTTATTGCGGGAAACGAGCATCCCCGGTCACCCACTCGCTCCTTCTTCTGTTTTCTGAATGTGGTCCATTGCATTTCGGTGTATTTACATCTCTCTAGCCCCATTTGTAACAGAAAATAGAACGTGTTTCCTCTGGAGAGTATATGTAACTATGACCCATTTTCAAGCAATTCCAACATTTTGTTTTTGAATAATCACCCTTAGCGTAAGATTTAGTTAATTTTAGGGCCTCTAGTTGCAGATCAGGTTCATCCTCAGAGAGCTCGGAAACTTCCTCGACTGAGATTTCATTTATATGCCTTGTTCGGCCGATAATATATAATAGAAGCTTTGTTTTCGTTAAGACATTTTTCAGCTTTCCTACCCAATAAACGCAATTCACTTAAATCTCTGGGATCAGAAATAAAAAGCATTATCTTGAATTCAGGACTTACATTTCTTTTAATGACTTCTATCAAGGAGATATCCGCCATTGGACTTCTAAGTTGCAGATTTAATTTAACAATCGACGAGTGGAAATCGTCGTAGCATTCTTTAGACAGTTGCTTACGAGTGAAAATTTTCAATAAGATTTCGTGGTCAGTTTCGAGTGTTCCAAATCTTTTAATTAGGGCATCTTTTAGCTGCGCATAGGTCACGTTAGGATTTTGCTTGATATATGTCCAATACCATGTTTCAGCCTTATTGGTAACAAGTATGTAAAAGTTTGCCATCAGATAATCTACAGGGCACTGTGAACGCACTGTTAGTGTGTCTATTTTAAATAAAAAATCGTTAACGTTACTCTCGCCATTATAAGGGACTTTCCAGTCTTTTATTTTTATCATGATCGACGCGGAAGAAGCATAAGCGGGCAAATTAGATGCATTGTTATTAGGAGTGGACGGAGTTGCTCCGCTATAACGCGGTTGATTAATGGTCTGCCTGAGAGCGGTTAATTCCCTTTGAAATTCTTCTTGCGTTGTTCTCAACGCTTCCTGAAAATATGTTGCTAACTCAATGTTCCGGGACTGGTATTGCCCCTCGCCATTTCCCCCTGTAGCCATTTCCAACCATTTCGGTTGGTCGTCGACAAAACCTCTATCCCCTATCAAGTTTTCTAAAGCCTCAACTGTAAAATTCGGAAGAGATCTATCTAAAATCTCGCAACTTGGATTATTCTCTTCTCCTGTTCCATACGGGTCAAGTAATCGCGTGGCTGAAGAACCTCTCAAAGCTCTAACGCTTGTACTTGAATGACTATTTGGTAGGCTACCAGCACTAAGTGATCGTTTTGCCTCAGTGGTAGTATCCTTGCCTTTTCAGGTGGCCACTGATGATATTGAGACGTTTGGAGCTAGAGTTTTCTTTGATCGAGTGTTCTTGTGCATGCTGCCCTTTTATCAAGGGAAAACAAATAACTGTCACCTAACTTGCCAGAAATATGGCAATTAGCAAAATTTTAATATCCAACAAAACATGAAATAATTATAAAGATATATATGTATATTCCAGTAAAAAAAAACAAAATGGAAAAGCTTTGAATCAGATTCTAATACTGATTAATGCGTTGAGTAAATATATGTAAAAAAATATGACTTCTGTTACACGGCAAATCGAAAAACTTTAAAATACTGAGAAAGAAACAATTTAATATGAGAGGAATGTTCGGCTGTTAAAGATGAAATGTGAGAAGGTGATCACATAAACTTGACAGAATTTTAAATATACTAAATTATCTGTCTCTTTTAAAATTATTCCTGGCATATCAACGTATTTTCTCAGAAAGAGAAGTTGATGCCTCAAGCACTAATTCTAAAGTATAAAGTTCAAATATAATCCGTTTTAAATTGCAATATTTAAGCATTACACTCTAACTAATGTCAGATCAAAACACCTTGCTACTTGTTCACAGGTAGTACTGGTTAAACAAGGAGCCAGGCGAAACGATTTTAAACATAAAATGCCCCGCTGAAATTGGTTCATTATCGCAACGCAATTGACGGACTCGTTGTCATCAACCCGGACTTACAATTTCCCCAAAATCAAAAGAACAATTTCAAGATGTTAATAAGAGGTTATATTTGTATTCCCTCCATTAAGTTATCACAATTTGCATCGCAATTGAGACCAGATTAAAATTCCAGTTCACAAGACTTATGTCAAAGCGTGATGAACAGTGAAAGAAATTACGGGAAAAAAAATTATATTGTAATGGGTAAAGCGAATTTATCAAGTTCCAAAAAAAACCTTATCGTACCTTCTAATAAATGGTTATATTTCATATGGAAAATATACAATGTCATCAAATAATATAAAAATATTTAGGTCACCAATAAGCGCCATATATGTTATACGTCGTTCTAGTTTTATGAATAAAAATAAGCTGGTACGTTGAAAAAAAAAAAGTATAAGAAACACAAAATCCAAATTTAGCATGGTGTAGTTAACGTTCCCGACTAGCTCGATCAGGTTGGTAAGTTTCTCGACCCGTGTCCTTAACGTATTAACATATACACTGAACCCTCCATGCCAATTAAAACCAAGAGTTCAGTTAAAATCACGATTTATGTTTCCTTCCACCTTTCAATTCGCCTTACCACATTACAAGGGATTATCTGCATTTATAAGGATGAGCGGACTCTACGAATCTAACGATTTACAAATAATTTATCACAAGATCCTGCACAGTTTATTTAATGGTTTTTCACTGAATAAAATGACTAAAAACGTAAAATTTTCCATTGAAAATCCAAAGAAACGTTTAAGAGACTTTACCAATAGAGTTTTTCACCGCACTCAGTTATTTCACATTTTCCAAGATATTTTAAATTTTGCAAGACCAGATATATAAAAAAAACCAACCGCCACTATTAACGCTTCATGATCAACTGCCTAAATTATCTTTTCCTTTTTTGATCGTTAAGTCCTTCTGTTTACCTATTGCCACGTGTCGTACGCCCATTGGTCAGCTTACATAGCGGTCAGTATCACGCCACCTTTTCCCCTGTGTGTGAAGAAGAGCGCGATAACAAAAAGGAATTAGTAAAAATCCCCTAACCCAGTGTTGTATATCTATTCTGAATCGCCGCGGACGCGTTGCCAACCCCTAAGAAGAAGAACATACACTGCCATTCCCGTTAAATTCAAATCCCGTAACAGACCACAACGGAACTCAAAATTGTGGTATTCATTCATTCATTTCTTTTTCCAGGATTTTATTCTGAAAATCAACGCCATTTACTCTCGCGTTGTATTCTGTCATCAACTTGAGTTGGTAGTCTTTTTGGGTGAACACTGTCGGCTAACGTTATGCTTTGGCTTTATACTTTTGAAATCAATTTCAACAGAATTTGGGGCACAGTTTCAGTTACTGAAATGTCTGCTATAAAAACGTGTATTTTGAATGCTTGGTAATTCTATTCTGTTACGTCCAAAAATCGGATACACCGATTTTTCTACTAGACCAGCTTTGCTTTAATGGATTTTATGTACGTATATAAACTTATTGTAACTTTTATAACAAAACAGATGTTTCTCCACGCAGCTGAATGATCACCGACCGACTTATCTACAATAATATTTGTAAACTTAATGCAGAGCTATAGAAACTAAACAAAATACATAGTAACGGTATTTTGAATTAAGCATGTACAATGGCTAAGAACTGGTTAAGAGTTTCGGTGTTGCGCTTTTTTAAGGGTTGCGATTACCGAGACTATAATGTAACTTTTGCCGCACTCAATTTACAGTCATACTGCTTGACCAAAATTGAGTTAAATATTCAACATCATTGCACAATACAACTAATTTACTCATTTTATTTAATTATTTTCTCCAAATTATAAACACCAGACGCTTGGGATCCAGCATTATCTACATTTTAATTGTGCTGCCAGTTCGCAAAACTCAATGTCATCAGCTTGACCAAAATCATATTCGAATATTATAGCCAGTGTTGCTATAACATTGTTACGTTTATACCTTTTATAAACGTTTTGCTGTTGCTGAGTTCTTTATTGCAAAATAAATAACACCAGATTTTAGAGTTTTCAAATTAATTTACTTTAACTACACACAGAGTAAGATTTGAACGTTGATACTACAGAACAATTTGCTAAAGATGCAAGTCTTTACTTCACAACGTTTATGTTTTAACTAACTAACTATCCCCTCGGACGCTGTCTTTTATATTTGTCCGCTAGAGGTTTAGAAAAATTAAGAATTTTCTACTCCCTTTGTATCACATTTTGCTGTGGTTATATTATATATTCAATGTATAGGCGCCTGTGTGTATTATTGTTTTTGTTTTTATGCTCTTAAAGTTTCTTCCTGAAATTTATTTTATGATAGTTGTTGTTGTCTTGTGGGCATAAGATTTCTAAGAAAACTACGCAGTTAGTGAAGACGCATCCGTAACACTGCCGCCCACTTAAGCCTTTTTGACACAAACAGGCTCCAATATTCCCTCGGCTATACTTGGCCAACCGCTCCAAGTAGACCATTTTCATCTTAGGCCTCGGGCTTTGATATTTCCGTATCCGATAAACCACGTCATTAAATTTCTTGATCACCTTGTATGGTCCTTCCCAGTGGATTTGCAATTTGGGAAACAGTCCTTTTTTCCATTGTGGATTGTAAGTCCGTTGTCCGTTTGTAAATCCTTCCGTATTTGCTGCTCGATCATAACTGACTTTTATTTTGTCGCTGGATATTTTAATGCGATTTTAACGCTAAATTCTAATTCGGCTGGTAGTTTTAGCTCTGTCCCAAAAACGATTTTTGCTGGACTGCATGATGTTGAATCGTGGATAGCTGATCGGTATGCCAGAAGACCACATTTCTAAGATATTCTTCCAGGGAGTGGTTGAATCTTTATACCATGCCATCAGACTGTGGATGCAGTGGTTTTTTTTTTTTTTTTTTTTTTTTTTTTTTATAAATTATTTATTGTATCTTCATATAATATGAAATTCAACAATTTATTAAATCTTAAATCTAAATGTACAATCATTAGGCCTGACCAGTGTCAGACATAATTCTAGTGACAGCAATAAAATAATATCTTAACAAATTCAATCAAAAATGAATATAAAAAAAAAATAAAAACTATCCTCAAGAGATTCCATTTCCATTTGGAGGGTTATTGACCAATGCCCCTGTGTCTCTCTTTTTTTTCAATCGGATATGACCCCTAAAATTTAAAATATTCCGCGCAAGGGGATTCGGGTGGCACTCGAGCTTAGTTAAATATTTGCCTGCGTATTGAGCAATTTCAGCAGTCACGAGTGGAATATCCAAATCACGATGTATAATTAAATTTCGCATGTACCATGGAGCTAATGTAATTAATCGTAGTATTTTGTTCTGTCGGCGTTGAATTTTTTCGACATTTGAAGCTGAAGCAGTGCCCCATAGTTGAATTCCATAGCACCATATTGGTTTCAGAATCGACTTATACAATAGAAGTTTACAGTCCAGACTAAGAGTTGAGTTCCTGCCAATTAGCCAGTATATTTGAGATAACTTGATTTTCATTTGGTTTAGCTTTGTATCGATGTGGTGTTTCCATGTAAGCCTACGATCAAGGATTATGCCAAGATATTTAGCGTGCAAGTGGTGAGGAATAATCTGCCCGTTCATACGAATAGGGGAGCAAGTTTCCCTTTTTAAAGTAATACGTGGACACACTTTTGCTCGTTTACTTTTATTCTCCATAATTTCAACCACGATTCCAGATGTGTAATATGTTCCTGAAGAACCTGAGATGCCATACGGGGGTCTTCGTGAGAACTAAGGCAGGCCGTATCATCGGCAAATGTTGAAGTATGGATGCTACTGCTCACAGGCATATCACAAGTATAAAGCAGATATAAAACTGGACCCAGTATACTCCCCTGCGGCACACCGGAAGCTATCGAAGCGGGTTCACTGATAAAGTCTCCTTCGGCTACTGTAAACCTTCTCTCCGCAATGTAACTTTCCAGAAACTTCACCATATTGATTGGGAGATATGTCATCAACTTATGTAATAGTCCCTTATGCCATACTTTGTCAAATGCTTGCGAAACATCTAGAAAGAGGGCAGAACAATATTTCCTTTCCTCAAATGCCTTTCTCACTACTTGAACCAATCTATGAGTCTGCTCAATGGTGCCATGCTGGCTCCTGAAACCAAACTGATGGTCTGGAATGCACCCTCTAACACTTAAAATTGGTGACAGCTTAGTCATAAATAACTTCTCGAAAAGCTTTGATGAGGTTGATAATAAGCTTATGGGCCTATATGATTCGGCCCTGGTAAGATCCTTGCCCGGCTTTGGAATCATTCTAACTTTGGCTATTTTCCAGACGCTTGGATAATACTCTAATCTTAAAATGGCATTAAATATAAATAGCAAAATTTGAATACAATTACGTGGCAACTCCATTATCATTCTGTTGCTGATACCATCTATGCCTGGGGCTTTCTTCGGATTGAGTCTGTCAATTTGTCCCTGAACATCACGCAACTTGAATTTTATGGGTATAGGGGGTAAAGCCACTACATATGGCAATTGAGCCTCCCCAGTAAACGCGTTCGGTGTGAAAACGGATTTCAGATGCTTAACAAATATTTCACCCTTTTCAGAATCACTTCTTGCCCAGTCTCCAGTTGAAGTACGCAGAGGTGGTTTAAATTCAACAGGTCTTTTAAGGTTTTTCGCAGCTCGCCACAGAGAGTAATTAGAGGTTGGTAAAACATCGAGTCCCTCCAGATATTTTTTAAAAGATGCAGTTTTTTCTTTTGCTAGCATATCTTTGAGTTGCTTTGCACATTCTTTAAGCCTGTTTTTAGTTTGAGGTGATCTGTGTTGAAACCATTCTCTTCTAACTCTTCTTTTTTCACTTACTAAGCGCTCTATATCAGCACAATAAATTTTCCTAAATCCAGTCTGCGGGTGAGTGGTTGTAGCATGTTCGGCAGCCTGTTTAATCTTTTCCTTAAAATCGTCTAAGTTGGATTCAACATCTTCGGGTGTTCGTAATCTTATATTTTCCGTGCAATGACTACTTAGGTAATTTTTGAATTTCCGCCAATTAATACGATTAATAATCTGCACATTTGAGTGGGGTAAATCACACATTTGTCTGTTACAAATTGTGATAATAGTGGGAGAGTGATCGGAAGATAAATCTAGAGAGGCCTTAATATGGACTAAGTCCCTAGAGATATTTTTCATGACGCCAAAATCTATAACATCAGGAATTTTATGTATATCTGTAGGCCAGTATGTGGGCTCCCCACTAGCGATGACATCCAAGTCCATTTTTGAAATTACGTTGAACAACGCTCGACCCCTAGGCGTAATAAGGCGAGAACCCCAGTATGTATGTTTAGCGTTATAATCGCCAGCTGCTAAAAAGCAAGGGCCAAGCGATCTGTAGAAGTCCTCGTATTGATCGTCAGTGGTTTTCAATCTGGGAGGGGAGTAAACTGATGATATTACCAAGCCTCTATAAAAATTTTCAAAGCAGATGTTGGTTGCCTGCAGGTAATCTTTACAAACGTTATCTAAAACATGGTGCTTGATCCTTGATTTAATTAGAATTGCTGATCCACCGCATGCTCTACCTCTAGGATCCTTTGAGTCATATAATGTGTAGCCATAAATTCTAAATAAGCTTCTCGAGGTTAAATGAGTTTCAGAGACCAGCATTACATCAATATCATTTTCCGAGAGGAAATGCTCAAGCTCATTTTTATGTTGGCGAATACCGTTTGCGTTCCAGAAACATAATCTTAAAGAATTCATGGCTTACTAACTAATGCATGAAGGAGTGTATTCTGCATACGCAGCATTTCCTGCATCAAGCTAGTCATGTTTGTTGTAAAGCTATTTATGGTTTGCACCAAGTTGTCTATAGTAGCTTCCAGTCGACTGAAATTGATGCTAGAGTTCAAATTAGTAAATTCTCTGGTGGTGACGATTTTTGAGAGGGAGCAGAGTTAGTCTTCAAAGCCTCAGCATATGAAAAGTGTGTGCCGACTCGTTGGCTCACTTGTGGGTGAGTGGCAGGTTGGGAGTTTATTGTTTGGACAGGTATAAGTTTTGATCTTTGTATGAAAGTCTGTTTAACAAACGAGTACACAGGACAGCCTCTATAATTAGCAGTATGATTGCCTCCACAATTACTACATTTTTTCTGATCCAGGTCTTGTTTCGGCTTATTACAACTGGAAGTACCGTGTAATTCACCGCACGCTACACAAACTGTAGGTAGTTTGCAATACGTTTTTGTATGGCCATATTCTTGGCAATTATGGCACTGAACAGGTCCTACACGCTTGTGTGGTTCTTCTACTGTGATCTTACGGTGTAGAAGATATTTTAAATCGTAAATGGGGTGGGTCTCATTCTTTTTCAGTGTTATGTCATTCGGCTCCAATTCAACCCGAAACAGTGGTTGGGGGATCTTTTCTCTATTTATTATATTGATAACATGTTTCACTTTGTAACCTTGTTTCAATAGTTCATCCTTCACTTCATTTGAGTCAACATAGGAATCGATGCCCTTCAAAACTACCTGCATACCTTTCGCACTCTTCAGTTGGTAGGTATAAAACTTTGTTTTGGTTTTTTCAAGTTCTGCTACCATTTTTCTAAAATCTTTTTCATCGTATATTTGAATTTTAGTTTCATCGATGTTACCGCGTTTTACAGGGACAACATGAAACTTATTTTCACCAATAGACATTACTATTTTCTTAATAAGAGCATTCGAATTTTTTTCTCTCACGTAAATTGGTGGAGGCTTAAAGGACTTTGATGAAGCTGTAGCTGGCTGCTCGGTTTTGTTTTGCAATATTGCAAAACGATTCTGGCGATTAATTGAGGTGCTGTTATCTTCTCTAGACATTTTTGGGGCCGATGTTACCCTATCAATATATATCTGTTCAATCAATATATATCTGTCCATTCCGACCTGAGTCTTCGGTTTCAAACTATTATCTGTAGTGATTTGGTTTATAGAGGAATACGAACCTGACGCTGAGGATGGCAATAATTTATCAACTGAACTTACAGGGATAGTACTCGACAAAGCATCTCCAGTTGGCACCGGGGAAAACGACGTCGATCGAGTACGAAAAAGAGGTTTTTCCGTTAAATAAAGACTATCGTCAGATTTTTTATTTTTATTACTTGCACTTATATTTTCTGCGCTCACTGTAAAATATGCATTCCTGCAGTCTGCACTCACTTTTTTTGTTATTGAGGTACTCATATAGAGTATTCCTCAGTGTATTTGTTTTGTTATTTAGTTTTTTATTTGTCTTTCAATTTTTTTTTGTATTCACTGACACCGCACTTGTTTTTGTTCTTATTGTTTTATTTTTTTCAATTTATGTGGGAATTTATTTTCCCGTTAACTTTTTTTGTTTTTTCTTTTCCTTTGTAGAGTACTTTTGTTTTTATTTGTTGTTTAATTTGATTTATTTTGTTCTTTTCAACACACCAGAATAACTCGCGTCTTACTATTACGATGGTTTGAACAATACTGATGCAGTGGTGATCGGAGTGAAGTTCTGTTGGAAAACTGTATCGACACACCAGATTGTTCACTTTAAACTGCCACAAACCATTGCTCGCGTTAAAAGCAGTTTTCTGCTTGTCGTTATCAGGAGAAAACCATTTCGTTTCGGAAAACGTGTCTACGGTGTTGTCAATTCTTGGTGGCGGATAATTGTCTTTCTTGGTGACGTCATCTGGTGCTGCCACCTTTCTTCTTTGATAGCACTATCGGCGAGCTCCGTGGACTCGAAGATGGCTCGATCACTCCGTTCCGCTCTATTTCGTTAATCAATTCTTTGACCTCGTTTCGTTTTGCAAAGGGGTGTTCCCCTGGGTGTTTGTTTTATTGGACTCGCTTCGCCAGTATTTATTTCATGTTTCACTACTGTTGTTCTACCGTTTGTTTTGTTATTTAGGGCGAAGGCGGCGGTATGTTTTCTTAACAACTGCTTCGCTTTATTTCTGTCGGGAGATTTTAGTTCTGCTACCCATTTATCCACCTGCTCTGCTGGCAAATCCCGCTCTTCAGCTGATATTTTGGGATATACAATTAGTTACGGCTCCTGCCGGCTCACATCCACCGATTTTAGCATTTTCGCCAATCGTCTTTTCGCTGCTGGACAGATTTAATACTCTGTATTTAGTACAGGGCCTTTCCCATTATTGCAGCTTTCACGTGAACTTTAGTTACTATGACATCATTCCTTACGTGTTAGTTTCCTTACTGCGTCCCTGCTCTCATATCTAACATTTAAGGGGATCTTCACGTTACGCCAGATCATTATCTGCTGCCCTATATCCAGATTAATATCATGAGCTATTATGAAATCTGCACCGATAATAACTTC
Organism: Trichopoda pennipes; assembly: GCA_030448955.1. Classification (NCBI taxonomy): domain Eukaryota; kingdom Metazoa; phylum Arthropoda; class Insecta; order Diptera; family Tachinidae; genus Trichopoda; species Trichopoda pennipes. The sequence continues at coordinate 657,521 of JASKUP010000147.1, read as the reverse complement.
ATCCACTATATCAGCGACAACAAACACGTGATCTGCGCTGATGTTTCCGATAGTCAATCGTACCCTGGCTCTTCCATAGACGATGGCTGAATCCCTAGTAGCGGTTCGCAGTTGTACATTATTTAATGGCTCCACTGCCCCTTGTTACAGACTGAGACTATTTGCTGCTTTCCGTTGATAAACCCGCAACAGTAAGGTCTGCGGATTACTGGGCCACCGGTTGTGGGAGCTGGCTCTTGCCCCTCAGTGGTAGCTCATTTTAGTTTAACGATAACTCGTGCGATTTGGTGTTGTTTGCTCCTAACAGATCTGCAGTTGTGCTGAAAATGTCTGACCTTACCGCGGCTGAAGCTACTCCATCATTTCTTTGATCTCCGCAACTTTCCGTATCAGCCTCAAGTCGTCGTACCGTTTTTTTTTGTTTTTTGTACCACTTCAGGCAACTGTGCCTATTTAGTCAAGATCCGTGCTACATTTTTTAGGAAAGGGATAGAGAAGAGATAAGACAGGTGGTGAAAATAGAAGGATGGTTAACTGTCGTATAGGACAGCACAATGACCAGTAACCATGCCTGCATCGCTAAGCAGCCCCACTGACAGTAAATTTTTATTTTTGTAGTCGAAATCGAACCCACAACCCCCAGTCTTATAAGCTAGAACACTACCTACTAGCCTACAGGGGAACCTTGTAAGTTTGTGGCTTTGAGATAACTTTGCGGTCTCCTGAGCCAGCGTGTACGAGAAAGTTCGGTGAAGGATGCTTTCTGCGCTGCACAAACTGTATATTTAATATTTGGTCCCCTTATGCCATTCACAAATGCTTCAATTTTAAACTGATTCAGGAACGGATGATGTTCAACTGGATAAGTAAGCTGCACCAAACGTTTAATCTCCTTGGCAAAATCATGCAGCTTATCATTTGCCTTCTGCACCCTGCCTCGTAACGCCATTTTATAGAGTTCTCTTTTATGCTCGTCGCCGTACTTGCGTTGTAAGGCCACCATTATGTCCTTGAAATTATTTCTGCAGCGTCCTGGTAAGATTTCGGCAGCTGCAACTTTTAATGCCAGCGTTAGGTCACTAGCTTTCTCTTCTTTATACCATATATTTTTGCTGGCCACTGTTTTGAACTGGAACTTAAACTCATTAAACGGTGCGCTACCGTCATAACTCGGGGTGTTTATCTTGCTGGAATGTTCAGAGACGACTCTCACAGGTCCTTCTCAAATATGGAGGTCATCCATTTTCGGTTTTAATTCATACAATTCTCTGTCCATTTTTCACTCTAGGCCAGATAATTTTTCGTCAAATTCGCTAACTCTCTGTTCTACAGTTTCTACTCGTTTGCCGACTATTTCTGATTTTTCTTAAAATTTCTTGTTTATCTCACTTACAAGCTTTTCTCCGTTGGCTCTAGAGCTTTCTTGAATTGCATCAATTTTCGCACTGTTTATTCTCGAGCTTTCTTGAATGACACCTAGAAGTTTTGTAGAAAGGTATAGAAGTAAAATCTAAAAAAAATGTGTTTGCTAAAAGTATGTTAGTATCCAGGAGCTCGTATATAAGATATACATGCTCACTGTATGTAGTGTTTTGATGAGAAATGCGAAGCTTTGTGGCAAATGCTTGTTTTACACCAGTTTGTTTGTTTATTTACTTGTTCATTTCCTGTACAACAAGACTAAATCTTATAATTATAGTACAGGAACGCATCGCGTTATACTCAAAATTAACAAAAAACAAATACAATATTTTCAAATAAGTTTAATATAAATAAATATAAATATGTAACTAGAAATCATCCAAAAAAAGTAAATAAAAATTTAATAAAGCTATTAGCGTTGCTGTTTTGTTGTTGATATGGTGGAAGACTATTCCAAATGCGAGCAGCATACAAATAAAATTGCCACTCAGACACTAGATGTTGATGTCGAGGTATTATAATATTTCGGTTTCTAGGCGATTGGGAAAAACGTAATTTTCCAAACAAATATCTAGGGGTTTTTGTGTATATTATGTTGTGTAAAAAAACTAAAGTACGTATCTTTATCAGACTTTCCAAACTAACCCCGTAAAGATTATTTAAAACAGATGAAACATGGTCAAATCTACGCAAACCATATACATATCTAAAAATATTATTAAAAAGAACATTCAGTTTTCTTTTACTAATGGCGTCACAATTACCAAATAGTTCACATCCATACATCAAAGTTGGAATTAAGTATGTTTTGGCGAGCAAAATTCTTATCCGTAATGGAGTGAAAAACTGCGTGGTCCAGAGAGTCCGTAACTTTACATATACTTGTCCGACCAGAGCGTTTACATGGTCCGACCATGTCAACCAGTTGTTAAAAATTATGCCCAGATTTTTTGCCTTATTAACAATTTCGATTTTCTCGTCATTTAAGACAATTTCACCTGAAAAAGTCGATGCTAAACTTTTCCTGCCTATTACAATACATTTAGACTTACAAGGGTTCAAGCAAAGTCCGTTTGCACAAGCCCAGTGATAAATTTTCTTCAACTCGTTATTTAAATGCAATAGGCCATTGGCAGCATTTTCTACTGGGGTACCTAGCGTAATCTGCACATCGTCTGCATATAGGTGGATGTTGCATTTTGAAAGAATCCTTGGCAAATCATTCACATATATTGAAAACAATAGTGGACCAAGAATAGACCTATGTGGAACGTCTCTTATAAGTGACAATTTGTTCGACCATACTTTATTTACAAAAACCGACTGACTGCGATTCGATATATATGAATCAATTAGCTTGGCCGACGTGTTTGAGAATCTGAAAAAAAATTTTAATTTTCTTAGTAATATGTCATGATACACGGTGTCAAATGCTTTAGAGTGGTCTAGAAGCACTAAAAAACATATATTTCCACATTTCAGTTCCAGTCGTATGTTCTCTATTACTTCTGCAAGAGCAGTAATACAGCTATGGTTTCGACGAAAACCAGATTGCACACTGGAAAGTAGATTATTGCCGTTTATGTAAGACGATATTTGTTGGTATAAAATTCTCTCCAAAGCTTTCGATAAAAAACAAAGAATGGCAATTGGCCTGTATTCACCATTTGCCTTCGGCAGAGGTAAAATTTTCGCCTGTTTCCATATCGACGGTAACGTCGATGACATGATAATATTATTAAAAATATGAGTGACGTAAGGAAGAATCAGAGGCAAAAGCACTTTCAAAAATTTCGGGTGTATATTATATTGAAACAGTCAAGATTTTAGATATAGAATCCAGGGAAAGGAAAAGGTACACAATAGAAAGTCTACGCATTCAACAAAATATTGACAATACTATGAATCTAAAAGAGGACACAGACAACATAAACACAAATTACAGTGTTGTAATGGCCAACAATTAAACGTTTATAATAAATTTAAGTTGTGTTTGTTTTATTTAAATTTAATTGTTTTGTTTTGTTAATTGTCAAAAAAATAATATATAAATGTGATTAATGCTATATTGTAAGTAATTATTTTTTTGGTGTATTAAAAATTGTAATAAATTAAGATTTTAATTTTTAAATAGACGAAGCCCTTGAGGAAGTCAACAAAAAATTGACGAAACGTCGGGCAAAAGTGAGATAGAAAAACTGTTTTTTTATTGACACAAATATATTAGGCCTGATTAGCTAAAGCTTATGAAATCAACAACACAAAAGGCCCAATAGCATTTGATTTTATTGAAAAACACGATAACATTACATCACATTGAGTGATACAGGAAAACCGAAAGTGATCACCAACAACTCCATCACCTAAATTTATCGGGTCTGAGGGAAAATTAAAAAAATTGGGATCTGATTTGATCATGGGAGCACTAGTAAAAGTTTCATTGAGGGAATTAGGATCAATATTACAGTCAAAATTTGCAACATCACCACCACTGACAATTTCACGAATAGTATTCCATGTTTGGCGATTGTCAATTGCATTGCCAAATCTTCTTGAATAATACTCGCCTTTTGCAATTTTTATGTACCTATTGACATTTCTTCTTGCAATTTTATATTGAAGATGTAGTTCAACGGTTCTATATCTCTTCCATCTAGCATATGCCAAGTCTCTTTGTTGCATTGCTGCTTTTATTGTATTTGAAAACCATGGTTTCTGTCTAAAGGCTTTCGTCTTATGTTTGATTGGCACAGACAAGTCGAAAAGATACTGAATATTGTTATTTAGGAAATTGCATTGTTCATCCACATTGGGCATAAAATAGATATCACTCCAGGAAATATTGGATGAATATTCGCGAAGATGATTAAAATTTAGCTGTCTGAAATCACGATAGCTAATGCTCTGATGATCAGTTTGATGAAAATAAAAATCGTAGTTCAGAAAAATTAGATCATGCTTGGAAAAACATGATTCGGAAATTTGGTCATACAGATTTATTTTAGATGTATTAGAAACAAAGAAGAGGTCAATTAATGTACTACTTGAAGATGTAAAATGTGTTGGATTTACTGTGTTTGCAGGAAATAGTCCGAGAGACAACAAATTATCAATTAGGTCCATCTCTATCAATATATTCGAGTTGAAATCACCAGTGATTATAATGTCACTATATTGTGTGGTGAGAGTTTCTAGTGCTTCAAAATTTTGTAAAGAGAGAGAACGTCTAGTGACCTGCTGGAGGTGGACTTTTGCCCGACATCATACTCCATTATTAATTTTCATATTTATACTTTACATGGTATAAGTAAAACCGAAGTTCTTTATAGTTTAGTATAATATAAAATACTTTAGTATACTTAGGTATACTTTAGAATACTTTAGTTTACTTTCGTATACTTTAGTATAGATTAGTATATGTTTTGGCTTAAGATTTTTAAGGCGCAAATTATTTTTTAAAAGTTAAATTTATTGCAGTTTTTCACACCAATTGGATTCTTACAACTAAAATATTAAACCAAAAAAATAATGAATAAAATAAATAACTTAACAGTATACTTTATTATAGTTTGGTATATTTTAGAATACTTTAGGACACTTTTGTATACCTTAGTATATTTTAGTTTACTATAGTTATTATACTTTTGTATATTTTACTATACTTAAGTGTAATTAAGTATAGTTTAGTAAACTTAAGTATACTTTTTATTCTTCAGTATATTTTAGTATCCTTATACTTCAGTATACTTTAAATACTCTAGTATGTTATTGTTATTTCACTCTGTCCTTTCTTGCTGTTGTTCGTTCAGTGTAAACGGCAAGCGCTTTTGATGTGAAGATATCATTTTCAAGCCGTGGTTCAATTCTTACTGGTGAGTCAGTGTTCGTCTATAGGTAGTTCTGTCGTTAAGGTCACATCTATCTATCTCGCACTTAATATAAAGCTAATCTAGGTACGTGTGTATGAGTAGTTTTAGTGGTGTGAAAATTGTGTCTGAGGTCGTGTTTACCTGTTCGTTTATAATGGCACTGTTACAATTTTTTATTTTGTAGATTTCCATGTTTTCAAAAATATCAAGTCTCGTCTTTTTTGCAAGGATGTATTAATGTTTTGTCATTTATTAATTTGTTTACAAATATTTGTTTTCTTAGAATTAGTCTTTGTTTACAATATTATATTAATATTATTTTCTTTGTTACTTGATATGTGTTATATTTGTTAATATCCTGACTACCTAACTTGCGTGTCAAGGTACAATGCAAAGTTGTCTTTTCTTTTCCATTTGTATAAGCGTTTGTGTTCTGTTAATCTTGTTTTTAGTGCTCCTCCAGTTTACCCTATATATGTTTGCAGACATAAGTAAGTCTGTATACTCGACTGGAACTAAATTTGTCAAATGTTTCTGTCGTTGTCCTGAGGTTATGCTTCAGAGTGTTACCGGTTTTTAATGCTGTGAGTATTCCTTCTTTGTGAAAAAGTTTAGTTAGTCTGTATATATTTTTTGTCCTGTGTAAGTAAAAGTGCGCCCTCGTCTTGTATCGCTTGTCTCTATGTCTTTTTTATTCCTGGTTTTAGTGCTGTATTGTCAGAAGTTTTTTGATAGTAACGGGTTTGTAGCCGTTATTTTTACCTATTGTGCAATCTTGTATAATTGAATCTACTTTAGAGCACTTTAGTATACCTTAGTATTCTTTAGCATGCTTTAGTATATTTTATATACTTTAGTATGCCTTAATACACTTTAGTGTACTTTTGTGTACTTACGTATAATTTTGTGTACTTTAGTATGCTTTTGTATAATTTTGTATAATTTAGAAATTTTGGAATACTTTAGAATAACTGAGTATAGCTAAGTATACTTTAGTATACCTTAGTATACTTTAGTATACCTCAGTATACTTTAGTATACCTTAGTATACTTTAGTATACCTTAGTGTACTTTAGCATACTTTTGTATAATTTTGTATACTTTAGTGTTTTTTTGTATAATCTTGTATAATTCAGTGTACTTTAGTATACTTCAGTATAATTTAGTAAACTTTAGTATAATTTAGTACCTTTAGTATAATTTGTTATACTTTAGTACACTTTAGTATACTTCAGTACACTTTAATATACTTTTCATCTTTTAGACCATCAGTTGTTGTAGTATAATTTAGTGTAATTTCGCATACCTAGAATACTTTGAACAATTTAGTATACTTTATTATAATTTAGTATACATTTCTACACTTTAGTATACTTTGGTACACTCTAGTTTACTTTAGTACAATTTAGTATACTTTAGTGCACTTTAATATACTTTTCATCTTTTAGACCTTCAGCAGTTTATTTGTTGTCCGCGTAAACACGGTCTTTCTCATGCAATAACTGAATTGTTAAGGTGGCTGTGTGGGTTGCACCGCCGTCTTGTTGAAACTAAAAGTCACTAATGTCAACATTAGTTCATTGTGACCACAAAAAATTTGATATCATGGTTTGATAGTGGAAAAAATTCACCGTGTCGGCTTTTACATGTTCATTTTCGATAATACGTCTGACGACAAATCGCACCATACGGGCACGTTCTTTGCATATATTAGTCTTTCGAGGACTGTTTAAGAATTTTGCTAGCCTCATGTAAGACAACTTTGGCCCCTATTATGGTTTACAGCATTAACGATTTTAGGTGTTGTATATTTGAAATTACTATTACGATACACAACACTTAGCACATGTGTCGCAATTTCAGTTGCCTTTAATAATTTACAGTGATTATGGTTCACAACATCAGGTATGTTCTGCATTTCACTTTGAAATAAAAGTGGTTTGATATCACTTCAATTTGAATGTTTGATGTTCTGCATTTTACTTCTGATCTTTCATTTACTTTTGCCTTTATAACATAACATAAAAGTGTAGTGATTTTGACATGTTCTAGAAACTACTTTTACATGAAAAGTAGTAGTTTCAAAATACTTTTAAGTTTAATAGTGAAATTGGAAACTTTAGAAAAATATGTAAGTATAAGTACTATTATTATTGTTGAAAATTAAAAAAATAAAAAGTTTTAATGAAAATATACTTATTAAAACTAAAAATAAAGTAGAAATCTGTAGTTTTCTATAGGGGCAAACACAAAAGCACCACGCGGATGCAATTATGTTGCGTTTTATCCAAAATCATGAGGACCTGATAAAAGGATTTACAAACGGAGATCGTATAAAATCGCAGGAGCTATGGAAGGAACTTATCATCGATTTAAAAGTAATAAAACACACATCTGATTGGAAAAAAAGGCAAGTAGAATTCTTTAAATGTACCTATTTTTTTTTAGTGATTGACAATGTTTTAACAGGTTTGGATGGATTGCAAGGCGTCAGTCAGAAAGAAAATCGCACATAATAGTACAGAGACTAGAGCAACTGGTGGCGGCTCGTTCAACAAATTTGTTTTAACTAAAATGGAGGAAACTGTTGGCCAATTATGCGGGATTTTTACAGTTGTTGAAGGCGTTGAAAACGCATTAGATTTCGGCGATCCAAATGTCGAGAATGAAATCACAGAATACGGCGACTTGCAGAATGATAGTGTAGCCTCCAGAAGTAATTGTCCTACTCCGATTGCAAGACCTCAGAGAGATAAGAGTTAAAATCACTGCATGAAAGATTTCATGCAAGCCCAAACTGATGTATTAGTGTCAATTATGCAGCAATGAAAATAAGGACACCACTCAACGATCAGAACATATAAAGCGTGAATTGAAGGACACAAATTATGAATTAAAAGATATAAAAAGAATTTTGCAAAATAACCAAGAGGAAAATAAGAGACACCATTTTCGGATGGAATAATTTAGAGAAGAGGAAATTCAAATAAAAAGAAGGAAATTAGAGCCGGAAGAATTGAAAATTAAGTACCAAAGCGGAAATAATATGTGATAAAAAAAATTTTGTGCCTTATTAAATTAGAATTTAAGTATATTCTGTAATAATTGATCTCAGTTTTTAATGAATTAAATGTGAAGTACAAAGAATGTGATTCTTAAGTTTTATTAAATAAAAAAGTTTTATTGAATAAAAAAGTTTTATTAAAAAAAATAACATTTGATGACTTTCTATTATGTAAGTCCATTGGCAATATCATCTCTAACTGAAGAGGCTACAGCATCAGTAAATAATTCGTCCCAATCATCGTCATTTTCATTACAGAAATTTATTTCCTCCACGTCTTGTATGTTAAAATATCTGCAAATATTGTGCAGAGCACAGCATACATTTACGATACGAATTGCTTTTAGAGGCTGGTATGGAAAAATATGAGCAAGAAATCGGCTTTTTAGTACACCAATAGTCCTTTCAACTAGGTTACGTGCAGACGCATGTTTTTCATTAAATCTATGTTGGTGCGAACCAGCTTTAGGATATCTGTATGGAGTCAATAAAAAGGCTGAAGAGCATAGCCCGCTTTTATAACCATGTTATAATAACAAATCTAGGGTAAAGAATTTTTAACTAGCACTATTGATTATAATGTTCAACTTAAAATCATCGCATTGATACTGTAGTATCCTTTTCTGTTGTAAAACAGGTTACCATCATTGTGCGGCTAAGTAATTTCACTATCACAACAGGTATGCCAAACTTTTGCAAAAAATGACGCTTAAACAAGTTAAGCTCACTGTCTGTCATGGTCAATTTGATCCACTTCGTGCAAATATGTTTTTCTAAAATATTGAGTACAAGATTTAAGACCTTACATGTGTTAATTTGGCCCAGAGCCACATCGCTATCTTTCCCAACGCTTGGTTGAAACCCACCTTCTGCTTAAAATCTCAATGTGGCAGCAAGCTGTATTTGTGCCGGGATGGAAGACATGGGTAGCCTTGGTTTTACACAAAAGCATACGAAATGCGTCCTTATTGATGCGGTAATGCTGTATAAACCTAAAAAAATTAATATATAATTATTTAAAATTCCACTGAAAAATACCCATGTACATAGCGTCACTGATTTCCAAAGGATCTGTAATTTTACATTTGCGAACTTTATTGTATATATAGATACTATAGATACTATCAAAAAATTCATAATGTATATTTAATTGTTTTTATTTTAAAAATTTTTCATAAAACAATATAAATAGTAATTTTATAAACACAGCAAAGTTTGCTTTTTAACTTAAAGTTACATATCAGCTGTGCTTTTCGCAGTTCATTTCGAATTTGAAAATAGAACTTCAAACCACTACTTTGATAGAACATCAAAAATGAAAAGTTTACTTTTATAATTTCATTTTACTTTCATTCTACTACTTTTCTAGAACATTAATGGCTTAAGTCAAAATTTCGCGTTTTGAGATATTAAGGGTTTTGTCCAAAATAAATTGTGTTTGGTTTTTATATAAAATTTTTAGCCACAAAGAAAGATGCACATATATTTAGATCAAAATTGTTAATTGTATGAAAAAAAATTGTTTTTTTAGTTAATATTCGTTGCTTTTTAATTAAGATATTCTTAAAAAATCCATTGGCAGAAAAATAAAATGAACTTAAGTCGAGATAAGTGTTTTAGGTAAAACTGAAAAATGCGGAAAACCTGGAATAAGATATTTTATTAAGCGTTATTAGATATATGAAACTAAAAAAATTAGTTAAAAACAAATAACTTTTGTAAAATAATCACCCCTATCGTGAATAATATGTGAACTTTTATTCCCATAAAATTTTCATTTCCCAAGTAGGGAAAATTGCTATCATGAATATCATGGGAACATTTGTTTTGCTATCAATACGTAGTGAATGTACAATAGAGAAGAAGAAAATATAAATACAAAGTTAAAATTATTGAAAATTTGTGGGTAAGTGATGTAAAAAGTAATTAAATTTAAGTTTTATAATTAATGTACACAAATTTGTAGTTTAAAAGGTAACAAAAAATGTTCAGAACAGGTGCCATTATATTACTTTTAGAGGAGGAGATTCAGCAACCGCGGATAGCTCGTCGTGCTTTGCGAGATGCATCTAATCCAATAGAGTTGCCCGATAAATTGTAAGTGGGTTAAGTTTGTTTAAAAAATTTAAATCAATTTGTTTCCATTTCAGATTTATTCAACATTACACGGTGAATAAATCAGCATTTACGTACCTGTTGGATATTTTGACAGATTCTCTGCCGGCAACAAAAAAATCATTTGTTATTCCGCCCATCGTAAAACTAAGCGCATGCTTACGGTTTTTTGCAGAGGGTGGATACCAAAAAGGTGTTGGAAGAGACTACGAAATAGGAATGACCCAATCTACTTTTAGCGAGGTGCTCTCTAAAGTGTTGGATGCTTTAGAAAAAAGTCTCTGTGCAGAATGGATAAAATATTCATCAGAAGAAGAAGCCAGAGCAAATTATCAGGATTTCTACCGAAAATTTGGCATAACTGGCGTCATCGGATGTATCGATGGAACACACATCAATATTGTAAGCCCAAATAAAAACAACCACCTTTATTACAACAGAAAAGGAACTTACAGTTTGAATACCACTCTCGTAAGTATACATTACACATTCATAAATATAATAGCTTGTAATTATGTATGCATTTTATGATTTTGTAGATATGCGATAGTAATATGAGAATTACATTCGTTGATGCTATACATCCCGGATCCTGTCACGACTACTTCATATGGAATACAAGCCCGTACAGGCGCGTCATGGAGCAAAATTTTTTACAAAAAGGGGCACGTGTATGGCTACTTTAAGACGCAGGATATCCCTTGGAGCCATGGTTACTGACGCCGTTTAGAACTCCTACTCATTGCTCAGTCGAGCAAAAATTCAATGATTGCCACTCCAAATGTAGAAACATTATTAAAAGAACCAATGGAGTCCTAAAAAATAGATGGAGATGCTTGCTCGGTGCTAGAGAGTTGCACTGTGAGCCTAAGAAGGCCGCAAAAATCGTTAATGTTTGCGATACATTGCATAATATATGTATCATGAGGAAGAAGCTTAAGATTATGATTTAGCAAACACAAATTATAATCAAAGGAAAAGTCATTAAGCTGTTGCTTAACGCATACGAAATGATATTGCAAACTCTTTATACAAATTCATACAATTTTATTTCATATCATTATTTAAGGCCAAAAACTTATTACTAATTTTTAATTCATTTCTATAGCTTAATAATAAATAGTTAAATCAAAATAATTTAGGTTTGTACTTTTTAGAGATACGTAAGAATATAAAAAGTTAGGAACATGTGTACTTATTTATGAATATTGCGATTTAGTTCTTACACTTCTATTTGAATACTTCTTTGTCTTTCTGCGTTAGTTTCAACTTCCTTTCTTCGATTTCTATAATTTTCCTATTTTTTTCTATTTTATCGGAAACTTCTTCTTCGCGAAGTTTTTCCATAACTGAGTTGTATCGCTTTAACCCTTTTAAATTTTGAGATTTTAAATCGTTGCCATTTTCTAAAGAGCAATATTCCATTTTCGTTTCCTCCGGGGGCACATGATAGTCTTTTTGGAGCCTACTATTCCATCTAGACTGGTGTTTTGCGGGGTAAAAGGGAGCTCAGGCCCCTCCAAGGCTAGTTGGAGGCATCTGGACAATCCACTATATTTCCACGGGAATTGGTGAGCTCACAGAGTTCGCTATTTGTCTCTTTAGACATTTAGCTGTTCTCTGGCTGATTATTGAGGTTGGTCCCTATATGGGAGTATCGTGGTTTTCGAGGCCCTCGTGAGAGTTTGTGGGTTGGATCATTCACAATGAATGGTTCAGGTCCAGTGAGTAATGAATGCCGTCGTGTTTTTAATTATATTAAGCTTGATACGTTCTGGACCAGGAGTTGGATAGTCTCCAACTCTTTAGCAAGGAGTAAAGGCTGCGACCTACTTCGAGCTTTTGAAATTGCTACTAGGAGTGACCGGAGAATATACTTATTCGATGGCCTTCTAGAGCGTGAATGGCGTTGCTTTTAATTCACAGTGGTAATGGCCACCACCTGATTATGGCTCACTGCCGGTGCAGATGTAAACCTTATCATATCATACCCTTTTCGTCATAACTTCCATTTCTTTGTTATGGTTCTTAAGTGATTCGCACATTTCAGCGATGGAGGAGTATAACTTTTCCTGGGTATTCAACTCTTTCTCAATAAGCTCTGCAGTTGATAATTTTTCCTGTGGCTCAATTTTTCTTCTTTTAATGGAGTAAGCGTTTTTATTAGTGGTCTCTCCGTTTATTGTAGTGGCTAATGGCGATAGAGTCAAAAGTTTCGAGCAGATGGGTGCTTCAGAGCTTATTTCATTACCAAAAGCACGTAAAGATGTTGTTTCATTTGCTTCGCATTCATAAACGTCTTTTGGTGAACCAAAGCTGAAGGAGTTTTCTAAGCCGACTCTACCGACTCTTTCATTTCTACCAATTCATAAATGCACTGCTCACTAGCTGACAAGCGTTTGTTTCGGTTTGGTCCGCCTCCCGTTTCTCTTTGGTTTTTTAAATTACCGGTTGCTTTTGCCCGCACATACCTTTTTTGGTCTATCCACACCTATTACTAGTTATGTAGCAGTGTAAAAATGTAAAATATTTAAAAAATGAATACATACCTTTTTCCATTCATTAACTTTTATAATAGGAGGGCCAGCACTATTAAGTTCTTCTATTAGCGAATTCCAAAAATCGGCCACCGCATCTTTAGAAACCTTGACAAAACCACATGCAATTGATCGGTTGTTTTGCATCCTATTGAGAAGCATATCATATTGCACATTATTTAATGATTTATACCTAAAAATAGTTGTTAGTTAATTTATATATATCTAATAAATGTAACAACTACCTACATTTTTTTCTTGTTCTCCAAAGAAAATAAAATGAACAAATTCAAACAAAAAATGGGAAAAATGTCTTATTCACGATCAGGCGAAAATTTTTGTGTGCATGTTATTCCCTACAATAAGGGAACACATTTCAAGGGAAAATATTTCGAGGCAAAAACTGTTCATGATAGGTGCGAATAAGTCAAATTAAAATTATTTCACATTTCGGCACATTAATATATATATAATATATATGTAAGTAATCATAACTATCATCATATTCAGTTATATCTTGATGAAAATCTAGTGCATTTACTGTATTTAAATTTTTATAGAAGTCTATATATATTTCGTCAACAAGAAGTAACATATCTTGGCGTTTGTTTCTATTGGTCCCTCAAAGCATATTTTTAAATTATTGATTTTCACACTATTGAATCCCCGCTTTTGTATATTGATGAATTTGAATTGATATTCTACATTGAGCGATTTTTTAAAATATACTTTCCCAAATTCTTTGGTAAATCTAAACCATTTAATCTCATTCCAATTATATTTTTCTCCAGCATTGTGAATTTTCCGCCAAGTAAATAACTGTTTAGCAGCATTTCCGAAATCAAATATATTGCTTTGATCCATTTCTGTAACTTAAAAGTGTTTTTTTAATCCAATAGATCGAACAAATTGATACCAATCACGAGGATGGTGGATTTTTATCATTGTTTTTTTTCTTCTTTTTTTCTATTAGAGCATGGTCGCTATCGCATTCCGTGTGGGTGTAACCAGGCACTAAGAATTTGTGATCTACAGTAGTTAAATTGCTATCCATTTGCGCAAAAATTGCAAAACCTTGTTGCAACGTAACTATTTTTATTTTGATCTTGACAGCAGTCACTATAAACAACTGCTTGTTTTGTGTTGGAGTCCATATTTAAAAGATGATTGAAACCACAATAAGCTATCTCGTTACCAACTCTTTTTGCTAAAGCTTCATGCCACATGTAGCATATCGGTTGGTTAGATGCAAGGTCATGTATAGTTAAATTGAACGTCCATAAAGGTCGTTTGTATAACGATAACGAAGTCCTCAACATTTGTATTGGCAGGCATTCCTGAAGATCAAAACAAAGTACCTTAAGTGAAACATCATTCATAGCTTTTGCCTTATCAGCCTTTTTCGAGTCATATGCTTGCTGTGCTTCTTTGTGCTGATTTGATTGTTCTGCCTTTAGAGAATAAATCTTCTCAGGTGCGGCAATACTTATCTTTTGTTCAAATAAGTCGCATTTATGGCAAGTATCCAGCTTCGGTTTTGTAAATTTCAATCCCATTTTACTAAAAAAGCGTCGTATTTCTCGCAATATAAGCGATGCAGCGCTGCCACGGATAGATCACTTGGTAGATAACGTAATGATGTATCACGACGACTATAGTGTGACTCATATGATGGAAAACTCTTTATAAATTCATAAATTTCGTTTTCTTTATCGGATGATAATTTTCTGGCATTTTGATGTTTCCCACCTTAATCCATAAATCCGGTTCCATTAATTTTTGCTTTAGCAACTGATTTAATAAATTGTTCTGACTCGCACAAAGTAAATCTAAAACATTTTTGGCATACCGATATTTTTTCACCATTAATTTCTAAAGAATAATTGTACGAAAGATCTCTTTTTCTTGAATTTACATCGGTCTTAAACCTCTTAATAGTTTTCGCCTGCTGCACTTCCAGTAATCCAGCAACAGCAGCTCTGCGCAAACGATATGACCCGTGCGACCAATAATTCTTATGTATTTCCTTTTCTTGGTCGTAAGATATTTTATTAGCACAATTTTTCCTGCATGGTTCCAACTTGCGTAATTCACGCTCAGGATTTTTTTTCCGGACTTAGAAATATAGGATTTTTTTCGCATGTTTTCTTGACGATGCTGCAGTATCTGCAACACTTGATTTATACTGCTTAATTCAAATTTTTAATAACTTTAAACAGTAAATGTGTAAAATCATATGAATACTTACAGTATCATCAACAGTGTTACTTAAAATTGAATTCAGATTATCACGTGTATCATCTTCATTTTTCGTATTATTAACATCAACATCGATATTCGTATTATTTCGTCAAATATTGGAGTGCAATATTTGACGATTATGGATACACTTCCAATGTGTGTACATTTGCGTGCTAATTTATATTAAATACAAATTAAATAAAATTAAAGCCCTGAAGATGCCACTTAAAGTTTGTGGCGAAATATTGGCTAGTAAAGAGTAAAATAAAAATAATTGACCTCGAGCTTGAATATTGATATACCTGGATATTAACAATTAATAGGTCGAACAAATAATCAAAATAAATAGATGTTTATTTAAAATATAAAAAGTCGATTAAAAAAATAAAAAAATTATTTTATAATTTTAAATATTTATTAGAAAAATAACAAATAAATCGGCGGAATAACAGAACACCTAGTTGACGGTTTTAAGAAATCGTTTAGCTCCTGTAGCAAAAGTAAAAATTCATCTTTATTTATAGCGAACAATTTTATGAAACTAAAAAAATAGAATGTATATTTTATGTATGCATATTGTAAATAAAATTATTTATTTAAAAAACAAAAAAAAATTTACTTACTCAGTGTTTGGTAGTTCCAATAGGTTAAAATTGTCACGAATTGTTTTTCGGACACGAGCCATATGTGTATTTTTTTCTGGCCTCATCAGCATAAAATAAAGCAACATTAACGTCCATTATCTTGCTTATTATAATTATTATTAACTTTTTCAAACAAAATAGATTTCAGTTCGATTGGCTTTTTTATTTGTTTTTTCTTTCCCTTCAACAGTTTTAAGTGCGCAGCGATGTATTTTAATGGAAAACATATACTACTATAAAACGCAATTATGCGACATACACAACATTTACGTGTCGTGAATCATAACTGAGGAAAGAAATTAAGTTGTGTTGTAGCCGAGACAACATAACACTTATGTGTTGTGAACCATAACAGGGGCCTTTATTTGTTTATATAACCCTCCAGTTACAAATGAACCTCCACCTCACAAAAGTACAGCAAGATAACAATTTTTGGGCCAAAGGTGATAATTGTAAATTATAAAACAAACCTATGTTTGCCATGTTATACCTAAAACAGCCGAGCAAGAAGCGATATTCCAAATGCGCAAACGACTACAACAGTTATGAGGCCCACTAAAGGGCTCTTAGTGAAACTCAATTAAAAAATTAAGTTAAAATAATAGTATAGAAAATAAATTAAATCATGTTTAGATTAATAATGAGTGGAAAAATTTGGGCTTAGAAAGTAAACTAGCTTAAAACAAACACTTTACTTCTATAGTTGTTGTTTAATATTGTTTAAGTTCTTAATTAACCATTTAACATGTTTTTTAAACTAATTGTTGTTGATATATTATACGTTGTTTTATGAATGTTTTAAAAAAGTTCAACAATAACACTTGTCTTTCTTACTAGTATATGTATACGAGAGCGTCATCTATAAAGCTAATAACCCTAATATGACTGCTGTTCATATCCAAGATGATTCTTCAATTGAAGCTGGTAATAATATTACAAAAATTTCATTAGTCGAACTTGAAGTAAATCTGAATTTATCCCAATTACACTGTCAGATGAGAACTTATATCAGGTAACATCAAATTTAACTAAAAATATGGAAGCAATGCAATGCCAAATTTATTCCATGCAATCTATGGTATCGTCAATTAATATAAAAATACAAAAGTCCATCTCCTGCTTATTAAATGAAATTAAAAACATTTCTACTATAACTTAAACGCTCCACCGTTAAATTCCAATGATATGGTATTTAACCTGTCTACTATCATAAATCATTCCAACAGAAAGATAAAATCATTATTCATTATTCTTTAGAAGTATCATATCAAATGAAATATCAAACTCTATTCCTCCAAATTTGCCACAACCATTGACAACAAATGTTTCCTTAGATAACTCTAATACATCATCAAGTCTAATTCAAAATCGTCAGAAAAAATTTTCGTACTTCCAAACTTTTCAGGTTTACCAGAAGAATGGCAAACTTTTTATGAATCTTTTAAAAATTCAACTTTTGAGTTTGAGTGCTCTGATTTACACAATATAATGAGATTGAGAAAGTCTTTTGTAGGAAATGCTCGCGACATCGTTGGGCCTCTTTTGTCCAATTCAAGAAACATTATTTCCACAGCCAACATTTTAGCAGAAATGTTTGTACGTCCAAAGCAATTAATTAAGTTCCAAGAAAAAGAAAATCGTTCGTTGAATCCGGTTGAAGAATCTGATCTTAACTCCCTTATAATTTGTGCCAATAAGGTAACAAATATGACATTTTTAGAATCGGTTAGCGGAAATAATCATTTAGTGAATCCACTGCTGTTAAGTGAATTGGTATCAAAGTTACCGATTTCAAGACGTCTTCAATTAGGTGACAAAAGTTTAAATTTGGGACACATGGCCACTATCGTTGATTTTTCAAATTGGCTTAATTGTTTAAGAAAAGTTATAAGTATGGTAACCGATTCTCTTCCTCCAATTACTGAAGAAACAAAATATGCTGAAATACAAATTAAAACGTGTAAACTTTGTAAAAAAGAATGCAAATCATTGGCATTATTTTGCGAATTTCTATAGAGTCAAGATGGGAAAAAGTAAAAAGTCTAAAAGTTTGTTTCAGTTGCCTTAAAGAAGAACATCAAGCAACAAAATGCTTTTTAAAAATGTAGACTGTAGACTGTTTTAATACTGAAGAGGAAGCTATAGAGGTTGTTCGAGCTATAAAAGAAACTCACAAAGCAGGAGGGATTGAGATGCATAACATGATAACGAACTCGAAAATCGTGGCTAAAGAATTACATATATTCTTTCTCTCTTGATCTGACTGCATTTTTAAAAGTCTGAATATTAACATTTTTGGATGGAATAAAAGTTTTCATTCCTATCAAAATAATGATTGCAACTATTTCGGCTATGGCATCGATATTATTGTCCATGAAACATAATTTCCAATTGAATTGCCTAAAAAATTCGTTGATCTGATCCCAACGAGCCTTCTCATAAATATATTTTATACTTTAGTAGCCGATTTCAAAACGTTCTGAAGTTCTGAATATGAAAAGAAGGCATAGATCCGAACTACCGACAGAGAGAGAGAGAGAGTGAGATAGAGAGTGAGATAGAGAAAGAGAGAGAGAAAGGTCGAGCGTATTACTTTGGTATCCTTCAACATGGTTATCCGCAGCAAATAACTCAACACACTATTCTTCTGCAGTTTTATGGCTCGAATGGCGAAGCCAAGAACAGTTGTGGACATTGAAATCACCAGCAACAACAATTTCAATCTTCGGACAACTTTCCAGAATCTTCGATGTGGAGTCGGAAAAAAAAACGGGGCCAGGGAATGCAAAATATGTGACCTGATCCTGAATTTTACCCACAGGCAGCTAAATTTATGGACATATGTGCCTAATGGTTGCTTATACTGCTACACAACTTTATTGCAAGGCCCTGATGAAACGCGATAGTAGGTGGTACCCTGGTAAGTGAAAACCCTGTGGATCACCATTTTCAGACACCTGAGTCTCACATAATGCTAAAATATCCAGCTGGTGGAGACTAGTGTTAGCATATGCAGAGAAAAAATTCGCCCTTAGCCCACGTATATTACAGAAGTCAGTTTTGAAGAAAGAAAGACAAATCTGACCGTCTATTTTGCTATACTGCAATTTATTAAACTACTTAGTGACCAGTGCTAGGCTTTCGTCACAAATAGGTCACCATGGTTAAAAAATGCAAAATTTAATTTCAGTAAAAAATGAAAGAAGGTACAAATTTCAGTACTGAAAAAGAGCCATAAAAGCCCTGATCTGGAACTATTCTTCGCTGAGGCGGCTCGTTGTGTCATCACCGCTTAAACAAAACCACAACTACAGCTTTGTTGTTTTTCTTCTCTTTTGTCTTGTTCACTCTCTCCTTATTCGTAATAAAAAAAAATCGTTCACTTTTTCTATTTACTTTATATAAAATTTTTTCTTTTATTTTATTGTTTCTGTCGTTTATTTAAAATTTTTTTAAAACAATAAAATATTTATGTTGATTCTGTTATTTTTTCTTTCATATTTAAAACACAAAAAAAAAACACTAAGCATTCAAAACGTCAAATTATCAACATACCCCTGACAAAAAAAAAAAACAAAGTCTAAACACAAAGAGAGGTAAAACACTACTGTCAATCCTTATTCTGTTTGGCGACGGCAATACAAGACGACGTTTTTTTATCGTTTGTTGTAAATCCGTATATTCGTTGGCAATATTGCCATTTATCGATGACTGGCAACATATGTTTGGTATTCTGTAAGAAAATTTGACGTTGATTTTGCCTTAAATTGCCGTTGATATTGTCGTCTGTGATTTTGGTCTAGTGCTGTTATAAACAAAAATTTAAAAAGGTAAAAAAAAAAACTAAAAATACCAAATAAAATATAAAAAAGCACAAATAAAATAGAAAATGGAAAAAATTAAAATTACCAACGCCAACCAATTTGAAAAATTAGTGAAAGCATTGGGAAAGAATCCATCACAGGTTGCCTACTAATAAATAAGAAATAAATGGGAAAGCGTTGTGACTACTCTAAACGCCCTTGGCCCACCAAATAGAACGAGTGATGGATGACAAAAGGTATGGTATGTTGTTCTTTACAAATACATGCTTGAAAAAATTCTTTTTACAGATTTGGTGCAATTTAAAATATAGATATGTGTGATATATGAGTATGTTATTAAAATAAGCGATAAACTGTCAACGTCGTCTTAAAACTGTTAGGGAATACCAAATTAGTATTGCTGTGATGCTAAAGTGGGTTTGCCTCAAAATCGACGACGATGTTGCCGTCGCCAAACAGAATAAGGGTGAATATATTGTTATTCCTTTAATAAACTGTTATGTGTTAATTATTTACAAAGTATGACTTTATGATTCTTGCTTTGTTTGTACACATAAAAGAGCTACTGGAATTAGGTCACTAAAAATATTGAAACTAAATGATTTATTTAATTTCTTATCGCTGATTTTTATGTCATTGCACACAATTATAATTGGATATGCTTTCACTGCAATGCTTCCGTATCATTCAAATTCAAATGACCGAATTCCAATATTTCATTCTTTGTTGTTGTTGCGCCTATCCACTCAATTAGTATAAATATTTTAATAATAATTTAGTTTAAGGTATTCAAGTAAGAACCATTGTTATGATTAAAGTCGACGGAACATTTATTTAAAAAAGGTTTCTTAATGATTAATTAAAAATAAAATAAATAATGAATTCATGTAAGAACTATTGATATGATAAAATGTTATTTTATTGAATATAATTACACACAATTTTTAGATTTTTAAATTTAATGACACGATTTATTTAGCCAAGCTATTTAATTATTCGCGTTTATACACCCAATAATACATGATGTTAACTTTACGACTTTTACGCCTAAAAGCTGCTTTGTTATATTTATATCTTTACTCGACAACGTTAGAACTTCAAATGTTCTATTGCCCAGCAGATTCTGTTTGAGCATAAATAAGCAAATTCTACTTCTTTCTTAGATAACTTCTTAAATTATAGACAGACACAATATAACAGACACCATAAGCATTGAACTTCACACACTCAAATGGTCGATTACTGCGCCGTCTCTATCTTCTTTTCATATTCACAGTCTCAACGTTTCTAAATCATCTACCAAATGCCTAAAATATACATATTTTATAAGAAGACTCGTTGGACTGAGTTCCACGAATTTGTATAGCAATTTAACTGCAAATTATGTGTCTTGGACAATGATGTGGATGCTTTAGCGGAAATGGTTGCAAACATAATTTTGTTTGGAAGGCAAACTTTTATTCTATTTAATCAAATGTGCAGAGGAAGCAGTTTATTCTACACTTTCTAATGTGATAAAAATATAATTAATTTTCATCTGGGAAGGTACCTCGAGTCCAACAGTTTACTTAGCGACCGACAGTATGGCTTTTTTCAGAATTTGGAGCCACCACCACTATCACTGGTGGTTCTCGATATTTCTAAGGCATTTGATAGAGTGCAGCATTATGAACTTGTATCAAAACTTGTTGCTTTGGTGTCGCTGATAATTTCTGCAACTTTATTTCGAATTTTCTCTAGAATTGCACCATAGGAGTTGCTATAAGTGAGATTTTATCAAGGCTCCGTTCTTTCTCTTACCCTATTTCTTATTTGTGTAAATGGCCTTCTTTGTCAAACTTTCAACTATTTACATATGCTCTTTCGCAGACGACAGCATCATTTGTTGTTCATAAGTTATTCAGTAATAGACCGAACTAGTTGGAGGTGGGTTCCAAAAGGCAAAACATGAATGTGATGCGCTCAATCACGATCTCGCAACAATTTCCGAATGGGGTTGTGTGAACAGCGTCGATTTTAATGCCCGTAAGAATCAATGTTGGATGTTTATGCATGGATGAAATGATGGTGCATCTGTCTATCTAGGTGATATAAGTGTTAGGGAGTCTAAAAAGTTCTTGATGTTCTTGGCACATTTTTTCTGGTTTCTGGAGAAGCATTCAAGTGCATTGAAACGGTGTAAAATATATATATGCTACTCCATCCGACCTTCGTACTATTTATACCACTTATATCCTTCAAAACTGTTATACTACTTTCATGTATGGGCCCGGCGCACCGTATTTTATTCTGGAGTTATTCGATCGCGTAGAAGAGAAGGTCAAGAAGCTCATTGGGGACAGTAGGATATCCAACTCTATTGATTCTCTGCAGCATCAACGCAATATGGGTTGTATTTCACTGTTTTATCGTTACTACAATGGTAAGTGCTCGAATAAAATTAGGGAACTTGTTCCTGTTATTCGCGCGATTTTTCGTTTAACATGATTTTCGTTGAGAGCCCATTTTGTTTGTCCTGTGAATCGCACTACGCATTACAGGAAAAATTCTTTCCCCCTCTCCATAACCTAATGTCCTAGTTCATGGCATTGCATGATTAGGGGTCATCATCACCTGAGTGCTGGTCCGAAAAAAAAAATATTTTAACCAATTTTGAGAAGTGTCGTTCGCTGGTAACAATGTACTCAATACTATAAGTACTAGACTATTCCATAAAGTTACGATAGTGGGTTAGATAATTTCAGGGAAGCTTTAGTTGTTATCACGTTCAAAACGGCAAAATAAATAACATTCGAAATTTTTTGCTGATGGTAGTTTGGTTCTCTGTTAATCTCTGTAATTTTTTCGCAGTAATTAGCCGTAGTCACAAATATGTATGTTAAGTATTGTAATTGCCCTAGTTATTTGTAAAAATAGAAGTACTAACTAGATTGGGAATAAACTGAGGATATTACTAAATTCCGATGAAAAGATTTTTCAAGATTTTGAAGTATTTAGAAAGTTGAGAAAGACATTTATTTCTATATGGCGTTAATAGGAAACAAGTCTTTGGGTTATGTTAATGAAAAACGACACAAAAACTAAAAGAGGTCTTTACAAAAGGCGACTGGAAAGCAAACGAAAATTATGGTTTTTTTGTTTTTTTTTTTATTTATTGGAACACATTTATTGAATTCAATATTACAATATAAAAATATGGAAGCACTTATTTATACATTTCGTAATATAAGAAAAATGTATTACTTATGGAAGCACGATGTAGATGATATCTTAACTGCTGTAATTTAAAATAAAATGGTTATTAATACTCTCTCTCTCTCTCTATATATATATATATATATATATATATATATATATATATATATATATATATATATATATATATATATATATATATATATATATATATATATATATATATACATATATTAATATATATTATGTAAAAATATATTATAATATTTATGTATATAAATTTTATTATTTGCATTGAAACCTCTGAGAACTGTGTCAATCGAGGCTTGGGTGGGTTTAAAATGAATTTAATCGTAGTAATAAAATATTAAAAATAATGTAATAATAATAATAATAATAATAATATTAATAATAATGATAATAATAATAATAATGATAATAATAGGTAATAACTAGAATATCGGAATTTTTTCTAAAAATATACCAGTGTGAAACGAAATAAATTTAAACTGTTATTTGGCATAAAAATAACGTAAATCAATAACAAATCGCAGCGTTGATGGTAAAAAAACATAATGATATTGTAGATGCCAAAATAATAATTAAATATAATAGAAATATTGTGAAACTCTTATTTTTGGTATATGTGGCCAATTAGATTTTTGTGGCTAGATGCATTTGTATGAAACGTATTAGTGAATTATGAAGGACGACTTACAATGCCCCATAATAACTATCATATTTCGTAATTGACAAAAGCAGAACTTGCTTAATCATTTGGAGTCACGCAGCAAGCCATTTCGTTACGTTTAAAAATATTTGGATTCATTCAAAAGCAAGGATTCATCGTTTGTTACTGGCGGAAAAAGGTGGATACATTAGGATAATCCCTAATAATAAGTCTGGCCAACCGGCCAAATCGACCGGAGTATTCGCTCAGACACGAGGCCATAATCTTCCATCCTGACAACGCTCGGTCAAATGATTCAAGACCGATCAAAAACTATTTGGAAAACAGTGAATGAGAAGTTTTGGCTCACCAGGCTTATAGTCCAAACCTTGCCCCTTTTGACTACCATCTGTTTCGATCGTTGCGTTTACTGCCTTATTGAAATACTTCGTTTCACTTGAGAACGGGGTATCAGAAATTGGCAATTCATTCTTTACCCCAAAACCAGAGTAGTTCTTTTGTCGCAAAAGTAGTGGCTAACGATGGACAATATTTTAAATAATGTATCAACTAATTTTGTTATTTTTAAATAATGAACGCATTTTTTAAGCAAAACAATCTAAAAACAGGTAGTTGTGTGTACATGTTATGATTACTGATAGGAATACATTTTTTTTCCTTTTTCCCATCAAAAAAATTAATTTAGAGTCATAAAAGTTTAAATCCATGCTTGTCTATAGCAAGGGAATTTGTTTGTCCTTAAAAATGACTACTGGTACCAACCGATCCAGCAAGTCAATTCATAAAGCTATACCTAGGAGAAAACTCAATATCTACTACTCATATAAGTACTCTATTGACCAGAACACCATCATTTAGAGGGATATATATATATACATATATGTATATAGAGGGTCCACCAAATAATTTTTTTTTTAAATGCTATAAACAAAACTACACAGCTTCGGCTGTGTGGCACGTAGCGCCGTCCTGTTGAAACCAAATGTTGCCAATATCCTCCTCTTCAATTTTTGTAAACAAAAATTCGTCCAATTTGGCCCGATAACGATCGCCATTGACTGTAACGGCCACTCCTGAAAAATTACCCAATTATGCCTCTGGACCAAAATCCGCACCAAACAGTGCCTCGTTTTGGGTGCGTCGGCTTTTCAATGTATGCGGGTTTTCTGTGCGCCAAAGGCGACAATTTTGCTTGTTTACATACCCGCCAAGATTATTGAGCTTCATCTGAAAAGATGATTTTTTTGCAAAATCGGCATCTTCTGTAAGTCGATCGCAGGCCCACTTAGCGAAGCGTTGTTTAAGCGTATACACAACCATATTCGTTCAGCGGAAGGATAAAACTAATTATCTGTCAAATCAAAATTGAGCTAAGTGTTACCATTCTCGAAATAAGCACTAGTTGAAAAAAAAAACGTAAAATGCGGACCCTATATAAAACTTAATACATGGGACAATATGGAGCCGGGAGGAAACTTTAGATAAATTCCTTAACGTTGCAAGTAAATCATAACTCATAGCCAATAAAATTCCTGATATAGTGAGGTATTCAAGCAAATTTAGTGGTAAACCAAACGAGTTTAATTTATAAAGTGATAGACCGCGGCTTGAATTTTAAATGTTTGCGATTACATTTACGATTACATATTTCATGTAATCAAACACAAAAAAATAATTGAAGACTTAAATGTGGCATTGGCATCGTATGGAATTGCGTTCGTTTGGACAAAAATAAAAAAATAATTCTTAGAGTACCAAGCGATTTGTTTTTGTTAAGGAAATCAAGGCATCGTAGAATATTATCGTTGTGAATGCTCATTCTAAACAAAGTTGAAGTTGCTTGCCTCGAACTATCAGATGCTGCAATAAATGTTATGACGGACGTCTGACTGAATATAGATTTATCGAGACTGCGAACATAAAGCTGGCAGCCATTTCTTGCATACATGAAGTCAAATAATATGCATTTTAAAAGACAATATGCACAAAATAAAAAGGTAATGAGATAAAACCAGCTACATGACGGCTTTAATATGCAAATAGCAAAGTTCCATAATATTTCGTTAAAGCTTGGAAATATCGTAACTGAGTAAGAGGATACACAAAAAACGAGAACATTTTAGATTTTTTGGTTTATGCTATTCATTTGGAAGTGTGTATATGTAAGCAAGTGAAATTGATCTATATGCAACGGTGCCAACATACATTTTGTATCCGTCTGTTGTATTGTTTTTCTTAAAAAATATATTATTATTCCATTTTTTTAAACAAATATTCCAAAAATGCCATTAACTTTATTTGTCCTGTATTATTTGCTATTGAAAGTTTTAATCTTATAAAACTATATTTGCTATTTAAATTTACATAGTAGTTGCCATCAAGATCTCTATAACACCATTGTGGCGATTTAAATCGCAAATTTGAAACTGAATATATATGTGACGTAAGAAATAATAAAAGGTTTGGACTTCTATTCTATTTTGAAAAATAGGTTAGACATTTTTTAACATCGCCCCTTGCGATTTTATTATAGCCCCTGATGTACAGGCTATAATAATCGTATCGATCGATTATGATAAAATTTGATGAATAAATAATTTTAATTTTTTCTTACACGAGCTCTCTTTTTTCATCTGGACGTCGGTTATGGAATTTCAAATAAAGATAAAAAATTATAGTTTTTTATTGGCAGGTTCCTTAAACTTAATTACGTTCTTATGGCATCCGTAAAAGTCTATGGAAAAACATGTGTATAAGTGGTTTTCACCAATTATACGATAGCCTTTCAGCCTTCCTCGTAAATTTGTCTTAACAGTAAACTCTTCTCATGGTTTGGTGATAAGTTATACGATACTGCTAATATCTTAAGACGTGAAAGTAAATTTTACAAATGATTATAGTTTCGCCTAGTAATAAAAAATTAATTAATTTCTGAATTCCTTTTCTAACTTTATTCCCAACACTTTTGCGGTATATAATTCAAATGAAGAAAGTAGCAACAGTAAGCACAAGGTCTTTATATAAAAATTATATAAATTTTATTTTCAATATTTCGCCACACTATTGGGTGGTATCTTATACAATATCTGCCTTCGATTCGAATTATGGCCGTTTTAATCATGTCGTTAAAAACAAAAACATATCGTCGTTAACCTTTTTTCACATTAAATTAACTTTGTATCGGTTTGGTAAACTCACCCTTCTGCAATGTGACATTTACAATGGCTAAAGCAACAGTTCTCAAATGGGGGTCCGTATGAAAAGTTCAAGGGGTACGCGAAGAGCAAACAAAAATTTGTTATAATTCCTCAGAATTTAATATTAATAAGATTTATAGCCTGTTTCTCTAGATGACAAGTGATTTTAAGGCAAACAAGCGCTACACATACAAGTACGTAAGAAAAAGAATTTTTATAGCGCACTTGTGTGACCTACGTTTTTTTATTTGCACTATGTTGTTGCCAATGTGTTTAATTGCATATTTCCATTAATTTTTTCATACAAAAATATGAAATTTTTGCTTAGTCGAGATGGCAACTCTAGACAGTAATCATTGGGCCAGTTCACATTGGATTAATATTTGTTCCACACAACTATTGTTCTTTCCAAAACACACTAGACTAATTATTCTAGCACAAAATTGTAAAGGTATACACAGCTTTGTGTGTATTAAGGTCGTGTCAGATAAAACTTTTGCTTTGCGTTGCGTCAGAGTTTCGCTTTGACATTTGAGTTAAAATGTACGTAAATGTATGAAAGTTGCCACATAAAGCACTTTTGACGCAGCGCAAAGCGAAAAGTTAACCAACATTCAACTTTTTGCGCGCTTTGACAAACACCTGGCTTTTATTATTTGTGTTTGTGTATTTGTGTGTGGGCGTAAACAAAAAATTCATGAGTGTTTTTAAAGTTTATTATGACATACACCACTTGATTTACACTTTTGCTTTAAAGTTTCAAATGTCACGCAAAGCAACAAAGTTTTATCTGACACGGCCTTTAGTGTTTTTTATTCATTTTACGTTTGTTTTTCGTTCGGTATACACCACAGTATACGCATTACAAAATAAATATGGCTGTAAGTGATGATGAAATGTTTGTTTCTAATTTTATTTTATGTAAAATTATTTTTATTCTTAATCGACCTTTTTTATTTTAATTAAATAAAAATTTTTTTTCCAATTTGTTAATAATTTTTGTTATTAAAAATTAATTTTTCCTGAAGAATCTTTCCATAGGAAAGCGAAATATTGAAAAAATATATCGTTCAAATTTAATTAAAAAGACGTTTAAAAGATTAACACATATTTAATTTTCTGTAAAATATAAAAATATAACAAAAACTTGAATTCAATAATAAAAAAGATAAAATAGTAAAAAAGATAAAAATAAATAGCATAAAATCTATTTATCTACTTTTGAATTCAGAAGACTAAAAATCGTTCTGCAAAAAAAACACACAAGACCTGTGTTTTCATAAATGCATGTGCATTAGTTTTGTTCTCGTTGTGCGGGGTAGAAAAATTGTGCCAACCAAAAACTACCCCCCTCAGCGAAAATGCCAACAAACTGCCATGTTAGGCCAGCACAACTAATCCAATGTGAACTGGCAAATTTCCATTATTAATATGGCTTTTGTATAATAAACGTAAAACTTATGTCTCGTGTAAACATGCAGTTATACATTGTACGCTAAATTGTAAACAGTTTAGTTTTTCACCGTGAAGGTATCAGGTGTTTTCTTTTTTCTTTTTTTTCAAGGCAATTTAAAAGCGCTGACTTTGTTGAATGAGTATAATAAAACAGGTGCCAAATTAACGTTTAAAAAATGAGTTCAAACGAAGATTACATACTTATGTCGAATATGGCTTAATAACGAGTTATTACCTCAATGTGTAATTGGTGGCACCATAATCCAGACATAATTGGGTCCCATTGAATAATTCATCGATAAGCTCTAGCAGCGAGAACATTGCCAGAAAAATTAAAAATGTCCCTCCAAACCGCAATTGATGTTTTGTAAATTTTGTAAAAACAAGTGCCTTAAGACGACACGAGTATTTGAATCTTTATACCTAGACCTCAGTTCTGACTACACAATACTATTATTTCATACAGAAGTTTGGTGGTTGTCGAAAGGAAACCCGCTTAAACGATTGTATAATTTAAAATCTGAGGTAGAAATTTTCCCGTTGATTGCAAAGAATGATATTCTCCACAAACAATTTACCGATAATTATTTTGCATTCTATTTTGCATAACTGACAGGTTTGTTTTTTTTTTTGAAGCTTTAAACAACCTTAACTTAAAATTACAAGGAAAAAAACATTAATATTTTTAAACATCATATGATTCAGATAAAACCTTAATGCAAAAAATTTCAATATTATTTGGGTACGGTTTTCCGTCGACCCTCGTCAAATTTGGTTTGTGAACAAACCAAATTTGACGAGGGTCGACGGAAAACCGTACCCAAATAATATTGATTATAACCCCGTCGGAAAAACCAAGCACATAGCAAAAAATTTCCTTACGGAAAAGTCATTTAGCAATTCCAAATTACATAGATACTTTCCTGAAATAAATACAGAATCATGGCAACAAAAATTTACTTAGAAATCCATTCAATTAGTAAATACTGGTATTGATAAAATAAATACCTGCAATGTTGCAAGAAGAATTCATTTTGAGCTAAAATCTGGATTCATGTGCAGAACTTGATTTTAAATCAATTGCAATAGAATCATTTTGGTTAAAATACTCCAAAGCTTATCCAAATGTAGCATCTGAATCGTTTAAAGCTGTTAATACAATTTTCCTCAACGTATTTGTGTGAAATAAGCTTCTCTGCTATTTTATCAATTAAAACTAAAAACCGATCTCGGTTGGATGGAGAAAATGATTTGAGATGTTAGTTAGCACTATCACAAACATCTCCTAATATCATAGAGCTTGTCGAAATGATTGATATTTACTTTTTCAGTTTACTTTTACCCAAAATGAATTCTTTATCTTAGCAGACATAAATGGAACTAGTCATTGTTTAGCTTTTTATTGAATTTTTAAATATTCACATACCTGCATACGTATGTATGTGCACATATGTTATTTTGATTTTTAACCTGAAGTACAAATATACATATATTTTCTAGTAATTCATTTTCGATTTCCACAACACATCAATGTATGTATGTATGTATGTATGTATTTTTTTTTTAAATAAATTATTTAAAATATAACATGCAAGTTCTTTTATTCACATACGGCAGGCCGCGATGCTATGGGGTTCTAAGCGGGCCCCGGAGAAAGAGCTTGTGAGAACCCCTGGTGTTAAAGCATCATTAACTTAAAATGCTTAAGACTGTGTGATGCTGGTGTAATGATGCCGACAAAGCACTTTATAAAAGGTTGTTTTAAAAGTAAGGTCTACTCTTACTAGTTTTTGACGATAGCAGTAAGTTAGTAGAGTAGCTTAAAACACCAAAAAAAAAAGAAAAAGAATAAAATAGATTTGTCTGCAAAACTTTGTACTAACAAAGAATATGTGTGTGTGTGTATGTATGCATTTCCGTGTACATTATATATTTAGAGTGGATTTTATTTAAATCAAGTGAAAGCATGACATTTGAAAAAGTTGATGAATCAAAAAAGTAAATTAACATCTGATGATTAATGATGTACCTGGTTTAAAATTTTGTATTTACAAAACCCCGTTAGACAAAACTATAGAATAAATAAATGGGCCGTAATTAAAAATCGTAAAAATCGTATGTGAGTTAATGTAATTTGATTGTCATAAATGTTGTACATGAAATGGAGCACCATCAACAACAACAACTGACTACTGTATCATTTGCAGATAACGATTTTCTTCGAGAAGAGAGCTAAGGGAGGTAGTCATATCATTTATGACCATATTTGGAGAAGGATGAGTTGAACTTGTAACATCTGGTTGGTGACGATGGTGTTGATTGGAATTGGGCGCTAAAGGAATAGCAAATTCACCATTTACTGCCGTGTGATTTGGACTATTCTTGGTTTGCAACCAACTCTGACAATTTTGTACATATTCCAGGGTTCTTTGATAGGCATCTGTACACATATTACTGCCAGTTAAATTACTTCTGTTTATACAATTATTATTCGCAACATTCAAAGTTGCTGCTGGCATAAAGTGGCTAAATGAAAGTTGATTTTGTGAAGAGAAACTGATATCCATGTTGTTATATGATGTGGAAGGTTGTGGTTTTGCTATCGCTGGTGACATCTGTGACTGGGTTATATCGTGACACTGTATTTCATTGTGTACAGCAGTTGCTTGCTGTTGATCTTTTGTTTGTGATGGCATTTGGTTTTGATTAGGAGCAGTTGGGAAATAGTTTGATTTTGTTTCGTTTCTGGTAATATCAGGTAAGCTGGTCATTGAACTATCAGCAGGAGCGGATATATTTTGGCTGTAGGTTGTTGTTGCTTCTTGCATAGGTTTTAATATTGGTTGTTGTGAACAGAAGAAATTATTGGTCTTAATATTCTGACCGTTAAGGTTATCCGCTCGTTCCTGGCTGTAATCATAGTAAACAGGATAATAGCGTCGTTGAGATTGCGAACACTGTTCGTAGTTGCGTTGAGAATATGGACTTCCTAAGGCAGACATGGTGTGACCCGATTTTGGAGACATTACCTGAGCAATTGTAGATGGACTTTCAGGGCTATTTGGATATAAATTAGGCGAACACATGTGTACTTGACGTGCTGCCTGTGCTGTGTTTTTTTCGGTAACGTTTTTACCACTATTCTTATCGGCTACTTGATTTAGAAACTGCAACATTTCATCGGGCAGCACAAGTTTATTTTCAATAAGTTCGTCTTCCTCGACTTCATCCAAGTTAACTTTTTCGTTAGGATGATGATCTAAGGATGTCTCAGTAGTTTGTTTTGTATCTTTTTTTGGCAGTATGGGAGAGCTAGAGTCAATTGCTATTGACTTGACGGGTTTCTTTGTATTATTTAAACCTACATTTTGGAAAGTGCTATTGAGTACAGTTGGTGGGGTTAGTAGGCGTTCGTAAGATTGCTTGATGGGTTCTGAGAGGCGACGACCATTGACGTTACCATCACTTGTTTCATGTCTTGTCTGTGGTTTATGGCTTCCTAGTTGCGAGGCTGCAAGCACGTTTGGTATAGAAAAGCGACCGGTTTCATGTGGTCGCTTTATACAAGTCGTAGTAGATGTCCATAAACGCTGCAAGTGTGTTGATATTAAGTGTGATGATGGGGACGGAGGTAGGCTTGGGTTGTTTACAGAATTCAGAGAACTACCCAAGCACGAGTTGTTGGCTTCACAAAAAGAATTTGGACTAATTCTATTGGCTACGTTATTACGTGGTGTACTCACAGAGCTTAGTTCACCAGTGGTGACGTTGGACATTTGGCTCGATCGCCTAGAACAGCCTGGAGATATAGGATCGTACAATGAACCAGCATTGTATGAACACGGTCGCATCGTTGAAATGGAAGATAACTGTGAACATTGGCTACTACGTCGACTTTGCATACTGCAGTAATAAGTACTGGCATTTGAATTTTGGCTATCGCGGCGCAAATGAGCTTGCATAACCGAATCGCTATTACCATTAATACCAAAGTTGGCAACCATAGATTTCGTGTTTGAATATAAACGTGTTTGCAGGTCGTTAAAATTCGTAGAACATGAGGCTGGATTTTTTATGTCGTTATTCTGCTTTAGCGTGGCTGGACTCGTAGTACCTGGTTCCATTTTTAACTCGGTTATACGTTGGTTGAGCTCACCAATACCAATATTTCGATTGATTTCGGGTATATTTGATAGCACAGGCGAGTTAAGGTTTATGCCCTTTGCTTGTAAACGGCATCGAAATCGCTGACGTACATTACCAGCAGATATTGAAGATGATCCTCCGCCACTAGTTACCATGCTGTTGTTCGGGCTGTTACTTATACTGACCATGGCTCTCAGTACAATAGGCAAGTCTGCCGCATCTACGTCCTCGTCATAAAGCCAAGCTTCGTCATCATTTGCTGTCATATTTCCATACCCACCATGAATATTAAATGCTTCCATGACATCGCCCACTTCGCTGCCTGTTCCCATTCTTACTGCAGCTCTAGATTCAAACTGGATTTGATTATGCACTGCTTGATTACCACCGGTTTGTGAAATTGTTGGACTATGTACTGACATTTGAGGTGGAGAGTTAGCACCCGATTCACACTTAATACTCGGACTCGGTAAACTGGTAGCTTTATTTGAACGAAAGTCATCAGGTGAGTCAGCTTTGACTACACTATTGCTACCTCCACCTGAATGATCGCTGTCATGAATGGCCCCTTTGTGTTTCTTATTAGCATAGAATTCTGCACCATGTACGGTTTTGACATGTTTTCGTAAAGAACTGGGGTCCGTGTAACGTTTTATACATCCAGGTGCTTTGCAAACGTATGGTTTCTAAAATAAAATTTTGATTAGTAAAACATACCCTTTACCCAGCCACCGTTAATAAGGATTTTCATATAAACGTACCTCATTGCTGTGGGTGCGGTTTTGATGTTTCGCCCTATCACTAGCATTACTAAATGCCTTACTACATCCAGGATACTCACAAGTGTATGGTTTTTCTCCGGTATGAGAACGCAAATGGGTTTTTAAATTTTCCAACCGAGAATACGCTTTACAGCAGCCTTCAAACTAAAATATAAATGAATACAACAAAATACAAAAACAAATAAAAAGCTATAGTCTGTTTTTTTACCGTGCATTTGTGTGGTTTTTCTCCGGTATGGCGACGCATATGCACAACGAGCATATACTGAGCCTTAAAAGGTTTTTCACCTCTTGAACAATTCTCCCAACGACAAACGAATGCCTTTTTGTTACTTTGTATATGATCGTTATTTATGTGTTTAACCAACTCATCCTGGGTTATAAATTCAACACCACAATCTTGCCAATGACAATTAGTCTCTATAAAATCACCTGGCTCATCTTTTATGTCAGTCGTGTCAACAGTGGGACAGTCGTAGTCACTGTGTGGTGTAGTGGTTGTGGGTGGTCCACACTGTAAATGATTGTTATTGCTGTAATTATGCTGTGTTATCGTTGAGGTAGTAGTTGGTGTTGTAGCATTACTCGGAGTAGATATCTTATTAGAACGATTCTGTTTTCTAGCTGTTGATGAGTTGGCTGAAGCACTATCGGCTTCTTGTTGAGTAATTTCAGTGTGCGAGGTGGAAGAAGGCTGTTCAATTTTAGAACGTTCCGTACATATTTCTTCATAATGCTAAAAAGTAAAATGTAAAATAACTTACTTTTATTTATGGTGTTAAGCATTCCTTACCATTTGCTTAGTGGTACTATTTGTGCTATTATTTTGATTGCTATTTACACTGGTAACATGAGAATTTGTATGACAATTTAATGGAGGATGAAATGGTGAACTGTTGGCTGGTGCATTGCTAGAAACACCTCCAACTGTTGCTGCATTATAGGCAGCTGCAACAGCTGAATGCAAGGTGTGTACTTGACTCATAGAGAGCATGTTAGCAGGCGCTGCTTGGTGTGTGGGAAGCGGATGTAGTAGACCAGCACTAGCTCGGAGTAAATGGGCTTGTAATTGCTGTAAATGCGGTGACATAGCACTATGAATTGGACTAATGGCACCAGCAGATAAATGTCCATACGAACCACTAGCTGTGCTGCTGGCACGTGAACCATTCATAATTGTTGCCAACGAATTGGGAGAAAAACGAATCATTGAATTAATATCGAATGAATCAGAGTAGGGAGATGATGAAAGTGCCCTCTTCCTGCTGATACTCGCCCTTATGCTGCCGGTACGTGGCGAACTAAGTCTTGAATTATCAATACTAAAGTGGAAATCAGTACTTGCCAAAGAATTAGCTGCTGCTGCAGCGGCTGCTGCCGGATGCAATTCACCTAACGAACCAACACCTCGTGTACTCAAATAATCACCTGAATTTAGGCCTAAACCAGTTAAATGAAATGCTGTTGCACAGTTGGAATAAGGATCTGTTAAAGCAAAATGTTAATCGAGTTATAAAGTTATACAGCATTTTCCGTTTTTGTATACTTAGCAAACTATTTTATATAAGTACATACAAGTTAATAATGTCGACTAAGGAAATATATGGCATTACCATCACATATTATTTGTGTCAATAATAACAAATATCATCAAAGTACAAACACATATTTTTAACAATCGCAGTAGTAATGCCGGATTTTGTGTCAAAAAAAAGATGCTTCGCAGGGAAGCCTGATAACCATTTTTCTTCATTTAAAGATATCCGTTGTTGAAAGCGATGGGAAAAGTTGTATTTAAAATAAATGTTGTTTTTTAAGCAAAATCGGCATTATCAACTTGTATTGTGTCAGTGAAATGGAAACCTACCATGAAACGATGAGGTTGGGCTAACACGTTGTAAAGAATATAAATGTTCTATATAACCTGGAATTCGATAAGCGGGATGAAATTCATGTGCTTGTGAGGCAGATGCATGTGGAGGTGGTGGCGGAGGGCCATGCAAACTTGCGTGACCACCGGGATGGTGTACGGCATGTCCAAGATGTGTATTATGTGAAGTCATCATTGAGCTTTGACCATGCCCTGTCTGTAGTGGCGATGTATTCGTTTCATTTTCTGAGGTATGTGTTCCATTTGTACCAACTGCTGGCGCACTGTCTATGATATTTCCACCAATAGTGCCATTAAGATTTGAGGGCTGCGTGTGCGGTGGTAGTGGTGGTGGCGGCAATACACTTGCAGCAGCAACAGCAGCTGCACGCCGAGATGCCAAATATTGTAAATCAGAATATCTATAAAATAAAATTTAATTCTATTTAAATTATTTATTATTTTTGAGTATTTCATTAAAATTTTTTGATCGAGTTGTAAACCCATTTTTTTCTGAATTTAGTCCAAAATGTTGTCAAATAATCAATTAATTTGATTTGGTTTTTTTTTATGTTAAAAAAAGCACTTAACTACTACAAGCTAACTAAACTGATCTCAATCCATTAATAAAAGGATGTATCGAACCAGAGCATTTCGAGTAAAAGTTTGTTGTAAATTTATTTAACCTAGGCAATAAGATCCATACCCGAAATTTTATAAACCCCAAGGGTGGTCCAAAAGAACCATGGGAGATTATATAGCAGTTTCAATAATTTATGCTGCACGATTTGTGATACGATTATTCTGATATGATTAGTAGCAGCATTGCTTCTATGCAGCTTTGCTGTACAGAATTTAACTTCCTGAAAAATCTTTTTTGAATTTAAGAGTTTCACTATAAATAGTTAAAGCTGCTTTTCGACTTATAAAACGGTAAAATTTAGGGATGTTGATTACATAGTGCACATGCTGATTAAAGTTTCTTTTTTGGATTAACTATTGCGTTATTTCCAAAAATTGTACCTTTTGCTCCCATAGGATTTCTCGGTTTAGGTAAATAATGTTTCGCTGAGGAGTATAATACGAGTTTCTTTTCTTGGTAAAATATATTGCCTGAGTTTCATTAACGCTTACAGTTATCTGCCAATTACTAAAATATATTTGCTTATTTTTGCCTATCCCTTTGTAAATTACAAACAATGGTTACGAAGAGTATGTCCAAGTATAATACTGCTGTATCGGATGCGTAAAGAGACATGATACAACTTTTGAGTTATGGTAAATCCGATGTATACATAAGTTATATATTAGGAGAAAGACAAGAGCCTCGCGGACTGCCAACGGGTATACTGGCAGTTTCGGAATATGATGATCCAATAAAAACGTTAAACGAGTCCATAGAGAGAAAGCTATCAATTTATTTATTTACAAAGTGTGGTATATTAAAACGTAACATCTTATAAAAAAGACCATCAGGCACCTTTAACGTCAAGTAATACCATTTCCCTTGATTTTGGGTTACCAAATTCCTAATACACACTAATGACTGTACGGTTTCCCTTCGGAAGCCGAATTGATGATTTTAAAAAACTCTATTTATTATCTCAATATCCAGTATCTCTTATCCAGCAGATAATGAGCCAATTGGACAATAGGAAGACCGATTATCTGCAGTTTTATTGGGCTTGAGAATTGGAATAAATTTTGCTTTTTTGAGGTCGAGCGGAAAGTAACCTATATTTAATTATAAATTATAACTAACCTTATAAATTATAACTAGCTTTAATTGATTTCTTAGGGAGATATTTAAAACATTTATTGTTTATTCCATTAATTTTTGAAGCCTTAAATGATTTTATACCAATATTAATTATTCACCTTTTCCATTTTTATATCTATTTTCTTACTGAGAATTTTTATCCGGTAAAAATTAGTCAATCTGTGTTTCGTTGCTAATTTCGTCCAAACATATTTCTCTTCTGTATGTAAATTCCTAAATACATTGGTATTGGCCTACAGACTTATATATATAATTTTTTCGAAATTTTTAAAAACAATTTTTTTTCTAATAAATTTAAAAAACTTGGGAATTAAATAA
The DNA here is from genome assembly GCA_030448955.1 of Trichopoda pennipes. Lineage (NCBI taxonomy): Eukaryota > Metazoa > Arthropoda > Insecta > Diptera > Tachinidae > Trichopoda > Trichopoda pennipes. The sequence continues at coordinate 620,371 of JASKUP010000147.1, read as the reverse complement.
AAATTTATTATTCTTTTTAACGGTCTTTTTTAATTAAATTTTAACGGTATATTTTTTCAATATTTCGCTTTCCTATGGAAATATTCTTCAGGAAAATTAATTTTTAATAACCGTTACAAAGTCGCGGTGGATTCAGATTACGCAATATCATAATCACTGAACCAACTTCGAGTTGCAAGTTATGTGGTGGAAATCCTGGTAACTCTAGAGAGTTCAAAGACTCCGTTGGATAATTTACTGCATCATCGGGATTTATTATGGAATCAACGGATTTGTATCTCACCAAATTGCCATAGATTTTTGATTGAATGGTGAAATTCAGTCCATGTACAACAACATTATTCTTTGCGGCGAGAATTGCTCGTTTACTTAACCAAGCATAATTCTGATAATTTTCACTAATGTCTGGGAAAAAATTTTCGATAAGAGCTAATTGAGAGTCTATAAATCGGCAAAAGTCGTTTGTAAGAGTAATTAATCCAGCTGTCGCATCAACTGGGACTTTTCCATATCCAACAGCTAACAATTGCTTGGAAGATGTGCAGCACTTTGATCATTTCATCTCATATTAGTGGTTAGCGATAATGTTTTTACGTTATTCCACAAAGGGAATTACTGGCAACGACTGCCTGAAATTACCTGCCAACAATATCATCAAGCCGCCAAAGATGTTGTTATTTCGCCGAAGATCCCTCAGTGTGAAGTTAAGTGCTTCAAGTGATTTCTTATGTGCCATTGTGTACTCTTCCCAAACAATGAGCTTGCATTGCATCAACAATTTTCCTATTGTACTGGATCGGGAAATATTGCATGCTGGAGTATCAATTGTGTTTAAATTGAGTGGCAGCTTAAGAGCAGAATGTGCAGTACGACCGCCATCTAGAAGAGTCACCGCAATTCCAGATGACGCTAACGTCAAAGCTATGTCACATCTTGATCAAATAGTGGCCAAAATCAAGGAAATGAGAAATGTTTTCCCTGTTCCTCCAGGTACGTCCAGGAATAATAGACCACCAGTATTATTGTCCACCGCTTGCATAAATGTTTTGTATACTTGTTTTTGCTGTTCATTCAGCAACGGCACATTATTTCGAACGAATTCCTGCAATGTATCAAGATTGTATTGCAGCTCTCGATTTAATTCTTGCATCGTGCATCGATCGATTTAGCGCTATCATTCCTACTTCAATCAGTAGCTTGTTTGTAATAGTTAAGCATTGATCCTCAATCAGAATCAATCCTTCATTGTATATTTCAAAAAGAATACAATTTCTTTTTTTTTTCGTTTTTATGTTTTTTTAATAATTTTATTTTTTTGACAGTTCAATATTTTTATGTGGTTATATAATACGTTTTTTTTCTATTGCAATGCTTTTACATTTACGACATTCTTCGATCGATTTTGGTTGGCGGTATAGACGAACATAGCAGTTGGTTTATTAACACGTGAACATGATACATATAACTGACCGTGCGAAAAACAGGGATCACAACAAAAGCAACACATATGGGGAACTGAAGCCGTTTTAAATCAAACGGCAAATCTGGAGGAATCATAGGAATGCGTGATATCAGCACATTCTCGCCCTTATATTTTCCTTTTAAAATTTTTGCTTCAATCATTTTTCATGGCTTTTTTGACTACTAAACGTGTTCCATTGCAAAGTCGTGGCTGGCAGATATTTCGAAGCAAAATAATTGGTACACCAAATTTCTCTTGTAGGCAGTGGGGGGCAGTCCAGATAAATCAAGCGAACTTAAAAATTCGACTGGATAATTTATAACATCGTCTTCATTGGTAACAGAGTCAACCGCTTTGTAGGTAAAAATTTCCCCGATAATGTCATTCAAAATTAACACGATGATATCCGAAACATCTGTATTTTTCGCAGCTAAGATAGCTCTTTCCCCAAACCAATCATGGTTTATAAGATTTTGTGCAATACCAGGAAATACGTTTGTGACCAATTCTTGTTTTCATTGTGCAAAGTGGCAAAAATTATATGGGTGTGCAATCATTTTTGTGGTGGGGTCAATTGAAATTGCGCCATTCCCAATATCTAACAATTGCTTTGAAAAACGTTCGGATGATGGATCATTTTGCAATTGGACACGCACATTTGTAGTCAATGTTAGCTTTTGAACGTGTCTCCATAAATATGAAGCCTTCAAATATGCATTCAATTCATCGGCAATAGAAGACCGAGGAATAACAGGCAGAATTTGGCGGAAATCTCCAGCCAATAGAATCAAGGCACCACCAAACAATTCTTGATTATTTTGTAAATTTTTCAAAGTCCTGTCTACGGCCTTCAAAGATATTTTGTGAGCCATCTTGATTTTGTGTTATTCTTTCTTCGTCGGATTGGTCTGAACGTGATCTAGAAAAACTTTGACTCTCAGTCATTTCTTTGTTGTCTTAGTTTTTCTGTCTGATTTGCCCGTCCAGTAGACACAGATTGCGGTTTTCGTGAACGCCGATATTCCGTTTTTGACTTGTCATCTTCGTTATTCTGCATGGCGCATATGAAATTTTTAAATTCAACCACAGCACATCCACTGCAATCTTTCATTGTTATGTTCGTTGACAATTTACGGAATGAAACGAAGAAATTCAGAAAAAAATGTACAACGCACAAGATGATGACTTATTTTGTTTTTTTTCGGACCAGCACTCAGAGGATGACCCCTACATATGCAAAGCATTAAGCCAGAACTAAGAAATCAGGTTACGGGAAGGAGCAAAGAGGGAGTAGTTTCTCTGTGGATATTTAGTTTAAATTTTCCCAGATTGAAAGTGGCATGAAAGACCTCCGGAGGGATCTTATTCCACATACGGACTATTCTGCTGAAAAACAAATTTTCCCTGTAGTGCAATTTACTGGCCAATCAACCACAAATGGATGCACTCTCAACGAAAATCGTGTTAAACGTGTGAGTATCGGGAACAAGTTCCCTAATTTCATTAGAGCACTTTCCATTGTAGTAACGATAGAACAGTGAAATACACCCCACATTGCGTCTATGCTCTAGAAAATCAATAGAATTGTATACCCTACCGTCCCCAGTGAGCCTCTTGGCCCTCTCCAGTACGCGGTCGAGTAACTCCAAAATAGACTTTGGAGCGCCGGCCTATACATGAGAGTTGTATTATAGATAATTGTGGTATAGATTGTACGGAGATCGGATGGAGTGAAGTATCTCTTACACCGTTTTAGGAAACCGAGGCACTTGAAAGCTTCTTTAGAAACCTGAAAAATGTGTTTAGTCCAACGAACATCGTACTGAATTTTCATGCCAAGAACATCAAGAGCTTCCGACTCCGTAATATCTATATCACCCATAGTAACAGATGCAGCACCAGTGCCGAACGCAGATCTTTGCGTTAGCATGCAACATTGCGTCTTACAAGCATTAAAATCAACTCTATTCACACGACCCCATTCCAAGATCGTCGCGAGGTCGTGATTAAGGGTATCATTAATGCTCTGCCTTTTGGAACTAACCTCCAAATGGCCTGGTCTCTTACAAAATGAATACGAGTGATAAATGGCGCTGTCATTGGCAAAATAATATATAGGGTTGAAAGTTCGACAAAGAAGGTCGTTTAGAAACATAAGAAATAGAGTAGGAGAAAGAAGGGAGCCTTGCGATACCCCTGAATTAATCATGAACTCGTCTGATGAAATCCCATCTATAACAACTCGTATAGTGCGATTTCTGAGAAAACTAGATGTAAATCTAGAGAAATTATCAACGACACCAAAAGCGGCAAGTTTTGATAGAAGTGCGTTATGCCACACTCTATCGAATGCTTTGGAAATATCTAGAGCCACCACCTTACTTTCTCCGAAGTAATGAATGGAATTGCACCATTGCTCAGACAGAAAGGCCATTAAGTTGCCCGTAGAGCGCCCCTTACGGAAACCATACTGTCGTAAGTTGTTGGACTCTCAGTACCTCACAAGATGAAAATTGATCATACTTTCAAACACTTTAGAAAGTGCAGAACAAATTGGGCGGCAATTTTCAAGGCCTCCCCCTTTTTGGGGATCGGGGTTACATTGGCAACCTTTCAGCACTTCGGAAATTGCCCGACTTGGTACAATGTGCTGAAAAGGGCTGCTAACGGACGCGCTAACGTCGAAGAACACTGTTTCCAGTGCTGGTATCCTATCCAGCCCAGGGGACTTGTTGATGATGTTGAGATCAGCTAACCGCTGATCAGTAAATCGCTCGACTGACTGCTTCCCGGCAAATAAGAATTATTTGCAAATATCATTCTTTAAAAGAGTCGAAATTGGAGAACTAACATTATCCCGTATTCTTTTAACAAATGACTAAAAGTTCTTACTACCCCTAGAAGTAGCAAGCAGCTTAGTACGAAGACGCTCTTCGCATAGATGTTTTTCGCGCCTTAGCACTTTCGCACACGAAGATCTCTCCCTTTTGCTTAGCGAGTCAGTATCTGCGTTTTTGTTTCTACGCCACATATTGAATGCTTCCTCTCTTTATCTGACTGCATTTTTGCACGTCTGATTAAACTAAAATTTTGATCTGGTTGTAATCGAAATTGTTTTGGATGGAATAAAGGTTTTCATTTCAAACAAAATTATGTCTACAACCATTTCCGCCATGGCATTGACATTAAATTGCCTAAAAAATTCGTTAAGCTCAGCCCAACGAGCCTTCTCATAAATATATTTTAGACGTTTGGTAGCTGATTTCGTAACGTCGTGAGGTTTCCAATATGAAAAGGAGGCGGAGATGGTACAATGATTGGAGTTGCCGAGAGGTGCACAAACATTAACTTCATACTTTTGGGGGTGTGAAGTTAGAAAAAGGTCGAGTGTATTATATGGTGGCCATCAATTGCGCAAGGTGATTGTGCGCGGCAAATAGCTTAATATACAGACCCTCTGTAGTTGTATGGTCTGAATGGCGAAGCCAAATACAGTTGTGAACATTAAAATCACCAGCAACAACAATTTCACTGTTTGGGCAACTGTCGAGAATCTTTGATATGGAGTCGGAAAGAAAATCGAAGCCAGCTAAGGTTTTATCCCTTCCGGTATTTGGACTTCTGTTGAGAAACCCGAAATGCAAGGGGTGTGACCTGATCCTGAACTTAACAAAGAGACAGCTAAAGTCAGGATCATTGGGAATGTAAATTGCAAAACCCCGGTGAAGATTGAATAGCGACAGGAGGTGATACCCAGATAGCTGAAAACCATGTGGATCAGCATCCTCAGACACCTGAGTCTCACATAAGGTTAAAATGTCCGGACGATGGAGATAAATGTGAGCATAAACAGAGAAAAAATTCGCTCTTAGCCCGCGTATGTTACAGAAATCAATTTTGAATTTTGCCGTTATGACAATGAAGAATTTTCAAAACTGACTATCCAACATGCTATACTGTGACCATTGCACTAACTTTAGCTTTTTGAACTTCTTTGTGACCAGTGCTAGGCCTTCATCACAAGTAGTTCAGCAAAAGTCAATGCAATGTTAACAGTGAAGCAAAAATATTTTTAACTAGAATAGGGACGGAAAAAGGCACTAATATCACCACAAGAGCCATAAAAGCCCTGATCTGGTCCTTTTGGCTCCAAATTGGCCCATTGTGCCATCACTGTTGATTTTTTTTATCTCACTTTTTATTATTTCACTTCTTCCTTTTCACACTCTCGTTATGTCGATGCTCTTTTAATGTTGTTTTGTTGCTGTTCTGCCGATGTTTTTTGTTTTAGTTTTTTTTTTTAAACATATTCACGTTTTATTGTATCACTATTGTTTTGGTATTGTTTTTATTGTTTATGCATTAATTTAATTGATTCTCCGACTGCAGGTCGCGATTTCTTGTTCAGTTCTACTTTGTTTTATTTAGTTTTATTTTATTTTGTTATTTTTATAGTCTTATTTATATTTTAATTTCGGCACTATATCTGCACAAAATGTGCATTGATTATTCATACTGTCATTTAGTTTCTTTCCGAAAGTTTGAAAATATCGGTCTATAAATTTGTACTTCGTCACACTTTTTGTCAATCACAATGGTATCAGTGTGAATGTGATTGAACGCGCTATGTAATTATTGTCAACACACGAAATAATTAATTTATTCGCACAAAATGTGCACTGTGCCCATTTTGAATCATTATCCGAATGTTTTAAAACAACTGGTTCATAAAATTCAGCTTCGTGAAACACACTAAACGGCATGAATTTTAACTTACCTGTATTAAAAATCCGTAGTACAGTCGCCAATACCATTTCGTAATTCACACAAATCACATGAACATATTTTCAGTTTTAAATTTTTGTAGCCAAAAATTATATTTGGTTTTATTTTTGTCGTCTTAAATTGAAATTTACTTGATAAAGATGTTTTTCAATTCGCCGCAAATACAACCGTTATTTAAATGGGCAAAAAAAAATTTAATGCGTCAAAGTTAAATTACACACACATAAAGAATGCAACAGAATATGGAAAACAAAATTCTCTATTTGTTTGCACATCCACTTGCTATAAACATGCGCATATTTCGATTTGTACGCTGTCGCATTCTGTGCAAACGCAGTCACATAGGAACGTACAAACGAAAACACGCATTTCATTTGATACAAAACATTGAGTCGAATTATGCAGTGGAAACAAAATTTGATTTTTTTGAAAAATTTGTCTTGTTTCAAACACGCACTGTAGACGAACTATTGTGCGTAAACGCATCTAAAGATACAAATCAGCAAACAACCATTACGAAGGTACTGTGAAAATTTGGTGGAAATCCGACGGCGCATCTAGTCAAATACTGGCAACCAATGGACACCTATTTTGGGCTTAATTGTTATATATATAGATAGAAGATTGTTTCTGAATATGGTTTAAATTTTTAGAGCATACATTTATACGGTCGTATGCTGTAAATTATGCTTTAAGTTATTTTTGAGTATTGCGGGTTGAGTACGTTCGGCTTTTAAAACATTTTTTTTGTGGAGTTTAGTTAAAAATGTCTATATTTTATTATATAATTTTATATGTACAATCTATGTATTTTTTTAATTAAATAAATTAAATTTTTGGAAATTTAAAAAAAAAATATTTTTGGAAATTTTGAAATATTATTTTTCTAATAAATTTAAAAAAATTACTTTATTTTTTCCTACAAATACATTAGATAATGTATTCTCCATTACTATAATAATAATTTATCAGGTAGGGATAATTAAAATTATGTATTTTATTACTTAAAGGATTAAAAGTACTTACTATTACATTTCCTGTAAATAAAATCCAGAAGACACAATCAATTGCGGAATACATAAGTAGTGCTTTTTATTAAAAAAAATCGTTTTGTAACGGTACTTTCCCAAAGTTTGTGTATTAAAATAAATAAGATCGCCAGACTTACGAATATTCGAAAATTTTTTAAAAGTTCTTTATTGTACCCTTTTCAGGGGAAAAAATACAGTTGATTTGTTGAACAGTAATAAGAATGTGATTTTCGATCTTCACGACGGGTATACTCGACATTATGTGAGAAATTTTCATTTCTGACGAGTATATGGACTTGACTTGAAAATGTTTTTTTTTCTTTTCGTTCGGACCCCTACTCATGCAATGAATTTTACCAGAAGTAGGAAATTAGGTTATGAGGAGGTTTGTGGACATTCGATTTGAATTTTCCTACATTGAGAGCGACAGGAAAGGCGTCTGGAGAGGGCTTATTCCACATACGAACTGTTCTACTAACAATCAAATTTTCACTGTAATACGTAGTGCGGTTCACTGGCCAATCGATCGCAAATGGATGCACTCTCAACGGAAATCGAAAAACGTGCGAGTTTCGGGAACAAGCCTCTAAACACTTACCTAACACTTGTAGTAACGATAAGACAGGGAAATGCAATCCACATTGGGTCGATGCTCTAGGAAATAGATTTGGATATTCTACCGTTCCCAATAGTCTCTTGGACCTCGAGTATCTGCGTTTTTGTTTCTACTCCAGATACTAAATCCTTTTAGATGGAACACTAACTTCATACTTTTGGGGATGTAAAGTTAGAAAAAGGTCGAGTGTATTAATCTAGTACCTTTTAACAGAAGGAATGTTTGTCGGCTCATTTACTAATTGCGCGCAAGGTGATTGTGCGCGGCAAATAGCTCAACATACAGGCCCTCTGTAGTTGTATGGCCCGAATGGCGAAGTCAAGAACAGTAGTGAACATTGATATCACTAGCAACAACAATTTCACTGTTCGGGCAACCGCCGAGAATCTTCGATATGGAGTCGGAACGACAATTGAAGCCAGCTAAGGTTTTATCCTTTTCCGCGTTTGGAGATCTATAGAGAAACCCGAAATGCAAGAAGTGTGACCTGATTCAGAATTTAACCTAAAGACAGCTAAATTCTGGATCATATGTGCCCAGTGATTGCACATATGAGTGATTACACAATTTCACTGCGTATATGTATATAGTGCAAGGCCCCGAAGAAAAAGCGGTAGCAGTTGTTACCCAGGTACGTGAAAACACAGGTACGTGAAAACGCTGTGAATCAGTATTTTCAGACACCTGAGTCTCACATAATGCTAAAATATCCGGCTAACGGAGACAAATGTGAGGATAAACAGAAAAACAATTCGCCCTTTTCACGCGTATGTTGCAGAAGTCAATTCTGAATCGTCCTGTCATAACAAGAAGCAACATTAAAATTTCACTGTCCTTTCTACTATACTGCGACCAATGCAACAACTGAGTGACCAGGCCAGGCCTTCATCACAGATAGTGCAACAACAGTTAAAGCAGTGGCAGCAGTAAAGTAAAATTAAAATTTTAATTTCAAAAGAAAAGGAAAAGGTACTAAATCTACACCATAAAAGAGCCATAAAATCCCTGATTTGGTCTTTACCTTTGTTAAGAGGCCCGTTGTTTCATCACCGACTACTTTTCTTCTTTTGTTTTTACTCTTTCGTTGTTGTTATGTTTGTTTTTTTTCACTTGTTTGTCCCGCACATGAAACACATTTTATATATTTGAACACAACATATACAGGATGGCGGACAAAACATAAAAACGTGCGAATCAGACGAAGAACAGAGTACTATTTTGTGTAATATTTTTAACAGTCTATACAGTCTAGTAAACAATCAAAAAACTTATATTTTTTTAAGACTCACCTAATTCAGTTGTCGGCGTTAGGGAAAATCAACAAGACCTTGACAACATAGTATTCACAGAGGTAAAATTTTCAAAAATGCACATGCACTCATTATTTTTATGGATAATATTAGCAATAAAAGAACTTTCTATCCTATTTCTTCGACGGCTAAATGACTAAACCATAATTCCAAACACCAGCTCACGAAATTGGTTGGCAGCGAAAAGACAATCACAATTTATTTCCTCAAGCTGTCAATAACCACTTTCCCCCCGGTCTTTATAGAATACTTGACTATCTAGACCTGTGCAAGTGGGGGTTTAAGGGAGCCCAGTCTCCTGAAGTCAGCAGGGGTACAACTGGAAACTCCACGTTATTTTGACGGGAATCAGTGAGCTCGCAGAGTTCCTCTATTTGTCTCTTTAGACATTTAGCTGTTCTCTGGCTGGTTATTGAGGTTGGCCCCTATATGGGAGTATCGTGGTGGTTGTGGGTTCGCGGCCCCATATCAGGTTTGTTGTTTAATATGGTGGCCAGGATCATCTCGCCAATAATAACACCCACAGGTGAATGATCCAGTTCAGTGAGCATGCTAGACATGTGTTCTGGACAGGAGTTGGAAAGTCTCCAACTCCTTAGCAAGGAGTGGTGGTTTGCAGCCCTGCTCTGGGATCACTAAAGTTGCAACTAGGAAAGACCTGTTACTAGAATTAGTCTTCGGCTTCCTAGGGCGCGAATGACGTTTGTTTTAAAATCAAAGTGGTTTGACCACCATCTGGTTAAGGCTAACTGCCAGGTACAGATGTAAATCAAATCACGCAATTTCGATAACCACTCACGGACAAATAAAACAAATTATGATTTTAATTAAAGTTGTGAAACGTCTTATAATTATTGTTATTTGTACAGTGTTTTCTGCTACAAACGGGTTAATAAACTGTATTTGTCAATATTAAAGAGAATGAGCAGGAATAAAAACAAAAAAATTAAGTTTTATGTGATCATTGTAAAAAGTTTGTACGTGCTTCGGGTTTTATTTAAAATATTGATAGAGTATTAAATGGATGGATGGCCTTCCACAAAATGTGCATATTAATATGTATCTGCATGAACAAAACATTATGCATATCCATAAACGTGCTTATCTATGTGTGTATTTTTGTATACTCTACACTATACCACACTACACTAGAATTAACAGCAATACTTTTGAAAATTGCAAATTTCTTAGTAAAATGATTATTGTTTTGTTATTTTATTAACGATGGCAGCGAATAAAAACTTAAAACATATTTGCCAAGTATAGTTCTGGATAATTTAACTTTTTTTTAGTAATTCTCCAATAATTTTTAACCCACACGCCACTCCATTACAAAGAAAGAATTTGAAAGTTTCATAAAATATGAGCTTCTTCTTCTTCTTTAACCATAACATTAGTATAAAAATTCAGGGAGCCAAAACTATTATACACTCTAGAACTATTATACACTCGACTCTTAATCGATTACACACTACTCAATCCTTTTCTGCGCTTTTATCTGGACCCTATTAAATGTAAATCGAATCCTGTTTACACATAACGAAAAAAAAACACTGTTGCAATTTCAATACAAGCAAAATTTTACATTTACCGCAAGACTCCGTTCTTTCTCCTACTCTTCTTTGTCAAACTTTCAATCCTCTTTCGCAGATGGCAGCACCATTTGTCATTCATATTCATTCAGTAATAGACCAAACCAGTTGGAGGTGGTTTCCAAAAGGAATAACATGAATGACACGCTCAATCACGACGTTTAAATAATGTCCACAAAATTCAATGTTGCATACTTACATATAGCTCAGTCGAAAATGATTATGGACGGGTGAAGCTGCCCAAGCTGTTTGTAACCAAATTGTAGATTACAAACACGAGTATACGGATTTTTAAAATACAATTATTATTTATTGCCTTGTACTTCAATGTTAAAATTCCTAGAATATTAATCACAATTATTATAAAGAAAACTTATATACTATGAATGTGGATACTGATTTTACATATATCGCTGGCTACTCGGAGCGAAAATTTTCGATCTTGTCAATTCGGATGATTATGTTATAAGAATAAAGTATGAGTTTTTTTTTGTAAAAAATATGTTTCGCGTGGAATAATAAAAGAAAAATTGTATTTGACAGTTTGCATTTGCAGCGATTTCTTAGTGGCGGCGTCCCAAAGTCTATTTTGGAGTTGATCGACCGCGTACAAGAGAGGGCGTAAAAACTCATTGACGAATATACGGTATCCAACTCTACTTGTGCTGTTCGGCGGTATGACGAGATAAGATTAACATTTGCACCTGGCCGTAAGCCTTAATCATTAGTAGTGGATCATTACCACTGTGGATGATATATAGCATGATGCCTAGACGCCCTAGAAGGCCTTCGGATACGTATATCCTCCGGTCACTCCTAGTTGCCTTCACTCCTTGCTCAAGAGATGGAGACTATCCAACTCCTGGTCCAGAACGCATGAAGCTTAATATAATTAAGAACACGACGGCATTCATACAAACTGGACCTGGTCCATTCATTGTGTTCATTGTGAATTATCCAACCCACAAACTCTAACGAGGATCTCGAAACACACAGCCACCACGATACTCCCGAAGGGCCAACCTCAATTATCAGTCAGAGAAACAGCTAAAGAGACAATTAGCGGAACTCTGGGGCTTACTGATTCCCGTGGAAATAACGTGGAGTTCCCAGTTGACCCCTGCTGCCTTCAGGGGACTGGACTCCCTTTTTTCCTCCAGTTACACAGGTCTAGATAGTCGAAGTTCTATAAAGACCATAAATGTGCCCCCGGGTGAATGATAGGGATTCAGTGAGCATGCCAGTCATGTGTTCTGGACCAGGAGTTGAATAGTCTCCAACTCTTCAGCAAGGAGTAGTGGATCGCGACCCTGCTTCGGAACCGCTAAAATTGCAGCTAGGAAAGACCTGTTGCTAGAATTAGTCCTCGGCTTCCTAGGGCGAGAATGACGTTGCTTTTCATTCCACAGTGGTTTGACCACCATCTGATTAAGGCTTACAGCCAGGCGCAGATGTAAATCTTATCACGCTCTACTGATTCTCTATAGCAATGCGAAAATGTGAGTTGTATTTCTATTGTTTTATCGTTACTACAATAGTAAGTGCTCTAATAAAATTAGATGACTTGTTTCTGTTACTCGCACGTTTTTGCGTTTAAAACGCTTTTCATTAAGAGCCCATTCGTTTGTGGTTGATTAGCCGGTGAATCGCAGTGCGCATTAAAGGGAAAAGTCGTTTTTTTAGTAGAATAGTTCGTTTGTGGAATAAACTCCTCCCAGAGGTCTTTTCTGTTACTGTAAATGTCCACAAGCACTACTCCCTCCTCTCCATAACCTAATTTCCTAGTTTTGGCACAATCCATTGCATGAGTAATTAATTACTTTAAAGAAGGAATAGACTGTTTAATTGAAATTTCTTAAAAAATAGTTTATTGAAAATAATTACAAGCATTTGTGAAAAATCACGTATTCTTTTTTAATAGCAAATACAACCTTATTATTATTGTTATTATTATTAGAAGCATAAAAAAGCAGTAAAATGAATTTCAAAATGATATTAGATTCAGCATACAAATTATGCAGTATAGCTATTGTTATCATGTGTTATACCAGTCATTTTTCTATTTTTCCTTAATGACCAACCAATATCTAAATAGCTATTTTTAAAAAAATATCAAAATTTGCCTATTTCTAAGATTATTTCAGGCGTAGATTTGAGGTATATGAAGACAGACCATATTTCCGAATGCAGCGAAATATAATTTTAATAGTTATAGCGCCGAGGAAACGAAGGAACATAGATAGAATAGAGATGTTATGACAATTACTTGTCTCGATAACCTGTTCTGTTCTATCTAAATTTAAATAAATTTGCTTGTGATGGTTTTAAGAATTTTTACTTTTATAAGATTTTCATTTCGTTATTGTATTTATTTACACCTTGATCGGAACCATTAAAAATATTTAAACATTCAAAATATTCTCCTTTCTACTTTCCCTTAATAATACCAGCGAGTTCAAAATTAAAAACCGATTGTCTTTTTTACTATATTGCAACCAACGCTTTTTAAACTACTCAGTGACCAGTGCTTGGCCATCATCACGAATTCAGTAAGAAGACGATTCAAAATCGACTACTGCTATATATGCGGGTTTAGAGCGAATTTTTTCTCTGTCTATGCTCACACTTCCTTATGCTCCATCGCCTTATGTGACACTCAGGTATCCGAGTTTTCACTTACCAGGGTATGTCCAACTATCGCTTTTTATTTTCCATCGGGGCCTTGCATTGTTTAAACACTATGAAGTTGCTTACCAGTCCCAGCAATCACTAGGTACATGTGATACTAAATTTTATTGTTTTTGGATTAAATTCCGGATCAGGTCACACTCCGTTCGAGGTTTTCCAAGTCCAAAAGCGTTAAGGTATAAAACCTTCGTATCGAAGATTCTGGATAGTTGCCCGAATATTGAAATTGTTGGTTCGCTATTCAAACCATACAGCTGTAGAAGGCTTACACCCACAGAAGTTAGTTAGTTAGTTGAGTTATTTGTCGCGCAAGTTACATACAAACCACCTCACCAATAATATCGGCTGGCAAAGTGTAGGATAACTTACATATAAGTTTTAAGTTACATTTTATTTTTGTTCCCACACTTTGCCAGACAGCAACGTCAGCATAAAAGACTGTCGTTGCTCACCTTAAGTTAGAATTAAGAAATCATTTTAAATTCAGTCTTAAGATTCAAGTTTAATAAAAACTACGCATAAAAAATTACAAAACGGTGTTTTAATAACACATAATTGGCGCAGTCGTTAAAGGAATTAATTTCTAAAGAAATTAATAACAAAGAACCAAATAATTAAATAAAGTCTCTAACATAACTTATAATTAAACAAAACTTTAGTAGTGAAAAAAAAACAAGTAAATTTAGATAAAGTCATATTGCAGGAACAGAAAATAATATATATTACAACACAAGAATATAAAAAAAAACCTACATACATACGTTATTGGATAGAAAACAAAATTTTGACAAAAATCGCCATATAAACATGGAAGAAGAATTGCAGCAGAGAATTGTAGAACTCGAAATGGTTCTAAAGCAACAGGGGCTGAAAATAAACCAACAGCAGCAGCAACTACAACATCAACAAGCAGAACTACAGCAGCAATTAGAACAACATCAACAAGCAGAACTACAACAGCAGATAGAAATGCAACAACCACAGGAGCAGGTTCAGCAGAATCAAGTTCAAGGGTTTCATCTGAAGCCAGAACACATAATAGCCGAATTTAGGAGAATAAGGCTGTTAGACAGAGATCATAATCTAAGGCAATTTATAATGCAGTCGAATCGACATTGGCTCTGGCAGGCGGAAATGATGACCTTATTGCTTATGGGTTGAGGATATTGACCAACGAGAAACTGGAAGGAGATGCGGGTAAAATGGTTAGAGAGTTGACAGATGGAGCAACTTGGGAACAAATAAAAAAACCAGCTTCTAAACGGCTTGCAGCCGAAGAGAACCTATGGAGAGATTTTCAATTTTGCTAGAAATACTAAAGTGAGTAACTTAAGTGAACTTTTCGATATATTTACTAAAGTTAAATATGAAATAAACGAATTATATGAATTAGATATAAGAAGACCGGCAATATATAATCCTAATTGTGTAGATAGGGACTTGGTTGAACTAATGATTGAACAAATAGATGGACCAATAAGGGCCCATATAGGCGAAGATGAAACTTGAATAGTATAATGGCAAAATATACGAAACTTAAACTTCTGTATGATACTAGAGCAATAGCATTTGGTCATAGAACAGACTCAAAAAATAAAGATTTTGCAAAAATAAATAGGCAATCACCAAAGAAGGTTTGGCAGGATTTCATGCCGCATAATAGCGGATTTCAAAAGAAATCCAATGCCAAGCAATAACAGATTTCAAAATAATAACCAAATATCAAGTAATAGTAGATTCCAAAATAGGAACAACGTCAGTAATAGGTTTCAGATGGGATCTAGGAAATAGGCACCCTTCATCGGGAAAGCGAAGTAAATTTTCTGATACCGCCTCAAAATCCAACTTGCCTATAACAATAATGTCAATAGGGAAACAGAGAATTAGAAGCCTTATAGATACAGGTTCTACAACTAGTGTAATAAAACGGAATAAATTAATTGAAAATTACCCAGAACAGAAACTTGCTAAACCAATCAGATATCGAATCTTGAATGGCTTTAGTGAAATATGTTCTCAATTGGTTACACCTTTTCCCAAGGAATTTTGTTGTTTAGGAACACTCAGTTGGAAAATTGTTGATTTTCAAAATGATAGATATGATGCAATAATAGGCCAAAATTTTCTGGTACCCCTTAGGCAATAATAAATAACAAACTTAAATATATAGAAATCCTGGGTAATAAATTTTTTTTCAAAAAAATTCACTACCCTTTTAATACTAATAATATATGTACCCTCGAACCAATTCCACGAGAATCAATATTTGATAGGCTTAATTTTAGCGATTTGAATGAAGAAGAAGACAGAAACAATTATGAATCTTTTGAACGACTTTAGATGTATTTTATATCGAAGGTGATAAGCTTTCGGCAACAACCGAAATAGAACACCAAATTGTTACTGATACTGAAAAGCTTCTTTATTCAAAGATATACCGTTACCCCCAAATCCACGAAAATGAAATCAGAAGACAGATAGATGAAATGTTAAAAGAAAATATTATCAGAGACAGCAACTCGGCATATAATACCCCCCTATGGATTGTTCCCAAGAAAACTGATAACTCGGGGACAAAAAAAAAGGCGTTTAGTTGTAGACTACAGGAAATTAAACGAACATACAACTGAGGACAAATATCCGATACCAAATCTGAATAGCTTCCTAGATAGGTTGGGTAGAGCTCAATATTTTTCGACTGTAGACTTGGCGAAAGGTTTCCATCATATACTTGTCAGGGAGGAGGATAGAAAAAATGCGTTTTCTACTCCATTTGGGCATTTCGAGTTCGTCAGAATGCCTTTTGGTCTACGGAATGCACCTTCGACCTTTCAGAGATTGATGAACACTGTGCTTAGAAACCATATTAACAAAACCTGTGTCGTTTTTATGGATGATATCCTTATATTTAGTACTTCATTGGCAGAACATATTAGCAATATCAGGGACATATTTAAAATTTTAAGAAGGGCAAAACTAAAGATACAAATTGACAAATGCGAATTTCTTCGAAAGGAAACTCAGTTTTTGGGTCATGTCTTAACGACTAATGGAATCAAACCAGACCCGAGTAAAATTTCAATTATACAAAAGCTTAAGCTTCCAACTACCGAAAAACAAATAAAATCATTTTTAGAAATGACAGGATTTTACCGAAAATTTATCCACAATTACGCTTAAATTGTTTACCCAATGACAAGATGTCTAAGAAAAAATGAAAAAATAGAAACAAATGATCCCAGCTATATTACAGCCTTTGAAAAACTCAAAGAACTCCTTACAAATTCGCCCATATTAAGATACCCAAATTTCAGTAAACGTTTCAAAATTGTTACAGATGCAAGTAACAACGCAATTGGAGCTGTCTTAACACAAGACGGTCACCCAGTGGCATATGCATCGCGAACGTTAAATAGACACGAAACCAACTATGCAACAATTGAGAAAGAATTGTTAGTAATAGTATGGGGTGTAAAATATTTTAGGCCTTATATCTATGGGAAAGAGTTTGATTTAGAAAGTGACCACCAGCCCCTAAAGTGGCTCATGAGCAAATATTCTGGGAGAGATATAAGGTTACAAAGATATCTTGTCGATTTGGAAGAATATCAATTTAAAATAGAGTATATTAAGGGAAAATGCAATTACATTGCGGATTTCCTCAGTAGAATCGATGTTGATGCGAATGAAACAAATACATTGAAACCAATTCGAGAAGATTTTTTATATAGTGGAGAGACAAATAGTGAAACAGAATCTTTGAAAGTGCAAACGAGACACTCACAGGAAGAAGACTTCGATGATGGTTTAGGGATTTTGGATACCGTCGTCGATCGCTTTAAGGTTCAAATCATTGTCGTCGGCGAAAAAGAGACTAATATTAGAAGAGTTTTTGGCAACAAGCGAATTTTTATAGATAGAAATGACATTGAACAGGAAAATGTGTCCAATATTTTAAGGAGAGAAATTCCCAAAGGTAAAATTGGAGTATACTCCGAATTAAGTGACCATGAGTACTATAAAGTACAATTATGTTTAATAAGAGAATTCCCTGATAGAAATACATACAAAATAATCAAATGTTCTTACTTTGCTAAGGACATGGAGGATGAGAATGAATTGAATAAAAACATAGCTCTTTTTCATAAATACGAAAGCGGACATTCAGAAATACTGGCTACATATGAAAATATCAAGCACAAAATTTACAACCAAAATTTAAAATTGGCAATACATAGGGTAATAAATAATTGCCACATTTGTTCATCAGCAAAGTATGATAGGAATCCAATCAAAAAGAAGTTCCAAAGAAGCGAAACACCTGCATCTGTAAACGAAATAGTACATGTAGACACATATGTGAATAGCAAGCAGTCGTTTATGATTTTTATAGATAAGTTTTCAAAACATGCTGTCTGTTTCCACATGCCAGATAGAAATAGTACAACTATAGTACAAAAACTTAGAGAATTTTTGGCAATTAAGGGCAAAACGAAGAAATTCATATTTGACAACGAATTCAATTCCAACAATGTTAGAAACTTTTTAGATACAGAAGGAATTGACTTCCATATAACAAAACCTAATAATCATACTGGGAATTCCGACGTAGAAAGGTTAAATAATACCATAACTGAGAATATAAGAGCATTAAACCTTGAAGAACAATTACCAATAGAAACACAAATAATAAAAGCTATAAATTTTTATAACAATAACTACCACAGTACGATAAAATGTACCCCTTTTGATGTTGTTAATAA
The DNA here is from genome assembly GCA_030448955.1 of Trichopoda pennipes. Taxonomy (NCBI): domain Eukaryota; kingdom Metazoa; phylum Arthropoda; class Insecta; order Diptera; family Tachinidae; genus Trichopoda; species Trichopoda pennipes. The sequence goes on along the minus strand of JASKUP010000147.1, from coordinate 602,124 downwards.
CAAAATAAATTTTGAAGTAATAAAGGAAAGAATGGAGAAATATAAAGACAAATTGAATGAAAAAAGAAATCTAGATAGGGAAATTTATGAAGAGAATAGGAAGGAAGGCTATATAAAAAATTACAGGGCTTTACGACACAAAGAACAGCCGAAGTATAGAAAACATCTCTTAAGAAATGTTCACGAAGCTAACATTAAAAGACCTTTTAAATTTTCAGACCCTGGTAACCGCCATGGTATTCCTTCTACTGGTGATTCGGACTGAAGGATTTTTACAAACCAGCCAGCTACCAGAGAACAATGGCTATATCGACATAAAGATGGGTGAAGTTGAAATAGTTAATACTACTAACACAGTAATACACATCGTAAATATTTTAGAAATGGTGGAAATTCTTAATATGTTAGAGGAAAATATTAAAACTGTAGATATAAGTAATAGGGAAATCCTTTTACACAAGATACAAAATATACATGAAAAAATTTTAACTATAAAACCAAAACAACAAAGGAAAAAGAGAGGTTTAATAAATATTATCGGCACAGCACAAAAACGGCTGTACGGAACAATGGACGATGACGATAGGACCGAAATTATGGATCATATCACCACAGTTGAAGAAAATAATAGGAACATCATTAGGACAGTTAACAATCAAATTATTATCAATGATTCTTTTAATAAATCACTTACTAGTTTAAAAAACTCTCTAGATCAGGATAGAAATAGTATAAAATCTTCTTTTGAACAAATCAGAAAAAGTAATAACGAAATAATAAGACGTTACCTATACTTAGACCAGTTATCTAAAATTAAATATGCTGGAAGACAAAATAGAGAAAATACAATTTTATTTACCCCAGCGTATTTACTAAAACAGAAATAGAAGACTTCAACATTGATTTTTATAAGTTAAAACACCTTTAAATCGCAGTGATGACGTTCAAGGACAATTCGTTAATAATAGCCATACAGATCCCTGACAAATTCATTACTACACAATTAAGATTACTTACCGCCGTACCAAACACAAATTTTATGGAAATTGATGACATCAACGAAAATATTGTTGAAATAAATAACGTTATTTTACACTATAAGGAAAATATAATCCTTAAACATCTCAAAAAAAGCAACCACTGTTCAATTAGAAATAACTGTAAATACATATTTAATAACAGAACAGAAACAATAGAGTTGGATGAAACAACTATTTTGTTGAAAAATGCTAGAAAAATTAGAATTAAGCAAACTTGTGACAACAGAAATCTAAGCTTATCAGGAAATTATTTAATAAATATAAATAACTGTAGCATTACTATCGATGATAAAATTTTTAAAAACAAACAACATGTAATACATGAAAAATTCTTTTTTCCACCAACATCAATTATTAATATAACAAACCCTAATTTAAAATTTCATGACAACATGTAAAAAATATAGAAGAAATTAAGGAATTGAATGTTCATAGTAAGGTCTCATATAGACTGAATGTGACATTGATAATTGCTATAACTGTTGCACTTATATTAATCTCTTTTATAATAAAGAAGAAAAAGATGGGTATAAATAAAACCCAAGTTGTAACGATATCTCAGAGTCCTTCTGACATTGAGAATATCATAAATAAGTATAAACCGAAAAATTAATAATTTTTTTTCTTATAAATAAACTTCAAGTTATAATGGTCAATTATATATGTATAATCTTATAAATTTTCATAACAAAAGAAGAAATATACAAAACAAATATAAAAATATATGCATGTATAAGAAATCCAGGAGAATTCCAAACAAGGGGTGGAGGAGTTACATACAAACCACCTCACCAATAATATCGGCTGGCAAAGTGTAGGATAACTTACATATAAGTTTTAAGTTATATTTTATTTTTGTTCCCACACTTTGCCAGACAGCAACGTCAGCATAAAAGACTGTCGTTGCTCACCTTAAGTTAGAATTAAGAAATCATTTTAAATTCAGTCTAAAGATTCAAGTTTAATAAAAACTACATATAAAAAATTACAAAACGGTGTTTTAATAACACATAATTCGCATAACCATCTTGCGAAATTAGAGAATGAACCAACACACATTGCTTGTGTTACTACTTTGGTGGTA